>QXEO01000457.1:1721039-2097437 GCA_007115705.1 Dactylis glomerata | reverse complement strand
ACATTACCATTCTCATCATAGCATATTTCACTAGGAACATGCTTCTTTAATGAGGGAGGAGGCGCGGGGACATTCTTCTTCTTCTTCTTGTTCTTCTTCTTCTTGTTCTTCTTGGACTTGGATGTAAATCCAAGTCCCGTCTTGTCACCATGTTGCTTTTGAGCATTCAAAAGCTCATCAAGCATCTCGTTTCCCTTTAGGGGGGCTTTCTCACAAGGGGGGTTAGTTGAGCATGAACTTGCAACAAAAGTGCTAGAAAGAGACTTGGTTGCTTCATTAGCAATTATAAGATTTAGTTTCTCATTTTGCAACCTAAGTTCATTAGCAACGGATTGAGCAATATCACGATCACTTTTAAGTTTGGCAATATCCAAATTGTGAGATTCTTCAAGACCCAACATAGATGTCTCAAGTGACATCCTTATGTCTTGCTCTTCCTCAAGAGATTGAGTAAGAGAAGCAATTTCGTCGGCATAGTCACGAGCATGCCCCTCAAGTTCAAAAATGCGATCATCATTTTTATCATTTACTTGGATGGCTTCATTAAGTTGATCTAGGAGGATCTCAAAGCGAGCTTTGATCTCCCCATGCAAGGTTGACATAAATATGTCCATTTCATTTAGATCATCATTTTCACCAACTCGTTCAACACAATCCATCAAAGATAAGCTTTTAGGTATGATGGGTGTGAGAGGCGGTGATACCTTTGTAGCGTGAGCCATGAGACAAGTCGCATTGTGGTTGGAGCGCTTTGATTCATTTGCGGAAGCGAATAGGGATGATGAAGGGGTAGGATGGGCAATGGCGATGGCGGCCCTTCCCAATTCCTCCTTATCACTTGCATCATCCTCGGAGAGGTACTCTTCTTGAGTTATCAATGCGTGAGTCGGAAGGACTCTCTTCTTGTCGGAGTTTCTTGGATATGACTTAGACTTCATTTCCTTGCGGACAAGTGTCCATTGTGATCTTCAACTCGCATAGGACACTCGGCAATGAAGTGGTTAGTGTTACCACAAGTATAGCAAGTCCTCACTCTACTTGTGGCTTTGGCTTGGAGGGGCTAGAGGACTTCCCTTCTTCATGAATGCCCTTTGAGCAAGTGCCATGTGCTCGGCATGAGCATACTTCATTCCTCGGGGCTTCCCAACCCATTACTCTTCCTCTTCCAACAAGCTCTCTCGTCATGATAGGTGACCTTGGCCTTCAAAAAGGTTGGGAGTACGCACACCACGTGCACGAGCTAGAGCATCATCCGCATTCTTCTCGGAGATCTCTTCTTGCCATTATCTTGCAAGATGTCAGCAGCAACATCGTCCGGAAATTTGCATTTCCCTTGATGGAGTTCACGGTTTCCCTATGGAAGGGCAAGAGAGCTTGATGTACTTCCTCTTCATCCATCTCCAATCACATTGGGTGGAGCCAAGATCCATTAGCTTCACTTGGAGTGATGAGAGACGCCTATGAGTTCTTCGGGAGTTTCACCATCAAGCATGGCAAAGTTGTCCGCTTCATTGGAGGCTTCGTCAAACTTGGACTCTTGAATGCTCTCATTCCCAATGAAGAGGTTGGTGAGAATATCCCAAGCTTCGGCGGAGGTGATGTTGCGAACGAAGGCCTTGTCCTTCTCGGTAAGAGACATGTGAATGAGATGCAAGGCGGAGGCATTGAGTTGCTTGTCGATTTGCTCCCAAGGTAGCAAGTTGGTCAAATCCTTGGAAGTTGGATGGAAACCCTGCTCAATGATCCTCCAAAGCTCAATAGACACAAAGTTTATGTGAGAGCGCATGTTATCTTGCCAATTGGCAAAGCTAGAAGCATCAAGTGGTGGCGGAGGGCCGCAAGAAGCAAGGTGTGGCATTTGAAGATGTCTTCCGGCGACATAGCTCATAGGGGGTGGAATCTCCGAGCTATGTTCCCGAGGGTGTTATCTTTCTTAGGTGTGTCATCTACCTTGGGGGGTTCCTTTCCGCCCTCATCCCCATCCTCATCCGGATCATCCTCGTTTAAGTCGAGCTTACCCGAGGAATCAACCGGGGTCGGTGGAGTGGTACTAGACGTTCCACTCACGAGGGCGTCAAGTTGAGATTTTTGGCTTTCCATGGCTGCCATCATAGCATCCATACGTGCCATTATATTATTTAGATCCCCCTTAGTGGTGGGTTCCTCATCGCCCATATCCTCTTAGGCGGTTAAGCCCAATCAAAGAGCATGAGGCTCTGATACCAATTGAAAGGATCGGTACGGGCGACTAGAGGGGGGGGGGGGGAATAGGCGCTAAGACAATTTTTAATCTTTTCAATTTAAGGCTTGACACAAAGTAAATCACTAGATGTGCAACTAGGTGAATTTCCTATAAGTGGCAAGCATGCAAGTAAACAAGTAACTAGCAAGATACAAGTAAGGGAAAGAAATAACCGACGAGTGGAGACCGGAGACACAAGGATGTATTCCCGTAGTTCCTTCCTTTTGAGGGGAAGTACGTCTACGTTGGAGAGGTGTGGTGACACGGAGTCGACCAACGCCACAAAGGCTCACCTGTTCTCCGGTGAGCAAGCCACGGAGGCTAGCTCGTTTCCACTAAGCAGTGGTATTGGGGGAACCACGAATCCCTTACACGGAGCTTGGGGCACAACTCCACAACTCAATTGGAGGCTCCCAAGAATGCCACGGAGGCAAGAATCACCACAAAGACAAATCAATCAACCAATTACAAACCTAGGGTCTCAAGAGCCCCAAGGTGCAAATCCTCCAAGCAAATGGAGGTGGAAATGAAATTCCTTCGGTGAAGATGTAGATCGGTGCCTCCTCCTTCAATCCTCCAAAGATCAAGAGCTTTGGTTTGGCTAGAAGGGAGATCTATGGAATTTGGTGTTTTTTCCAATGGGGTAGGTGAGAGCTTCAAAGATGAACAATGGTTGGTGAAGTTCTAACCCTACCCAAGCTTGGAGAAGGGGTATTTATAGGTGGGTGGAAATATGGCCGTTGAGGGAGCACATAGCAGCATTTTCGGCGATAAGTCCGGCGCCGCCGGCCTCTGGGCGGACGGCCCGGCGGTCAGTCCGGCGGGACCGGACGCTTCGCCGGGAGTCCGGCGGTGGACCGGACGGATCCGGCGGCCTGCCGAAACCCGGACCAGTATACCAGTCCGGCGGCTCCGCCGGGCCAGTCCGGTCTGCCGCCGGATGGTCCGGTCTGGGGGCCGGCCTGACCTAATTTCCTCCAGATTTCTTTTTAAGCAATCGAACCCCTTCACCTGTGAACTTAAACCTGTATGCATATGATTCAAACATTAGTTCACACAAAACATAGTCATGTCATTGTAAATCAAAAAAGTAGAAAGGGACAAATGTCCTTTCACTAGGCCGCAGTCTACACAAGCTCCTTCTTGTACCACTTTTTTGCATAAAGCTTTTTCTCTTTTCCAACACCATTCGAACTTTTTTAATCCAACTCTTTTGAGGAAAACCAACATGGTCCAGAGGCAAAAATATACCTTGATAAATAAATATAAGAAGATCTGAACACAAATCAAGGCAAAAACCAAAACCAAAAGCAGTAGCAGAAAAAGAGAACACTCGTTGAAACGATAAGAGTGAAAACTAGAGTGTTTCTTGGCAAATGAAAAGCGAGTTCATCTCCTCCAAAAGAAACATGATGTGATCTAACCATTTATTGCAGCAAACAAAACAAAACAAATAATGAATACTAAAACAACTGACGCTCCAAGAAAAACACATAGTGCATGAAGCAATAAAAATATAGTGTCTTGAAAGGTGACCTGATTTTTGCCGATGAAGAAGGGGTGCCTCGGGGGCATCCCAAGCTTTGACGCTTGTACTTCTTGGATATTTCTTGGGGTGATGCATAGGCATCCCCAAGCTTGAGCTTTTGTCCATTCTTCAACTCATCTCATCATTCTCCAATCCCTACACTTGAAAACTTCCTTCATACAAAACTAAACACAAATCTATTAGCAACATTAGTGTAAGCATAGCATTGAATCAACCCTTTTTGCTTCAGATTTCAACACAAAACCACCACATATATAGCATATACTACTGTAGCAACTTCTCTAAAAGTTCCATGATCAAAAGAACTCAAAAGAAAGCGATAAAGTGGCAAACACAAATATTGGCAGAAATCTGTCAAAACTGAACAGCTGACAAAGGTCGAATTTTTAGAGGGTTTTATGTTGCTCAAATCAAAAAGTGTTCAACTAATGAAAGTTTGGATATAACCTGAGGCATATGCACAAGAAATCGCAGGTCCAAAAGATATACAGAGAATTTATACGAATTTTTACGGTGCAGCACCAAAAACAGTTTCAGGACAGCAACATCCCCAAATCTTACCTCACTCAAATTAGAGGCTTCTCTTGGCACAAAAACAAAATAAACAAGATAAGGAGCGGTCATTACAGTAGTAATGACTTCCAAGACTCAAATAAAAGAAAAAGTACTGAAAAATAAACAATGGGTTATATCCCAAGAGTGCTTTTCTTTAACGCCTTTGAGCTAGGCGCAGTAATTTGCAAAGATGCTCATGTGGGCGCCATATAAGAGCTTGAGGCAAAGGCGCCATATAGGAACTTAAAGCAATAGAGAGCATCAAAAAGCAAATGTGAAAGACATTTATATCTGAACCACTTCCTATGCATAGGAATCTTGTAAGAAAATAAATCAACGAGGCACATAGTAGCAAGCATGGATAGATAAAACAAGTGCCACTTCAAGATTTGCAACATAAAGAGGGGAAACTTAATATTGTTGAGATCCATCAAACCATGTTTCCCTCTCTCATAATAACTTTCAGTAGCATCATGAATAGAATTAACAATATAACTATCACATAAAGCATCTCTATCATGAGCCACATGCATAAAAGAATTAATACTCACCACAGGAACAATAGTAGTAGGAGCAGATTCAACAGAATAATTATTCTCATCACCATAATCATCATAAATAGAAGGCATATTGTAATCATAACTAATTTTATCCTCAAAAGTAGGTGAACTGAAAATATTATACTCATCATCATAACCATCATAAACTAGAGGTTTAGTATCATCACAAGCTAGAGAACAACTATTTCGCAAAGCATATTCTTCAAACATATCATCATAAGAAGGAACATTACATATGGGAGATAAAATATCATCAGAGCAAATTTTCTCCACTAAAGCTGGGGAACTAAAAATATCATGCTTAACAAAACCAGCTTCCCCAAGCTTAGACTTTTCTATAGCATTAGCAGTAACGGTATTCAAAGCAATCATACTAACATCACTATTAGCATGCAAATTAAGCTCCAAAGGTTTTTCAATTTTCTCTTCAAACACTTCATATCTAAACTCAGGAAAAAGACTATAGAACTCTTTATTTTCCATTAAGCCTAACTAGTGAAAATAAAAACGAGAAACAAAAAGTTGTAATTGCAGAATCTAAAGGAAATAACTCCGAGCACTCACACAGGAGGATGCGAGTACCTTTTACCTTACCTCCCCGGCAACGGCGCCAGAAAAGAGCTTGATGTCTACGCACTTCTATTCTTGTAGACACTTGTTGGGCCTCCAAGTGCAGAGGCTTGTAGAACAGCAGCAAGTTTCCCTTAAGTGGATCACCCAAGGTTTATCGAACTCAGGGAGGTTAGAGGTCAAAGCTATCCCTCTCAAGCAACCCTGCAATTACGATACAAAAAGTCTCTTGTGTCCCCAACACACCCAATACACTTGTCAGATGTATAGGTGCACTAGTTCGGCGAAGAGATAGTGAAATACAAGTGGTATAGATGATTATAAGTAGCAAACGTGATGTGAAATAAATATCGCTGTGAGCAAATATGTAACAAAATAGGAAGTAAACGGTGTGCAATGCTTGGAAACAAGGCCTAGGGATCATACTTTCACTAGTGGACACACTCCCAACAATATAACATGAATGAACAATGTAACAACTCAGAAATTGTAATCCACTTCCTATAAATTAAAGTGCCAAATTTTGGACCAAGATAAAACTTTTTATCTATTATTGCATGTATGCATGTATTTTCCATTATATGTCTTTTATGATTTCATGTGTGTGATTATTTGTTGTGCAATAGTTAGTTAGTTATAACTTAACCCACAGAGACATCAGAGAAGGATTATACAAGCCAAAGAAACCAGAAATAAAATTAATAAAGAAAAAGAGAAGGATAAGTTGATCTAGAAAATGTTATTGACTACCCTACTTTGGACACCTATATTAAGAAATCTGTAACTCAAGCAAAGGTTTGGTCAGTTAGTTGAGCTTAACCAAGTCACATACTAACTCAACCAAGAAGTTTCTAACCAAATTTCCAATCCGAACATCACTCAAACATCATCCAAACTATGAATCTGAAACAGTGACAATACCAAAATTTGAAATATGATTTCTGCAAAACTTAACCTTTCTTGGTAACAAAAATATCTTTGGAAACCTTGGCTGTTATGCTGATCACCCAAAGTGAAAAATTTCAAAAATTCGAAATTAAGTTTCATGCGGACATTTCGTCGAACACCTGGCAGACGAAAATTGGGAAAAATCGTGATTACTGTGAAGATCACTGCTCCCGTCCGTCTCATGTCTGTAGCCATGCTCGTTGACGACGCCGCGGTCGACCCCAGCTCCCTCTGCCCCGACCCGAGCCATGAGAAGTGGAGGGAAGAAGAGGAACGCGCCCAGGACCCCCCTCTCTGTCTCTCCTCTTCCTGCACGACGCCGACCGCCATGACCGCGCCAGAGCCGACCCACAGCACTCCGCGGCCGAGACAACACCCCTTCAGCACGCGAGCAAGGCCGTCGAGGCCGGTGTCGCCCGTGCACCCTGCCAGGGCCCCCGCACTGGCCACCTTCTGGCCGCCCTTGCCCTCGGCCTCCCGAGCCTATAAACCCCCCCCCCCCCCGTCGACCCCCAGAAGGAGCACACACCCACCGCAACCGATCCCCACTCTTCTCTCTTCCTCTCTCCCTCGGAAGCGTCCAATCTCTGGGAGCGTGCGCCGCCGCGTTCCTGGAGACTCCGGCCGCCGTTGGAGCTGCTGCTGGTGCGAGGTGGAGGAGCGGAGCCGCCGCCGTCGATCTGCTACCCCGCCGTCAAGCTCTGCTTCCTCTCCGTCACGCCCTCGCCGTCGAACAGTCGTCCCTGCAAACGCCGGTGAGCCCTGCCCTAGCCGAGGAAGACGACACCCCTGAGCCGTTAGATCTCGATCCGTTGGTCGCGTACCGATTCGGTGCGTTAAGTGACCTGACCGGTGGGCTCCACCTGTCAGGTTTAAAATTAGAAACTTCCCCCGCCCGGGCGAAACGGTATCGGGCCGGCCCGTTCGGGATTCTTTTGAAATCGGCCCGGTTCAGTTTAGTTTCGGTCCGATTCGTTTTAATTAAATTTCCCGCCGTTTGAATTAATTCAAATAAGTTTCAGATATGATTTTCAAACTTTAATTCCAAGAGATTTACAAATCCATTTCTAGCAAATGAATATGCGTTGGAAAGCTTAGGAATTGCTCTACACTGTAGAACTGGTTAGAATTCAATTTGAGTTAGGGATTTAAATAAATAAAAAAATTGTGACCATAGCTTTATTAATCATAGAAAATTTCTAGAAAATTATTTAAACCTCCTAAAATTATGAAATTTGGTTTGTGAACTCACTAATGACCTCCCCTACTGTTTAGTCAACCTCAATCAACTCAAACCTTGTTAGTGTTATCAATTAGACCTTAATCCAATCCTAATGGGTAACATAAAATGATAGATTTCTATCATACACTTAGAAATTAAATTGCTCTTAATACCAATTCACTTACGGAGTCAACCCTCATTGGAACTAGTACTAATACCCTTAGCTCAATACCCATACTTAAAAAGTAAACTACACATGGTATTACTCCTATAAAAGGCGCGAGCCAACCCGGCCAGCGACGCCCAGGGGCACATCAATCCACATCGTCCATTGCACCTGCTCCAGTAATTTTTTGGACCCGCTTTCGACAGCAACCGTTCGATTCAGTCAAAAAATTTGGCACCAGTTGCGTCCTTGGATGAGTCAATGACTTCTGGGACCAGGGGAGTGCGGGGCCTGCAAACAGACGCACAGAAACTGCTCCTTTGCGTCCCCTTCCTTTTCGTATGCGCGTGTGCAGCGGTGAAAACCTAGATCGAAAATATCCCAAACCGCAGCCCAATCCGCCGTCTCCTCTCCTCCCCAATCTCCCGTCTCCACTCCTCTCCTCCCCTCCAATCCCCGCCATCTCGGATCCGTCGGGATGGCGAACAAAGGAAGAGGCGGCAGCACAGGGAACCCCAGCGGCGCCAAGGCCCCAGCAGCGAGCGCCTCTGCAGGAATAGAAGAGGATGTGCACGGCACGGGGCAGATCGGTGGGGGCGACGGCTAAGAGATGAGCTCGACGAGGGGCCAGCAGGGGCGAGGGCTGAGAGACGAGTTCGACGAGGTGGCGCGGTTGTCCAGATCGACATGCTTCTTGAGCTCTTCCTCCGACCTGCTGGTTGCATCTCCCCACAACGTGAGCTCTTTCTTGCAATCCCTTGTCTCTTTTCCTGCCCCTCTTATGTATTTTTTTGTGCGATTGTAGACCGTTGTGCTTGCACATCTGTGGATCTGGAAATATGGTTATGTAAAAAGCTCTGGCCATATCTTTTCCTGGTTGATTGTGAAAGAACCCAAAAGTGAGTGCAGTTGACGGTATGTTAAGGTATATTTTCTGTACATTGAGATTGCATTGAAATGACTGTAACTGAAAATGACCTGAATCTTGGAATGTAAGCGCAGCATGATGCTTTCCAACCGCTAGATAACATGTTTAGTCTATCCTTCTTTCCATTTTTTGTATCCAATGTTTTGAAGTTGGAGCAGCTAGGTCATTACCGGTTCTTATAAAAAAATACCATGACCGGTAATATATGTTGGTGTGGAAGATGTGTGTCTCCCAAAATTTGTGTTGTTACTGGATGCATATATCATCTATGCATAGCTACAGTCACCTATGTATACTGAATTTTAACCACTGACATGATTGAAATAGTTTTTTCTATTTTAAAGGGAATGAAAAAATAGGTAATCTCAGTTGTAAAGTATTTCTTAACCAGTTTGTGTGCACTTTTATCTGCAGGATGATTGAAGATCAAGCCTTATTGAAGATGCAGAGAAGGGCTTGTTTTCACATGGTTTGGCAACATTAATGAAGCCTATCATTGGTTGTGTGTGCTTATTGCTTTTCAGAAAGGCCACCATTTTAGTCCTATTATTATGCCTCTGGATTATGCACTGGGCAAACAGATGCTGCCGAGATCTTTTGGTGTTGAATTGATATTAACATGTGGGAAGCTTGGACAGAGTTTCAGACTACTGTTGTCCAGCTTTATTGGCAGAAATTTTGAACGCAGGAGGTGGCGGCCAAACATCTGAACGCAGCCAGGAGGTGGCGGCTTGCTTCCCTAGAATCCACGAGCAAGCTGGAGCTCAGTTTTGTCAGCTTTCTGTTCGTATAAATTAAACTGCACGCCAGCTTGGTTTAAGTAAATATTGTATATATAGGGCACTTCTGTTCAATTGTTTACTTCTCTTATCCCTTCAAGAATTAATATTGTTGCCATACTGTTACAGCCTGCAGTTTATTGATCTCTCGAAACTATTGGAATTAAGTTGTGGGCAAATAGTGAAAGGTAATGATCCCATACTTTCCTCATTTAGTACTTTCTTGGTTCTTATGCATTTTCTATAATTTTGGTCCAACTTGTTGCGCCGTTTGGTCTGTACCGCGTGTGGATTAATTAACTTTTTAGAGTTGCAAGTGTCCTTAGAATTGATTTGGCATTTTATTTTTGTGGGGATAATTATTCAGTCCAGTTATGAAATTGCCATATTGAGATAGCTTGGAATTCTTTTGCATCTTAGATTTCCGTTGGTACAGGTTTATCTTCATATAATTTCCCACCTTTTCTGATCCATCCATGTTTGAATGTTTGGAGGAAACGAGGCTGATGCTCTTCATAGGGAGGACTCAACCTTCTATTGTCTCTGTTAAGGTACCTGATCAAAAGCCTCGAATTCATGTAAATTAATAGTCTTTCAAAGGCCTGCAGTGTACCTAGGAGAAAATTAAATGGATATTGTTGTAAATGGCTCATCATAGAAATCTCCATCCTTGCAAATATTTCACCCTATTAATAAACAATATACATTCTTGGGATTATCAGATATCTAAAGGAGTACAAAATCATTGTAAGGGCGTATTTTTTTACTTATTATATGAGTATATTATGGCTTTATTCATATCTATGTATAGGAAAGCTATTTTTGCATAGCTTATGTCCAGCACAAATCATTGTAAGGAGCAAGGCATAATCAGGTTTACTTACTGATCTGTCCTATGCGCCCTGTGCGCTGGTGGTGCAGTCCGTTTGGATCAGACACAAGCAGGAGCAGTTTTAATCAAAAGAAAATAAGAAGCTATTGATTTATTTAGTTTCAGATATAAGATGCATTCGCGAGGTGTTTCCTTATCTTGAGAATGGTAATCAATCATAAACAAGTAACTCTAGAAATGTTTTTATTCGCTTTTGAAACTATGCATATCAGGTATCAGTATCACAGTATGACAGATCTGAGTTTGAAAATATGTACAAAATCTGCCATTGGGCCTTGGATTTAGAATGTTTTGCGAGCCTGGGTTTGTTATTTTGGTGCTTCGTAGTTTTGAATTGCCGAGTTCTCACTATGCTTAGTTACTACATGCTTAAAGTTCCCTATATGTTGTAGGTCACACTTAGATTGCTATGCTTATAATTGTCTGTATCCAGATCTAAGAAAGAAGAGCATATTCTAACGAAAGTGTATGGTGGAGAAGAAGACCAAGGTGATTTATCTCTCTTGTGAACACAATCAAGTTTAATCATTGGTTAATTGGTGCCTACTTTAGTAACTCAATGTACCTTCAGTACAGAAAACACAGAAAATGTCATAGTCTGTCCGTAGTTGTTTGTAATCAGTGTGTCACCTATAGGGATGGACTGTAATCAAGAAGAACATGATGCTTTCTAGAAGACCGTAATTTTCCTCAGGAGTTAGTATAATTTGTCAGTTTCTTTTTTCCTAGATATTATGTCAATATATGTGATGTATACACCCATGGTAATAATATGAACTTATGTGCTAGGAATTACGAGTGTTAGCATGACATTGAGTAGTTGCTCGTGCAAAGGAGACCCACAATGCTTATTTTCAATTCGAAGTACATGATTGTTTTCCTACATACAAAACATTATATGAGATAATTTTGTTCTAGATTGATGGAAGGCATATTCTATTGATGACTAGGATTCTTCATTTAAAATATAATAATGCTAGCCTATATTTTCTTGTGCTGATGGGAGATGATGCAGAAGTTCTTCAATAGTTTGTTCAGCTCTTCTGGTTGAGTTAGTGCAGAGAAATGGAGTAAGGATAGAACTGATATGAACTTAATTAGAGTGACTTTCCTTTGGGTGATTATCATCACTAGAAAATTGAAATATGCAACTCAAATGAATGCTCATTGCCGGTGTATCTAGCCTGCTCATTCTTGCAGTGTTCACTGCATGATCTTAGGTTCTTTACTGTTGCTTTGGGACACATGTTGCTTTGGGGGACAGAAGATTTTTTCCTTTCTTATAGGTTTTTTGTGTAACACTAAGCTCATTGTGCAATGCTCATGCTTCTGTGTGGAGTGAAGGTAGAAGCTTGCCATTTTTGTTGGATTTCATGAATTATTATAGTTGCGTGAGTAGAAGAAATTCAAATGGGAAGCACATAGATGAAGAAGGCAGATGATGAGGAGCCCTCATTGTGGTTGATGGAAACATAGGAGAGGTTTTATACGTACTAATTTGTTAGCTGGAGTGATTTTAAATTTGTAATGACCTTATATTAAGGACCAACAATACAATGTTACTTTTTTTTTCTTTTGACACTACTAAATCTAATTTTATTTTGATGGTACTTGTGATATTAGATTTTAGATGTCTTCATGTTTTCTGTTCATTGAAACACGTTGTCTACTTCCATATGATGGGTATGACGATTATGCTCACTGTAACATGTGTTATAGGATCACATAGTTTCAATTTGCTTAGAATATATGGATGTTTATGTAGTGTAAATACCAATTTAGCATAAATACTGGTGCATGCTTGTTGTGAGATTTAGTGGTTGGGGATCCAAAACAACCAAAGAACATAACGAATGTCAACTAAAGACAACCAGAAGAAGGATCTATCCTGGGCTCCTGCCATATAAAGGACTGACTTACAGGGGCACGGATTGACTGACTTTACCTGCCCTAAAATTAGGTGAGCGAAGTAAAATAAGCTAAAACAAGCTAAAACTTCTGGCTTAATTCTTCTCGGACTGAACTAAGCAAATGTTTTGAAAATTGCTCGACATACTATCGTGCTCTAAAACTTGCGTCCCACGACATGAGTATATAGCAATATACATGGAAAACAAAATAAAATAAAACTTATAGCTTGAATTCTATTTTGATTTCGCCGGTTGCGCCAGTGGCGCAACGGGTCATCTAGTATGATAGAAAATTTAACTTGCACCCTTAATGCAAACTTGGAAGAAAACTTGCAAACCAATTCAAATAAAATCCAACAGGAAGGCTATTGTTTGAGAACAAGTATGTGTGCTTGGTGTGTTATTAGCATGATGTACTGATGATGTGCTTTGTGTTTATTCGTTATTAGACGCTAGTGTTGCTGAGGAGGATATTGAGGGGGAATATTATCAAGAAGAAGAAGAATACCCTGGACACTTTGCCAACCAAGGCAAGCCATCTTTTGAATCATACTCCACATACCTTGTTTTACTTTTGCATTCTACTTGTTTTAAGTAAATTGCATGATTGAATTGCTAGAGTAGAATGATAGATGTGTAGTGATATCTTGCTTAGCAAGAGCATCAAGCTGAGTTTATCCAACATTATTTTAGTGGTATCATCACTCCATGTAGTTGCTTAGTCGCTAATAAAATTGGTGCTATCTCTAAGGGGAACCCCATTTGAACTTGGTGACTTGAACTTGAAAACTTGACTGGGAGACCTCTCATACCTGATGGTTTTAGGAAGGAAAATAATCTTGACTAAGGACTATGGAATGTCGTTGCCAAATGATACTAAGTGATGTACTATGTGAGCCAACCATACCGTATGACCACATTACCCCTAAATGGGAAGGGGCTTAGTCTGTAGCTTGTTTACCCTAGTGTGGGAGGCCTTGTATCATCCTTTATAGAAGTGCACCGTGCGCGGGTACTTCTGAACCGAGTGGAAATTCCATTCATCCGGCATCCCGGAGCGGGCAAAACTAGAGGCGCCGGAACGGGATTTCCGTATCTTGGGCTCTAGGGAAGGATCCTATACTAGAGCGAGCAAGTGAAAGAGTTTGTTTGATTATCTGAACCTCGCATACTTTGTGTATGACGAACCGTGGATTTCTCCTGGCAGATGTATCGAATCTTGTGGGTAAAGTGTACCCCTCTGCAGAGGTTTCAAAACTATTCGAATAGCCGCGTCCTCGGTTATGGACAGTTGGCAAACTGTACTTGACTTTTGTCAAGAAGATAATAACTTATGGTGAACTTGGTGATTGACATGACTTGACTTGACATTGATATTGACACACTTGAAGTTCCTTTTAGATTGAACTTAGAGAACTAAACTTCTTTTCTACCAATGAACATTCTTGGGAAACAAAACTAGCTTTTGCAACTAAACTTAGTGCTTAGTCCACCATATCAACCTTGCATATCTACTTCATCATTTCATTTATAAGATGGTTTGCGAGTGCATCCAATGTACTCATGGCTGTGTCCCTGGCTATCACCTTGGCCAGACTATGGGGCAGAGTACCCGGAGGAAGGTTATGAAGAAGAGTATCAGAACTAAGATCTTCTACTGAGTCGCCATTGCCTGTAGGGTGAAGGCCTGGACCCGAAGACGTTATTTCCGCTGCTAGATTGTGTTGTAATATGAACTTGGTCACTATGACCATTGTATTTGAACCATCGTATTGTAATGTGTATGGAACTGGTTACCAACTGCGTTATGTGTATCACAAGAATGATTCTGGGATTGTGGTGGAATGCATAACGGGCACTTCGAATTTGTGATAAATTCGTGGGTGTCACAAGTTGGTATCAGAGCCTAGGCTGACCATAGGAGACCTTAGTTAGAATGGGCGTTAAATGAAACCTTTACAAAAGCAAAGATATAAGTAATGGTTTGAAATTGCTTAGTCTTTTCCTCTCTATTTACAAAGTTTTGTACATGCTTCAGTTTTTACCACTTAAAAGTTTGCACACTTGAGTTGATCACTAACTTAATCTAATTTAAAATTTTGTAGATGGCACCGGTATTCACTGAGCAGTACCAGTTGGGCCATGGTGGCAGCCTTTGTTTCGAGCGCGACCTCACCACCCTGACCTTGTTTCTGGATCGTCTGTATCCGGAGTTCAAGGGAGCCGTGCTCAATGAGCACCCAGATGGAGAGCTACGGTGGCTTGTCAGGGCCAGTTGCCGTGGCAAGAAGGGAGATTTGAGTTCTCCAAGGATCAAGTTTGAGCTTGTGGAGAACACTTGGGCCGATGGTTTGGTCCGAGGTATGCAGGAGATGCATGCCCGCTTGTGCGGACTGCATGTTGAGGAGGTCCAGGGGGAGCGCTTTAGGAACTTTGCTCGGCGTGATGCGGATGGGCGTCCCGCAAACATGCCAGGGCAAAATGAACCGAGTACCTACATCGATCACATGGACTTCTTGCGGTACTCCACTCAGCAGGAGGCAGATCGTGCCCGTACCAAGGCCAACCTTGAGCACTTCGCACTGGTGGAGGCAAGGAGCACTATCAGGATTCTTGCTAGGGATCGCAAGAGTCTTCGCCGCCAGCGCGATGAGAGGGATCACACCATTGATGAGTTGAAGGCCAATGTGGCTGAGCTGACTGAGTACATTGAGAGTCTTGAGAGCCACCTTGGTGAGGAGGAAGGCATTGATCTCCGCAAGGAGGATAATGCCCTCATTAGTGACGAGGATGACTTCATGGAGGACCTTGATGATGAGGAGCGTGATGAGGATGCTGGATTCATTGTGGATGATGAGGAGGAAGACCCCGAGGAGCCCGGTGTTTAGAGTTGGAGATTCCCGTGTTATTTAGTATGAGTTTCCCTTAAGTCACTTTGTGTAGGTGTGAGTTGTATCCCCCTCTCTAGTAGACGAGTCGCAATGGTTTGATGTAAACCATTTGTAATGTGTGAACTCGTATGTATGATATGTTTGATGCTTATTGAATGAAATATGAATTTGGCCCTTAAGGCCTTAGTAAGACAAAAATTGCATCACCCATGTTCCATTTAAATCTTGGCAAATTAGTTTTTCCCTCTTGTCTTACACACCTTATCTTCAGATGCCGCGAGCACCCCCACCTCCAAACCCGGAAATGGCCGAACTGCTAAGGTTGATCATGGAAGACCGGGAAGCAGCCCGAGCTGAGCGCCAGGCTAACTTGGCCACTCTTCAGCAGCTAACCCAGATGGCAATGAACCACAACAATGGCAATGGGAATGGCCATGGTGAAGGAGAGAACAATGGCCATGGTGATCACCGATCCAAGTTAAGGAGTTTCCAAAACACCAACCCACCTATGTTCACTAAGTCGGAAGAACCCTTAGATGCTGATGACTGGCTTCGCACTATGGAGAACAATTTGGCAGTCGCCGAAGTTGGTGAAAATGAGAAGGTCTTGTACACCACCCACTATCTTGCTGGAGCCGCAAGAGCTTGGTGGGATAGCACTCGTGCAATGCAAGCCCAAGGGTATGTGATGCCTTGGGAGGAGTTCAAGAGCAAGTTTAGCAAAGCCCATGTTCCTTTGGGATTGGTTAAAAGGATGAGAGATGAGTTCAGGAATCTGAAGCAAGGTTCCCTATCTGTGGTTGACTACCGTGACAAGTTCCTCACCTTGTCTAGGTATGCCCCAGATGACACCAACACCACTGAGAAGAAGCAAGAAAGGTTTCTGGATGGACTTCATGATGAGATGCAATGTGTCTTGGTCAGCATTCACTTTGCAGACCTGGAGTCATTGGTTGACTCTGCCATTCAGATGGAAGGCAAACTCAAGCAAGCTGCAGAGAACCGCAAGCGCCGTATGATGTATCAAGGCAACTCGAGCAACTTGCAGAAGCCAAGGGGAAATCCACATATGGGTTTCACCCCTAGACCTATGAGGCCATCTGCACCTGCTCCACGTCCCAACTACCCCAACCGTCCGCCCGGCAACAACTTCAACCGTGCACCTCCAAGACCTAGTGGCAACAACTTCAACACCAATACCCCTAGGCCAAATGGCACCCCTGTGCTACCCAAGCCTGGTGACAAGTATGGTGTTACCTGTTATGAGTGCGGACTCAAGGGGCACTACTCCAATGAATGCCCGAAGAAGCTAAATGATGCATCCAAGACCACTGCTCCTGCTCAGCAACAGCGCCGTGTGGGAAATGGCAAGAATTATCCACCAAGGAACCAGCCTCATCCCCGAGGCCGTCTGAACCACATGAATGTTGAAGAAGCTCAAGAAGCAACCGACGTTGTGCTTGGTATGTTCCCTGTTAACTCAGTTCCTGCAAGAGTTCTGTTTGATTCTGGAGCTTCCCACCCGTTTGTTACTCAGTTATTCGTTGATAAAAGTGGACTTCAACCAACACCCCTCAAAAATACCATGCCTGTGCAAATACCTGGGTCAATAACCAAGACTAGTTGGACCTGCTTGGCAGTGCCCATAGAAATCCATGGGATATCATTCTTAGCCAGTTTGATTGTGTTAGAAACCAAGGGATTGGAAGTAGTCCTAGGTATGGATTGGATGTCTCAACACCAAGGAATTATCGATTGTGCCAAAAAGACCATCACTATGAGGAGTAGCCATGGAATTGTAGTAAAGCATGTGTCAGTTAAACCCACCCAAATCCCCAGATGTCATAAGAGTATCTCAGGACCAACTCTGGAGCAAGTCCCCATCGTCTGTGAATACCCGGATGTTTTTCCCGATGAGCTGCCCGGAATGCCACCGGACCGGGATATTGAGTTTATCATTGAGCTTATCCCTGGATCTGGATCCATAGCCCAACGACCCTATCATATGAACCCAGCTGAACTAGTGGAGTTGAAGAAGCAATTGGATGACCTTTTGAGTAAGGGATTGATTCAGCCAAGTTCTTCTGCTTGGAGATCACCCGTTCTGTTTGTGGATAAAAGTGACGGTTCCAGCCGACTGTGCACTGATTACCGCAAGCTAAATGATGTTACCATCAAGAATAAGTATCCTCTCCCCAAGATTGAGGATCTGTTTGACCAATTGACTGGAGCTCGAGTCTTCTCAAAGATAGACCTTAGAACTGGATACCATCAACTGAAGATCCGTGCAACTGATATACCCAAAATAGCCTTCACTACCCGATACGGATTGCATGAGTAGACCGTAATGTCCTTTGGATTAACCAATGCCCCTGCTTATTTCATGAATCTCATGAATAAGGTTTTCATGGAGTTCTTTGATAAATTTGTTGTTGTCTTCATTGATGACATTCTTATCTACTCCAAGTCCGAAGAAGAGCATGCAACCCATCTGAGATTAATCTTAGAGACCCTGAGAGAGCACCAGCTTTATGCCAAGTTCAGTAAATGTGAGTTCTGGTTGAAGGAAGTTGGATTCTTAGGCCATGTATTATCAGCGGGAGGAATATCAGTAGACCCAAAGAAGATTAAATCGGTCATGGAATGGGAAGCCCCTACCACTCAAACTGAAGTTAGAGGTTTTCTCGGATTAGCGGGATATTACCGCAAATTTGTTGAAGGGTTTTCAAGCATTGCCCGGCCAATGACCCAACTGTTGAAGAAGGACAAGAAGTTTGAATGGACCCCTAAGTGTGAAGAGAGTTTTCAAGAGCTCAAGAAGCGATTGGTGACCGCACCCATCCTAACCATGCCCGATATCACCAAGAACTTTGATGTCTATTGCGATGCCTCCAAACTTGGACTTGGTTGTGTGTTAATGCAAGAAGGCAAGGTCATAGCTTACCTCTCTCGGCAGCTTCGACCTCATGAAGAAAATTATCCAACCCATGATATGGAGTTAGCAGCCGTAGTTCTAGCTTTGAAGACCTGGAGGCATTATCTTATGGGCAACCGTTGCGAGATCTACACTGATCACAAGAGTCTGAAGTATATTTTTACTCAGAAGGAGTTAAACATGAGGCAAAGAAGATGGATAGAGTTGATCAAGGATTATGATCTAGAAATTCATTATCACCCTGGTAAGGCCAATGTAGTGGCCGATGCATTGAGTAGGAAGCCCTGCTCGTTGAATATGATGATCAAAGAGGAGCAACCCATGTTGTATCAAGAGTTTGAAAATTTTGGATTGGAACTCGTCAGTCGAGGATTCTTAGCCAACCTTGAGTTTCAACCCACCTTGATGAGCCAAATTAAAGAAGCCCAGAAGGGAAATGAGAGTATTGACGGAATTAAGCGCAGAATTAGTTCCGGCAAGGTGCCAGGATTTGAAGAAGATGATCAAGGAGTTCTTTGGTATAAAGGACGTATCTGTGTGCCTGCGGACTCAGAATTGAAGGAAGTTATTATGAAGGAAGCCCATGAGACACCTTACTCCATTCATCCCGGTGGAACCAAGATGTATCAAGATCTGAAGGAGCAATTTTGGTGGCATGGAATGAAGCGTGAGATTGCATCGTTCATATCTATGTGTGATATTTGTCAAAGAGTCAAGGCTGAACATCAATGTCCTGCGGGATTGCTGCAACCTTTGCAAGTTCCGGAATGGAAGTGGGAATCTGTTGGAATGGATTTCATCACTAGATTTCCAAGGTCTAGCCGTGGAAATGACACTATCTGGGTCATTGTGGATAGACTGACCAAAGTTTCCCACTTTATTCCTGTCAAGACCACTTATACCTCAGGACAGCTGGCAGATCTTTATCTATCCAGAATTGTGAGTTTGCATGGAGTCCCAAAAACCATCGTTTCCGATCGAGGAACACAATTCACCTCAAGATTTTGGAGAAGTTTGCATCAAGCCTTGGGAACCAAATTAGCCTTTAGTACAGCTTACCACCCTCAGAGTGATGGACAGACTGAGAGAGTAAATCAAATACTTGAAGATATGTTGAGAGCCTGCGTTCTAGCCTATGGAGCTAAGTGGGAAGATTGTCTGCCTTTCGCGGAGTTTTCCTACAACAACAGTTATCAAGCCAGTTTGCAAATGGCCCCATTTGAAGCTCTATATGGAAGAAAGTGTCGTACCCCTTTGAATTGGTCGGAAACCGGAGACAGTCAGATATTTGGACCAGACATTCTGCAAGAGGCTGAAGAGAAGGTTCGCATGATTCGTGATTACCTCAAGGCAGCCCAGTCTAGACAGAAGAGTTATGCCGACAAGAGACGTAGAGAGCTGACATATCAGATTGGAGATTTTGTTTATCTTAGAGTATCACCTCTCAAGGGAATGCAGAGATTCCAAGTCAAAGGAAAGCTTGCACCAAGATATATTGGACCCTTCAAGATACTAGGCCGTAGAGGAGAAGTGTCTTATCAGTTGGAAATGCCCCCTGAATTGTCCGAAGTGCACGATGTCTTTCACGTGTCTTTACTCCGGAAATGTCTTGAAGTTCCGGAGAAGCCAGAAATCTTCAAGAATATTGATCACCGCTCTGTGGACATCAACAAAGATTTGACCTATCGTGAAGTGCCTACCCGTATCCTCGAGGAAGCTTATCGCACCACTCGAACCCGAAGCATCAAGTTTCTAAAGGTTCAGTGGAGTAATCACACCGAAGATGAAGCCACTTGGGAATGAGAAGATTACCTTCAAAAAGAGTTTCCCAATCTTTTCAGTTCTTAATTAGTGAATCTCGGGGACAAGATTCTTTATAAGGGGGGAAGATTGTAACAACTCAGAAATTGTAATCCACTTCCTATAAATTAAAGTGCCAAATTTTGGACCAAGATAAAACTTTTTATCTATTATTGCATGTATGCATGTATTTTCCATTATATGTCTTTTATGATTTCATGTGTGTGATTATTTGTTGTGCAATAGTTAGTTAGTTATAACTTAACCCACAGAGACATTAGAGAAGGATTATACAAGCCAAAGAAACCAGAAATAAAATTAATAAAGAAAAAGAGAAGGATAAGTTGATCTAGAAAATGTTATTGACTACCCTACTTTGGACACCTATATTAAGAAATCTGTAACTCAAGCAAAGGTTTTGTCAGTTAGTTGAGCTTAACCAAGTCACATACTAACTCAACCAAGAAGTTTCTACCCAAATTTCCAATCCGAACAACACTCAAACATCATCCAAACTTTGAATCTGAAACAGTGACAATACCAAAATTTGAAATATGATTTCTGCAAAACTTAACCTTTCTTGGTAACAAAAATATCTTTGGAAACCTTGGCTGTTATGCTGATCACCCAAAGTGAAAAATTTCAAAAATTCGAAATTAAGTTTCATGCGGACATTTCGTCGAACACCTGGCAGACGAAAATCGGGAAAAATCATGATTACTATGAAGATCACTGCTCCCGTTCGTCTCATGTCTGTAGCCATGCTCGTTGACGACGCCGCGGTCGACCCCAGCTCCCTCTGCCCCGACCCGAGCCGTGAGAAGTGGAGGGAAGAAGAGGAACGCGCCCAGGACCCCCCTCTCTGTCTCTCCTCTTCCTGCACGACGCCGACCGCCATGACCGCGCCAGAGCCGACCCACAGCACTCCGCGGCCGAGACAACACCCCTTCAGCACGCGAGCAAGGCCGTCGAGGCCGGTGTCGCCCGTGCACCCTGCCAGGGCCCCCGCACTGGCCACCTTCTGGCCGCCCTTGTCCTCGGCCTCCCGAGCCTATAAACCCCCCCCCCCCCGTCGACCCCCAGAAGGAGCACACACCCACCGCAACCGATCCCCACTCTTCTCTCTTCCTCTCTCCCTCGGAAGCGTCCAATCTCTGGGAGCGTGCGCCGCCGCGTTCCTGGAGACTCCGGCCGCCGTTGGAGCTGCTGCTGGTGCGAGGTGGAGGAGCGGAGCCGCCGCCGTCGATCTGCTACCCCGCCGTCAAGCTTTGCTTCCTCTCTGTCACGCCCTCGCCGTCGAACAGTCGTCGCTGCAAACGCCGGTGAGCCCTGCCCTAGCCGAGGAAGACGACACCCCTGAGCCGTTAGATCTCGATCCATCGGTCGCGTACCGATTCGGTGCGTTAAGTGACCTGACCGGTGGGCTCCACCTGTCAGGTTTAAAATTAGAAACTTCCCCCGCCCGGGCGAAACGGTATCGGGCCGGCCCGTTCGGGATTCTTTTGAAATCGGCCCGGTTCAGTTTAGTTTCGGTCCGATTCGTTTTAATTAAATTTCCCGCCCGTTTGAATTAATTCAAATAAGTTTCAGATATGATTTTCAAACTTTAATTCCAAGAGATTTACAAATCCATTTCTAGCAAATGAATATGCGTTGGAAAGCTTAGGAATTGCTCTACACTGTAGAACTGGTTAGAATTCAATTTGAGTTAGGGATTTAAATCAATTAGAAAATTGTGACCATAGCATTATTAATCATAGAAAATTTCTAGAAAATTATTTAAACCTCCTAAAATTATGAAATTTGGTTTGTGAACTCACTAATGACCTCCCCTACTGTTTAGTCAACCTCAATCAACTCAAACCTTGTTAGTGTTATCAATTAGACCTTAATCCAATCCTAATGGGTAACATAAAATGATAGATTTCTATCATACACTTAGAAATTAAATTGCTCTCAATACCAATTCACTTAAGGAGTCAATCCTCATTGGAACTAGTACTAATACCCTTAGCTCAATACCCATACTTAAAAAGTAAACCACACATGGTATATGATAGAAAATTTAACTTGCACCCTCAATGCAAACTTGGAAGAAAACTTGCAAACCAATTCAAATAAAATCCAACAGGAAGGCTATTGTTTGAAAACAAGTATGTGTGCTTGGTGTGTTATTAGCATGATGTAGTGATGATGTGCTTTGTGTTTATTCGTTATTAGACGCTAGTGTTGCTGAGGAGGATATTGAGGGGGAATATTATCAAGAAGAAGAAGAATACCCCGGACACTTTGCCAACCAAGGCAAGCCATCTTTTGAATCATACTCCACATACCTAGTTTTACTTTTGCATTCTACTTGTTTTAAGTAAATTGCATGATTGAATTGCTAGAGTAGAATGATAGATGTGTAGTGATATCTTGCTTAGCAAGAGCATCAAGCTGAGTTTATCCAACCTTATTTTAGTGGTATCATCACTCCATGTAGTTGCTTAGTCGCTAATAAAATTGGTGCTATCTCTAAGGGGAACCCCATTTGAACTTGGTGACTTGAACTTGAAAACTTGACTGGGAGACCTCTCATACCTGATGGTTTTAGGAAGGAAAATAATCTTGACTAAGGACTATGGAATGTCGTTGCCAAATGATACTAAGTGAAGTACTATGTGAGCCAACCATACCGTACGACCACATTACCCCTAAATGGGAAGGGGCTTAGTCCGTAGCTTGTTTACCCTAGTGTGGGAGGCCTTGTATCATCCTTTATAGAAGTGCACCGTGCGCGGGTACTTCTGAACCGAGTGGAAATTCCATTCATCCGGCATCCCGGAGCGGGCAAAACTAGAGGCGCCGGAATGGGGATTTCCGTATCTTGGGCTCTAGGGAAGGATCCTATACTAGAGCGAGCAAGTGAAAGAGTTTGTTTGATTATCTGAACCTCGCATACTTTGTGTATGACGAACCGTGGATTTCTCCCGGCAGATGTATCGAATCTTGTGGGTAAAGTGTACCCCTCTGCAGAGGTTTCAAAACAATTCGAATAGCCGCGTCCTCGGTTATGGACAGTTGGCAAACTGTACTTGACTTTTGTCAAGAAGATAATAACTTATGGTGAACTTGGTGATTGACATGACTTGACTTGACATTGATATTGACACACTTGAAGTTCCTTTTAGATTGAACTTAGAGAACTAAACTTCTTTTCTACCAATGAACATTCTTGGGAAACAAAACTAGCTTTTGCAACTAAACTTAGTGCTTAGTCCACCATATCAACCTTGCATATCTACTTCATCATTTCATTTATAAGATGGTTTGCGAGTGCATCCAATGTACTCATGGCTGTGTCCCTGGCTATCAACTTGGCCAGACTATGGGGCAAAGTACCCGGAGGAAGGTTATGAAGAAGAGTATCAGAACTAAGATCTTCTACTGAGTCGCCATTGCCTGTAGGGTGAAGGCCTGGACCCAAAGACGTTATTTCCGCTGCTAGATTGTGTTGTAATATGAACTTGGTCACTATGACCATTGTATTTGAACCATCGTATTGTAATGTCTATGGAACTGGTTACCAACTGCGTTATGTGTATCACAACAATGATTCTGGGATTGTGGTGGAATGCATAACGGGCACTTCAAATTTGTGATAAATTCATGGGTGTCACACAGTCCTGGAGGTACATCTTGTGGGAAAACGTCCTCATACTCCTGCAAAATGTTAGCAACAGCAGGTGGCAAAGAAGGAGGCATCTCCTCAGCCGAAAACAACACTTCTTTGCAAATGTTATCATAACATGCAGTAGTACTCACATCAATTTCAGAAATATCAGATTTGCTAGCTAGCAAACAAGTACTTTTCAAACAAATTTCATTAGCATGTTCTGGATTAGATTTAGAAGTACTTGAAGAGGGCATAAGTTCCTTAGCAACAATCTAATTTTCGCTCAGCTTTCCCCCCTCATTATGTGCTCTACTAGCTCTAGCAAGATCATCTTTTAAAATACTTTCAGGAGACATGGGAAGTAACACAATTTTCTTATCATGATGAACAAGAGAATACTGATTTGTGCTACCATAGTGTATTGTATTTGTATTAAATTGCCATGGTCTACCAAATAAAAGAGCACATGCTTGCATAGGAACAACATCACACTCAACATAATCAGCATATGCAGCAATAGTAAAATGCACACGAACTGTACGTGTTACCTTAACCTTGCCGCTGTTATTAAACCATTGAATGTGATATGGACGAGGATGGGGTCGTGTCGTAAGAGAAAGCTTTTCAACCATCTCCATGCTCGCCAAGTTGTTGCAGCTCCCTCCATCAATAATAATGCGAATACAGCGATTTTTAACCATGCCCTTGGTATGGAACAGATTATGGCGCTGGTCGGGCTCGGCCTTGGTAATTTGTGCACTCAAGACTCGCTGTGCAACTAAACTCGGGTATTGCTCTGCATGTTCCACAGCCATAAATTCAGAATCTTGCTCCGTGGGTGCTGTAGCACATTGCTCATCGGATGCAATAAGAGCCAAAGTATCTTCATCATAATCACTGGCGGAGTCGTATCCACCATCCTCAAGAGCAATCATCACACAAGAGGAGGCACAATCACGTGCAAAGTGACCAAGTCCACCACATTTGCGGCACTGAATTTGGCTGGACTTGCCCGTAGATGCCATGGAGGACGCATCACTCGGGGCTGGTGCCGTAGTAGTCTTCCATGCAGCAAACGGAGGTGGTGTAGATGCTGCAGATCGCGTGGATGTGGTCGCTGGAGGTGTAGGTGCAGCAGCCCGTGATGCCGAAGTCGGTGATCTCCAAGTAGAACGCCCTGCAGAATAATTAGTTTGTGTCGCTTCGCGTCGATCCTGCACTTCACATTCAGCATTGCAAGCAAGATGGAACAAATGGGTAATAGTGTGATAAGATTTATATCTAAGAATGTTCTGAATTTCCTTATTTAACACGCCTATGAATCATGCCATTAAAGCTTCATTATCCTCCTCTATACCACAACACAGCATGCCAGTTTGCAACTCTTGATAGTAATCCTCTACAGAATTTTTGCCTTGATCTAGATGTGCTAGCACCGCCTGGAATTTAGCGTCGAGTTTGGCGGTGAAGGTGGTCTCGAGTCCCTCGAGTTGCTCCATCGTGTCACTAAAATGCTTGTCCACATCCTGCATATGGTCAGACAAAAGTTTGGTGACGTGAGCCTGCAAGGCTTCACCCTCCAGTGGCTGTGTCTCGGTGTCGTCTGGTGGCATAATTAGTACGCAAAAGCACAGTTATAGAATAGAGATACAACAGGAACCGGGGTGGAAAACGCTTAATCTGTCAAGCAAACCAGTACTCTTACCCGTTCTTACCCTGCAGCAGGTGGCGATCAGCAACCGTTGTGATCAAACTTCAGGAAGATTGAATAGAGCGATTGCCAGGTGGTATCAATGCACGGTCGTAGAGATATGTGGAGCTGTAGGAGGCTGCGATATCTATAGCAACAATTCAAAACAGCAATGCAACAAGTTGAATAAATGCTCAACGATGGTACCGTGCTGGCCGTAGTCTAGATCGTGCTAGAGACGCGAGCCTAGGACACCAACTAGTCAATGCGCGGCGGCCAGAAGCACAAAGGAATAGCTCAAAAGAAAGATATAAGTGAAGATCACGGAAAAAGTGTCGGTTCTGAAACTTAAAAGGCCAAAAACTCACCCTTCCCTCACTTTTTTGATGATTATGAGTGACTTTGTGTTCTTTTCAAGTACATTTCAGTAGATTTCCGATATAACTTTTGATTCCGGACAGTTTGACAGGTCGCACGTCGAAAACGGAGTTCGTATGCAAAAGTTATGGCCAGTTGAAGTTTGCAGACAAAAACTTCCCAAAACAGCGTGACAGGGGTGGGGTGGCTGGTTTGGCCCCCACGTCCCCTCCTTTTTTTAACTGAGAATTAGGTGCGGCGTGGGGTGGCTGGTTCGGCCCCATGTCCCCTCCTTTTTTTTCATTTTTTTTACAGATGGAACAAGGAAAGAAACCCTAAGTTGGGGGAAAGGTTGTGGCGGCAGTAATGAGGGTGGGGGTGGCAGCGGTCGATGGATGCGGTGGGGATGATTATGGTGGCGATGCGGAAATGAGTGGTGGCGGTGGCTAGGGTTTTTGGTGGTGGCGGTGCAGTGGCGGCAAGACGTATGTGAGCAGAACTCGAAACTGTAAGGATCAAGACGCTGCAGCCAACACTCGACACGACGATGAAGACACGAATTCAACAATGCAAATACAGAAAAGAAAAGATGCAAAGGCTCGAACTGTTTCTAGGAAAAGATCTAATCCTAATATTTTTGGCTTTTTGTGGATTCTAGGTATGAAGATGCAATCTAGACTGCGAAAACAGTAAATCTCACCGATCAACCTGAAATCTGATACCACTTGATAGGGTAAAGGTGCCTGATCTTTTGATGAAACAATAACTATCGATTATGGTGGAGGTCGACGTTGACGATCCGACTACAAACGTGCGAGACGTTGCACCTTAGCAATCGATACACCAACTTCCGAGGCTATTGATCACGCCGGAGCTAGATCAACCTGATCACGAGGATCAATCCCGGCAAGCAATCGAAGAACCATCAAGAATTATAGATGCAATCAAGATATTGCGAATATAGATGAAGGCTTTATTGAAGAGGTGGGATTCTGTCTGTGCGTAGTACAAAAGATCGGTTTGACACTTGTGCCTATGGCAAAGAGTAGCTCGTTGCTAAGTCTTTAACTAAACAAAATCCGAGTTCTAATGACGGCTAGGAGGAGGTATATATGAGGGAAAGGGCAGGGATTTTCGTACAACCCTATTGGGCCATCCGAAAATAACCCTAGATGGGCCCTTTTCCACTCAAACAGCCTCCAGAAAATCCCTAAAATACCTAGGACGAAAATACATGGGTTTAACCCAAAAAATAAGGTGACGCAGCACCATATAAAGCCTTGGACTAATTTTATGATTTGGTAACTTGTGAATTTCGTCCAAGCATCCTTGCATCATTATGGTGGCTTCAAAGTTCGGAAATCTTCACTTGCAGCGTCATCCTGAATCCTCACACGATTGCTGCCATCATCTCCATGCATGATCATGCTCCAATGCTTGTCCCTCTCATCCATGCTAGGCCCATCATTCCTAAGTAACATAAACACATCTGATTTAGGCAGCATCATATTCTCATGAATATTAGGAATAGTTCCTAGAAACGAAAGTACATGATAATTCAGTTGGCATGCACGAGCTCTTGTGAGAGGTCCTTGGAATTGTGGAACATGAGGAAGTGTGGCTGTAGGTGCAACGGTTGTATCAACCATAGGGATGCCCTCATCACACGAAGTATGTGTTCTGGATGTTTGAAGTGACTTCTCTCTTTGGTTCACGTGCAATTGTTGAAAGATGTCGCCGTGAATTCAAGAAGAAATTTCTTTATATCCTCAGGAATCTTCCCAAATTGGTCATGCATGTGCGGATTATTCTTGAGATGGCAGGTTGTTGCCTCCAACATCTAGAAAATTTCCTATATGCACACCATGCCAGTAATTGATTTGTTGAAGAAAGAGAAAAAGTACAAGACCTTCACTATCTTATTTCACGTTTTCCCAACAAGGACTCGGTTGTGTTTCACTGCAATAAGCTCCTGCTGGTGCAATTGTCTTTTGGCAATCACAATCTTACTTATCTTTCTAGAACTTTGCAATGTAGTCCATATCTTGAGAATCCAACAACCTTACCTCTCTGACATCCGCTGAAACTTTCCATCCGGACATATTAAGTCTGAAGTATGATTCCAGCTAACCACAAAGCTGAATCTCAAGCAGCAATGATGGTTGGTGTTCCTCAAGGTCTGACCTAGGTCTCTTTGAAATTCGGCAAAGTTGACGTTGTGGTTGACATAATTAGCCGGAAGGCCTATTTCCATCATCCCTTATTTTCTCAAGAACAACCACACTCCATGAGGATTTCGTGTGACTTATTCTAGAAGTTGCCCTTATGGTCTTTCTTTCCCATTCCAAAGTCTGACCTTTACTTGATGACCGATTGATGGATATTCTAAAGCTTGATATTGGTATCTATAACATTGGAATCAACATTTCTAAATGTGTCCTGGTCAATCTTCTAGAATCATTAACTTGTGGCAACAACTCCTTCTGGAGCAAATCCACCCTGTGGATGATCTCTGACACTTCGTTGGCTATCAATCCCTCCTTTGTCTATACTTGAATTTCTATTGAAGTAACACATTGTGTGAATTCGTCAGTCACATGATGGGCCTAGACTTTAATCATGTGTATTCTTGTGTCACGCCTTTCAATGGTGTGCCCCTTCATGGTATAAGAACCAATTCCACTCCATGGCTAATCTTTCACACTTCGTTGGCCGTTGTTTCACCCTTTCCTTTGGGTTACCCCTTCCAAGAGTTCTACTAAATTTTTTTTATAACAGTTTTTAATAAGGATATAGAGATGTCATAGAACAAGGTTCTAGACATGCTATATCGACATGAGAAACCATGTTTTCAAAGAAAGCAAACTATATCTGAGCCTTCCCTTGCTACAACCATATTGCTTATCTAATGCTCTCTCTCTTTATGGTTTGAGAGTACAACTCAAATGTACTCACGGCTTTGCGTACCAAATTTGAAACTTTCCCATTCCTTCTCACACTTTCAGGTGTTTCATGTTTATTAGCTCAAGAGATGTTTACGAACACTCATTCCATGAGTTGACCATGAGATACTCAATATTTGTGAATATCCATCTTTCCAGAGTTGTTCACTCTTTCCTTTAGCACGAAGGAAGGAACTGAAGTTTCATGATGTCATGGATCAATCTATTCAAGAAAGAAGATCATGGTGAGCTTGTGAAGATCGTTGAAGACCGTTGTGACCCTTCCCTCTTTTCTTACCTAGGAATCTCGGGGTCGAGATTCTTGTAAGGTGGGTAGAGCTATAACAGCCCATGTTTGTAATTAAGATCATTTGCATCATCTAAAATCCACTAAGAAAAATTTGCATTTAAATATTTGAGTGAAAACCCTAAAATGCTCTAATTCTTCATCTATTTTGTAATGTGTTTAAAATGTTCAAAATCTCAAAACAAAATATGTGGACTTTTCATTGCTTGTTATGAAGGAGACTGGATAGTTTCAAGTTTTCGTAAACAATTTTAAATCCGCAAATCTTTTTGTAAAATCGCAAAGGATTTTGGGAAAACAGAAAATAGAAAAAGATTTTGAAAAAAGGAGAACCTTCCTTGCTTTGGGCCATTTTCAGCCCAATTCTTTCCCTCTCCCTTCCCGGCCGAAGAAAAACAGAGGCCCAGCCCAAATTCCCCCTGTCGTCTTCCTCACAGCGGCAAGCTGCTGCCTGGCGTGGCTCCCCGTCAACCGATCTCCTAAGGAGATGCACGCCGCCGCCGACCCCTGGACGAGGATAAGAACCCCACGTCGTCTCTCTCTCCCTCCCTTGGTTTTCCCCTCCTCCCGCGTCCTCTCTTCCTCCATGGCTCGAGCTCGCGGAAACCCTAGCCCCTGCCCTCGCCGTGTCCCGCCGTTATGCGCCTCCTCGAGCTCCGGCGAGCAGCCCAGGAGCTCCGCCTCGTCTTCGGAAGCTTCCGCGCCCAAGGAATTGGGCCCTTCTGCCCCGAATCGACGCCGATGTCGCCATTTCCCCTGCAGGCACCGAGCTTCGCCACCGTCGATTGTGCCGCCATCTGACCTCCCCGGCCATTGCCAAGCCCGGCATCGTGTCCAGGGTGAGCCGCCTCCTCGTTCCCCCTTGTTGTCCGTCCTCTCTGTGCCGCCGACGAGCGCCTCTGGCCGGCGACCAGAGCCTGGTCGGGCGCTGTCCTGCCTAGCACGAGGCAAAACATGGCCCTAGGCCTGTTCGGCCACTGTGGTGGCTGAGGTGGCTCCGGGCCCCTCTGTCAGCCACTATGGCTAGACGATCTCTATATAAAACGTTTTCTATTATTTCCTGTAATTACAGAAAATGTTTAAACCTTGTAAAATTCATAGAATATTCCCTGTTTATCAGAAAAATGTGTGTAATATATCAAAATGATCCTAAAATTATGATCTACATGTTTACGTCAAAATCATGCATTGTTAATCAACTTCGAACCCTGCTTAATTAGAAGAACAATTACACCCCCTTTAACACCAACTAGGGTTTGTCGGATTGCTAACCCTAGTGCATTCAAACCCTATCGAACTTGCTCAATATGTTTTAGGGTTTAAATTCAATACCATGAACTTGTCATATCATCATTATTGTTTGCGCATCAATGCCCTGTATTGAATGTTGTTTCTTTTTCCGGTGTGTTTTCTGCTTCTCCCCGGTAGGATTTGGAGTTGATGTGAGCAACGAGTTCGATATCAAGATCGACCACACGGAGGACCTATACTTGTCCATCAATGAACAAGTCAGGAAGGAGAATCCTGGAGATCTATATTCTTTGGTTATCAACAACAAGGCAAGCATCCCCCCTCTCTGAACCTATGGTTTCAAAGTATTTTAAAACTTACTATTTTGCAACATACGGTTCAACTGTCTTTTATCGATAGATAGAGTTATCCTATCTAATGCATGTTTCATTATTGTTGCCTAAATACCCTAAACCATTGCTCCTAGCATGACTAGGTTTTGCTTGTGTGCGTTGCTAGAGGTTTTTATATATCTATATGCTTAGCCATGCTTAGTTGTTTACTCTGGTACATATGGTTAATGAATCAGAGCTGCAAATGAACCTAGTATGTTATGATAACATGGTTTGATCAGTGAAGGTGGTGAATAAACATGCTAAAGGCTGGGATGAGCCGCCACATGGGATGTGGTTATTTGACTCATTCTTGCCGACCCTAGTACCCGAGTTCTTGTCTCTTGATCCAAGACTGAGCGTACAGCCACATGGGGGTTTATGGGAGCCCCCTCGACCCCAACTTGCCTAGTCTGCTCCATGAGTCACCTTATTTGGGTGTTTAAACTTTGTTTCATGGCCGGGGTTGCTTGAGGTGCGGCCTCTGACAAACCAACCCCCGCACACAATTAGAGGGACCGACTTCGGGACTAGACCCTTTACAGTGGAGCTTCCCTCTTTTAGTGAACTCATGGTTTAGATGAAGTAACGGAAAGGTCTTGGTCGACCACCCTCTGTCGGCACACCAAGTGAAGTGTGTAACATACGGCGCTAAGAGTCGGTTGGCACGTGTGGGTAAAGTTGTGCACCCCTACAGGGTTAAATATTTTTGAAAAGCCGTGTCCACGGTTATGGACGACTTGGAGATGGATGCTTGATCATAGAGAACTTTAACCTCATCGTAAAACTTGAAAAGCAAAGTGTGAATAGGATTGTTTTCCTCTGGGGTTTCGAGGATGTAATCCTAGTGGATAGGTTCAGCTGATGATGATTTGGTGGATGTCTCAATGATGATCAAAGTTATCGCTCTCGTCCCCATTTTAAATGTTTTGAGTAGTCGAGCTTCTACTCTTACTTGTTTTATGCAAATAAAGATTGCTTTACACAAATAACTCCACAAAAAGCCTTTCTTAACCAGGTTTAGCTAATAGGATACGTAAGTCTTGCTGAGTACCTTATGTACTCACCCTTGCTTTGTTGATATTTTTTGTAGCAGAGTAAGTTCCATAACAAAGATGATTTATGTATGAAGATCGACACCGACGAGTAGCTTGGGGTTCCCAGACAGCAGCTTGGGGCTGCGGAATGGGTTGTCGCTATTATGCTTCTGGCCTCTTAGGCCATGTTATCCTTGCTATGTCTAATAGCATAACCTTCCTTCCGTTGTCTGATGTAATGTTGGGTCAATGATCTCTGTTTGTAATCCTTTGGTTCTTTGCTCTGGTAAGAGCTTTGCAATATTACCTTTGAGTCGTAGAGTCACTGTTGTGTACCAACTTTGGTTACCCATCTTGTGCATGATGCGTGTATGGATATAGAGTGCACGAGAGGGGTTTAAGGCTCTCGAGCTCTCAGTTATGCAGTCTTGGTTATGATTAGTTTCATGGCGCTTCGAGATGTGTAGAGCTAATGGTTTAATTCTGGCCTGCCTGCCAATGGTGTTCCGGCCTGGGACTGGTAACCCCAGTATCACTCGTTGCTAGCGTGACTAATACACATAACATCTCTGTATAGCTTAGATCCCGAGGGCCCTTACAACCAGCCTGTTTGGTTGTGCGTTGGGCTGGGACCTGGTTCTCTGCGGTCGATAGGGGTATGTCTCTCTCTTTCTGGAAACAATTAAGAGTACCTTTTAGCTCTCTTGTCTCTCTGGCTAACCTCTAGTCTCTCTCTTTCTGGAAACAAATTAGATCAGCACTTCCTGTCTCTCTTGCTGAACTCATTCGTTCCTTTCACCCAATTTGGTAGTAAATCTAGTGCAGCTTCTTATTCTTTTTTGCCCCAAACATGCATAAGCAAATGTAGATAACTAGCATATATATAATTGGGTACCCTTAATATTAGGGAACAAGAGTAGCATATAATAACACATATATACGAGCCCATATATAAGTGGGACCCTATAACCCTATAGCACAACGCACACAATCAGGCACCCCTCCACGCCACTTCCGCTTCCTCCCGCTGCCGCTTCTGATACTTCTTGCTGCCGAGGCCTTGGATCTTCAGCGGCTTGGGCTTGGGAGCCGGGATTTCACCCTTCTCGATGGCTAGGTTGTGTAGGCGACGCAGGTGAATCCCAAGCGCCTTGTGCTTAGCCTGGAAGGCATGCACGTTGACCAGGGGAGGGCGCAAGATCTTAACTATGGGTATTCAAAGTTACAAAAATCTAAAATATTCGAGGGTTTATAAATTGTTATTCTCTTCATTTTATATTAGTTCTCGTTGATTTATCTTAAAATTTGGATAGTGGATATTCAAAATGATGAGAGAAATATATAAGAAATGTTTATATGTATATCATCATTGAAGGATAATTGTGCTTTAGGAGCATATTAATGTACCAAAATAACAGTATTACAATTTTCTAACAATGAAAAAAGTACAAGATACAATAATATGTGAGCGGTCAACGAATGTAAAAATATATCCTAAAAAATAAAAAAAATGCAACAGCGGGGATTTGAACACTAAACCTAACAGAATGGTAGGCCCAGTACACTCTGATATGTCTCAAACATATCTGTAATTTTTTATGCTCCATGCTTGTTTATACACCATTTGCTTTGTGTTTTGTTTACACTTCGTGGCGTTTTTATGTATTTTCCGTAACTAACCTATTAACAAGATGCCACAGTGCCAGTTCTCTATTTTCTGCTATTTTTGTGTTTTAGAAAAGTTACACATGAAATATTCTCAGAATTGGACGAAACAAAAATTGAAGTTCCTAATTACCTGACATGAAGACGGAGTCTAAAGGAGAGCAGGAGGCCGACCAAGGGGCAGCCACACCTGGTGGTGGCGTGGGCCACCCCTAGGCTGCGCCACGAGGGGGTGTGACCGCCTGGTCCACCTCCTGACATCACCCTTCCGCCTATTTATTCCCTCCATCGAGAATATCCTAAGGGCCCAAACTCTTTTCCAGAAAACATACTGCAAGCTCTTCCTGGCACCCTGCCATCGTCGATGCGAGATTGAGAGGGTCCAGAAGCTCTTCCCGGCACCCTGCCGGAGAGGGAATCACCACCGAAGGCCTTCTTCATCACCATGCCTGCCTTCGGAGTGATGTGTGAGTAGTCTACCTTGGACTACGGGTCCATAGCAGTAGATAGATGGATGTCTTCTCCTCCATATGCTTCATGTTTAGATCTAGTGAGCTGCCTATCATGATCAAGGTCATCATTATGTAATTTTACATGTTGTGTTTGTTGGGATCCGATGAATATTGAATACTTTGTCAAGTTAATTTATTGATTTATCATCTCTATGTTGTTTATGATCTTGCATGTTCTCCGTTGCTAGTAGATATCTTGGCCGAGTAGATGCTAGTAACTCCAAGAGGTAGTATTTATGCTCGATAGTGGGTTCACGCCTCTAGTAACCTGGGAGAGTGACAATATCTTCTAAGGTTGTAGATGTGTTGTTGCTACTAGGGAGAAAACAACAATCTCTTGTTCAAGGACATTTGTATTGTTTACATTACACACTTTGCTTAAGGAGATAATCTGTTGCTTGCAACTTAATACCCAACGGTTGCACAGATCACATCCGGCGGGTGGATTATTAGTCATAGATGCAGTTAGATTACGTTCTATGTATTATGTTGTAATGCACAAGTGAATCTCATAGTGATCTTCATGACATGTGCATGCATTGATGTGCATTCTTTATTCTGTCAATTGCCCAACTGTAATTTGTTTACCTAGCATGTTATTTATCTTTATGGCGAGACACCTCTAGTGAACTGTGGACCCCGGTCCATTCCTTTACATATATATTACCGTTTACTTTCTATAAGCATCATTTACTTTCTTGTAAACAAACATCTATTATCACACGATACGTTTAATTCTTTGTTTACAGCAAACCAGTGAGATTGACAACCTCACTGTAAATTAGGGACAAAGTACTTTGGTTGTGTTGTGTGCAGGTTCCACGTTGCTGCTGGCGCCAAAGCTACGCCCCAGACAGGCACCATAAACAAATTCTCTGGAGCCGTTGCCAAAGCCAGCTAGCATCAACCTTCAGAAGTTGTTTCTTTCTCCTACTGGTCGATTAAACCTTGGTTTCATACTGAGGGAAAACTTGACGCTGTGCTCATCATACCTTCCTCTTGGGGTTCCCAACTGGGCTATTAGCACCGCCATCAAGCACTTTTTCTGGCGCCGCTGCCGGGGAGAAAGAGGATTTCTGCAAGGGGAGTCTCTCACTTCCAATCTTTTACTTTGTTACTGTTTTGCTTACTTTCTTTACTTTATTTTTATTTGCATCTTTTTATCAAAAATACAAAAAAATTAGTTCCTTTATAGTTGTTATTTTTGCTTGTCTACTTTTAGTCTTGCTAGAATGAGTACTCCTGAGAACACCAAGTTGTGTGACTTTACTATCACAAACAACAATGATTTCATCTGCACTCCTATTGCGCCACCTGCTCCCGAGGCAAATTTTTATGAAATTAAGCCTTCTCTGTTGAATCTTGTTATGAAAGAGAAATTTTCTCGTGTTAGTACTGATGATGCTGCAGCTCATCTTAACAATATTATTGAGCTATGTGAGATGCAAAAGTATAATGATGTAGATGGAGATATTATTAAGCTTAAGTTGTTTCCTTTCTCTTTGAAAGGAAGAGCTAAGGATTGGTTGCTATCTTTGCCTAGAAATAGTATTGATTCTTGGGTTAAGTGCAAGAATGCTTTTTTTGGAAAATATTATCCTCCTGCTAAGATTATATCTTTGAGAAGTGATATTATGAGGTTTAAATAGTTTGATAATGAACATGTTGCTCAAGCTTGGGAAAGAATGAAATCTTTGATAAAGAATTGTCCCACTCATGGACTGACTACTTGGATGATTATCCAAACCTTTAATGCAGGACTAAATTTTTCTTCAAGAAATCTCTTGGATTCAGATGCTGGAGGTACCTTTATGTCCATCAGCCTGGGCGCCGCAACAAAGCTCCTTGATAATACGATGGTAAATTATTCTGAGTGGCACACCGAGAAAGCTCCACAAGGTAAGAAGGTAAATTCTGTTGAAGAAACCTCTTCCTTGAGTGATAAGATTAATACCATTATGGCTATGCTTATTAATAATAGAGCTCATGTTGATCCTAATAATGTTCCTTTAGCCTCTTTGGTTGCTCAAGAAGAGCATGTTGATGTGAACTTCATTAGAAATAATAATTTCAGCAACAGTGTGTATAGGAACAATGTTGGTAGCAACAATTATAGGCCATATCCTTCTACTAATGGTAATTGTTATGGTCATTCTTATGGTAATTCCTACAGCAACAATAGGAGCACACCCTCTAACAAGGGTATAGATAATAGAGCCCGTCAGTTGAGTACCCCTGAGGCCCGTTAAGCTAGGCCCAATTGTAATACTAGTCAAAATACGAGTTCTTACCATATATCGATATTGTAATCTGTATTGGACCCTACCCGATCCTCGAGACCTGGCCACCTATATATAGGGGCCAGGAGGGGACGGTGTAGGCTAGATTGAAAGCAAGCCAGGTTTTACACCCACGTTTACTTTCATAGCCACCTTGTTTGACTGAGTTTACCTTCGAGTTCATCCGATGCCCTATCTCCCCGATCCTAAGTCCTTCATCTAGGACATTTGTCAAGTTAACCCCTCGTCAATTGGCGCCGACCGTGGGGACTTGGGGCGTCGGAATCACGAATTCGACGGCTTTTTTTCTTTTTGCCAATAGCAGTCCAGAAGTCAACGAAAATCAAGAAGTGGAATTGACGTTCGGAAGTCTAAACTTCTACATTGGACCTTCGGGTACAACTCGCCTTTCGGATTCGACGAAATCAGTTCCATCGGCGGGCAAAGCAGAGAGGATGACAGCATCTGGATCATCTGTAGGCTCTTCTAGCCAGGCAAACTCACCAGTCAGCTTAGCAGCAACAGAAAATTTGCAGGAAAAATTAGAGGAACCCGACGAAATCAGGCAAGAGACCATGGTGGAAGAGGCAGTAGACAAGCCAAGGGATATCGCCAGCAGAAGCAGTGGCGTCTCCAAAAGCGTACACCAATTATGCGTTATCATCACAGAAGCAGCAGAAGAAGAAAGCAATCACACTGGCAACAAGGAGGTAGACATGCAAGTCGACAAATTAAGGAGCAATGGCAAGAAAGAGAAGGAGAAAGTGCATGTTTCGGCTGGAGAGTGGAGAATGATCATGTCAGCCATCAATCACGGCACAGACGTACCCGCAGACTCAAGGAGAGAAGTTCTAATGGGATACCACTACGCACTGCACCAGCGCAAATAGAAGCTAAGGGAGGAAAGAGACATATTTGTGCAAACCTGAGGAGATGGCAGTATGTCAAGTGAAGAATACTGGGATGAGTACAGCGATGAATCAGAAAGCAGAACAGACACAGAGATCCAAAGCATAACAAGAGGGCAACAGCATGCACAAGAGAAGAAAGCTACGCGAAGAATCAGAGCGCACAGCAGTCAGAGGAGGAAGAAGATTTCATTCAAGAGACACCAGAAGCAGCTTTGGTAGCAGCACAGGCATATCTACTAACTACACAACTAGAACCTGGAGACCCAAGGGAGCACATGCATCAAGCCGCAATACGAAGCCTCGGGTTAGTAGAAAACAAGTTGATGGGAAATCTTCTAGAAGAAAAGGCAACACATTACAAGGGAAGGCAAAAAGAAGAGCTCAAACGCAGGCCATCGCGAAGCAACTACAGTGATTCATCAGAAGATGGAAGGCGACAAAAAAGGAAGGAAGATGCAAGAAACATAATAGCACAAACGAGGGTAAATAATTCACGTTGCGCATGGAGAGAAGAAAACTATGAAGACGACGAAAAAGAGATGGGCGCGCTATGCTTTACCCGAAGGGTTCACAAAACGCGGGTACCCAAGGGCTTTAAGTTGCCACATGACCAAGAGAAGTATGATGGGTCGCAAGAGCCAACTCTATGGTTATCAGATTACCTACAAGCAGTACAGATACTAGGAGGAACAAGAGCAACAGCCATGCAAAGCTTGCAGTTACATCTCACCGGCACAGCACGGTCCTGGTTAAATACCCTACCCAACGATTCCATTGGAAGTTGGGGAGAATTAGAGAGTCAATTCGTAAGAAACTTTCGCTCAACATACAAGCGCCCAGCATCGTTAGAAACAGTCAAGTCATGCGTACAGCAAAAATGCGAAACACTACGTTCTTATATACAACGCTGGAGTGTAATCAAAAACTCAGCAGAACACGTCTCCGATGAAAGAGCGATAGATGCTTTTTCGAGCGGCCTTCGTTGCACAGACCTAGTGGAAGAGATAGGAAGAGCAAGGCCAAAAACAGTATTAGAGCTAATGGAAACAGCCAACAGATTCGCCGATGGAGAAGACGCGTACAACAACAAAAGGGGTCGATCACCAGAAGTCGACAAAACAAGCAGGCAAAGGCGAAGGTACCGCAATGGCGACAACCACGGAAGGAGAAATCAGATAGCCGCAGGATATGACGAAAGGAACAAAGAAAGCTATGAAAACGTTGAATTTCCTATGAGAGACAGCAGGAGAAAGGAGAAGCCAAGGTACCCGGGTCCTTCGGCAGAAGATATGTTATATGGTCCTTGTCGCATCCATTATGCTTACCTAGATGGGAAAAGAGTTTCCAACCACCAGATGAAGGATTGCAGAATCTTCTTAAGGTTGCAAAATGCCATGGACTCAAGCCAAGGGGCACGACAGGGAGGAAAAAGTATAAACCAAGGATATCAAATGCAGCGACTCGCAAAACAGCTGGAGTCAAAAGTATATATATCAGCAATGATCCAACCAGTACCAAAGTCAAAAAAAGAAAGGAAGATCATATCAAGACAGGTCAACCTGGCAATAACATCACCACCAGCTACCATGGAATATCTAAAATGGTCCGATCAGCCAGTCTGGTTCAGCAGAGCAGACCACCCGAGAAAAGTACCCAGACCTGGTCACTCACCAATGGTGCTCAAAGCTCAGATAGGAGGATATGATGTCGGAAGAATATTCATGGATGCAGGAAGCGGTATAAACCTAATATATGCCAGAACATTGAGAGCAATGTGCATATCATTGGCAAATCTAAAGCCAACAGATTGTTCTTTCCACGAATAGTACCAGGAGCGGCAAATTATCCTTTGGGGAAAATAGAACTCGATGTTTGTTTCGGCGACAGCAGCAACTATCGTAGAGAAAAGCTGGAGTTTGAAGTCATGGACTGGCCCTCACAATACCACGCAATCCTGGGACGCCCAGCACTTGCAAAATTCATAGCAGTACTTCACTATGCGTATCTCACACTAAAGATACCAGGACCTAAAGGAACGATCACGGTACAAGGAAGCTTCGAAGTATCCAACACCTGTGATAAAGAATTTAACAGGTTGGCGCAAACCTTTGGCATGACAGCAGAGTATGCAAGGCTAAAAGGCGAAACTGACCACAACGTGCTACCCGACATCGGGCGATCCCTGCCAGATCAGGCTTTTGATGCAACTCAAGACTCGAAGAAAATACAGGTTCATCCGACGGACCCAAACAAGACCACCTCCATAGCGGTAAACTTGGATCCCGCATAGGAAAGCGTGCTCGTTGAGTTCCTCCGTGAGCGCTGGGAAATCTTCGCCTGGTGTCCCTCAGATATGCCAGGTGTTCCCAGGGAACTTGTCGAGCACGCACTAAACGTGGATCCTAAAGCAAAGTCGGTCAAGCAACCACTACGACAATTTGATGGACCCAAGAGGAAAGCAATAGCATCAGATCTACATAGGCTGGAAAACGCAGGGTTCATCCGAGAAATCCAAACGTCGACTTGGGTTTCTAATCCAGTTATAGTCCCCAAGAAAAATACAGACGTACAAAGAGTATGTGTCGACTACACATCTCTCAACAAGCACTGTCCAAAGGATCCCTTCCCCTGCCTTGCATTGACCAAATAATTGACTCAACAGCAGGGTGCGAAAGGCTTTCCTTCCTGGATGCATATTCCAACTACAACCAAATCAAGTTGAAGAAAGAAGACGAGGAAAAAACAGCTTTCATAACACCTTATGGCATGTTCTGCTACCAAGTCATGCCTTTCGGCCTAAAAAACGCAGGAGCAACCTATCAAAGGATGATGCAAAACTGCCTTGGAAGTCAAATAGGGCGAAACATCCAAGTTTATATCGATGACGTGGTCATCACCACGAGAAGGGAAGAGTCTCTTATCAGCGACCTGGCGGAAACCTTCGACAACCTGAACAAGTATAAGCTCAAGCTCAACCCAACAAAATGCTCCTTCGGTGTGTCAGCAGGGCAACTTTTGGGGTTCCTAGTATCAGCAAGAGGAATAGAGGCAAACCCAGAAAAGATCCAGGCAATATTAACAATGGAAAAACCAACAAAGCTGCACGATGTACAGAAACTCGCAGGACGCATCGCGGCACTAAGTTGATTTGTGGCTCGACTAGGAGAGAAAGCACTACCTTTCTACGCGCTCATGAAAAATCAGATGATAAATTCGAGTGGACAGAAGAAGTGGACGTGGCCTTCGCGCAGTTGAAGAAAGTGCTCTCCACACCTCCGGTGTTGGTCTTACCAAAGGAAAAAGAACCACTACTATTATACATTGCAGCAACATATCAAGTGGTAAGTACAGTATTAGTAGTCGAAAGAAGTGAAGAAGGAAAAGCTCACGGCGTTCAGCAGCCAGTCTATTTCATCAGTGAAGTACTCTCTCCAACAAAGCAAAGGTACCCACACTACCAAAAGCTTGCATACAGTGTTTTCACAACAGCTAGGAAACTATGGCAATACTTTGCGGTCCACCCAATCATAGTGGTCAATGAGGCACCACTCTCCAATATAATAAACAATCCTTCGGCAACAGGATGTGTCTCTCTATGGGGAATTGAGTTATCACCCCTGGACATCACGTATGAAAAGCAAAAGGCAATCAAGTCACAAATCTTGCCAGATTTTACAGCAGAGTGGCTAGAGTTACAAAGTATAGGTCCTCCAGATTTATCGAGTGCTTGGACGATGTATTTCGATGGCTCAAAAAGAATCCAAGGCGCAGGAGCAGGTGTAGTACTAATTTCACCACAAGGTGACAAACTGAAATACATGTTATGGATGAGTTTTCCCCAAGCTTCTAACAATGAAGGCGAATACGAGGCGTTGCTCCACAGAATGAAAATAGCAAAAGCCTATGGAGCAACTCGACTTAAAATATTTGGAGATTCGAACCTCGCCGTTCAACAAGTAATGAACAAATGCGACGCCATCAGCGACAACATGACAGCATACATAAACTTATACTACTATCTCGAAGGAACATTCGATGGGTGCGAAGTTTTGCATGTCAGCAGAGCCAGCAACGAGGAAGCCGACAATTTAGCAAACATCGGGTCCCAATGCTTACCCGTACCACAAGGAGTCTTCTGGGAGGAAATCATAGAGCGATCAATAAAGAACAGCAAAACCTCAACCACGGAGGGGCAACCGACAGGCTCGGGGGCTAGATGATAAGGGGAGCATAGCTACTACTCCTACTATTTTACCACCTTCTTATGTTCTGAAGCTTGGACAATTCTGTTTTGAAGTGCCTCCAGAAGATGATGTGAAGCCCAATTTTCGTACACCTCCAATGGAGTTTCATGGTCGCCGAGGCGCTACAGCCAAAGATATTTAGGTGTTCTATTTTAATTAAGTTTGCGTGATGTTTTTATTTCAGTTTGGTTTTATTTCTGTGTGATGGTTTTGGGCCTGTCCAAAATCAAGTGTGTTTTGGCCATTTGGGCTTTTAGTTTGGTATGGGGCCTAGCCCAGCCAAAGTAGCGTTTGGAGTCACCCATATAGGGTTATGGCAGCCGCCTTGTATCGTGGAGACTTGTTATTTTCGAGCTCAGAAAGAGACCAGAAAAGTCCCAATGTTTGGGGACGCATATCGGTGTGTTTGCTTGCTGATCTTCGAGATCTGATGTTATACCATGTGTGGGAGTTGATTCCGGTCAGTTTCAACATGAGGAGTTCAAGAGGGTTTGATTTGATCTGTCTCAAATCTAATTCTCTTGTTGTTATCTCGCTGTTTCGTTTGATCGCCGTGAAAGATTGGGCCAAACCCCGTTCGGATCACGTTGATCCTTATCATCTTGGTATCAGATTCGTCGGGTTTCTCACGGCGGTTCTTGCTGAGATTTATCTGCTAAATTTGATCTGTTGTGAAGATTTTGCTGCTGGAGGCCGTTTGCCAAAACACCGGTTCTGTTCGCGTCATTGTGCTCTTTTGGGATTGAAGATCTACTGAAGTTCTATCATGCACGCATCAGGTGCTTGTTTCGGCTTGCAATTTTCTGCGCCCAAGAGAGAATAATTGGACTAGTACATCGGATTGTTTATTCAGATTGCTTTGCTTTTCACGTGAGGATAACTTGGAATCCGTGAAGGAATTAAACTGCCGCACGTCTGTGAAGGAGTTCTGCTGTTGCACGGTCAGATCTGATCTCTGTTAATTGTTTTCCATCGCTAGGAATCAAATCCAGCCGATTCAGTTGTCCAGATCCGATCGGAAAGTTCAGAAAAAAAAGAGATCGCTCGCTGGCGCCGGACGCTAGACGATCTCCGTCCCCTGGCGCCGCTCGCTTGGGCCGGCCCATCTGCAGCGGATCGCCGCCAAGTTCGCATCGCCCAACTGCCCCAGCTCGATCCGGTCCTTGCTCGCCCCGCGCCTGTGATGCCTTGCTCGCCCGCGCCTGGATCGCGGCCACTCACGCTCGTAAGGTCGTGCTCGAGAGCGCTCACCCCGCGCCTCGCTCGACCACAGACGGTCTCTGTAGTCAGGCGCCCGTACGCTCTCCAGTTTTGGTTTTTTTTTGTCAGTTTTAGTTCGCTGGTTTGACTGCAATTTAGACAGATACTAATCAATATCAATAGCTGCAAGGAAAATTATAGGTGAAATTGTTTTGGTTGTTGTTTGCACACCATGGTGAACTCTGTTGACGGAGAGAATTCAGTAGCTGCTAGAGAGAAGAAAGAGGAGCTTGTTCCGCCTGTTTTTGCTGCAGATTTGGCTCCTAATGTTCGGGCTGGTTTTGATAGTACGTGCGATTTTATTTTATGGAGTCATGCCGCATTGACATCGCAAATTGCACAGCTCGCTACCCGGATTGATGCAATGGGTGACGCTACCGGCCGTGCACCCGTGCAGCCCCCTCTTGCTGCACAACCTCGCAACGTGGTACCACGCCGCCCTGCTGAAATTCATGATCATCGACCCGTGGCACCCGCTTATGAAGGAGAACTTGCCGATGACGCTGATTATGTACCAGAACAATGATAGTTTGTTGCTCGTCCTGCAGGTGCTCACCGTGTACAACCACATGATCGTGACCGTGTTGGCCATGCTGGTCGTGTTCCACTTGATGATGGTGGTCTGGGACGCATCAAATTGTCCATACCTCATTTTTTCGGTGATCGCGGACCTGACGATTATTTGGAGTGGGAGATGCGTATGGATCAGATTTTTGCTACTCATTATTACACTGAGGAGAAGAGACTTCAACTGGCTGCTGTTGAATTCACCAGTTATGTGCTGATTTGGTGGAATCAAATTCTGCGTATGCGTACTCGCCCAACGTCATGGAGCGATATGAAAGATCTTATGCGACATCGCTTTGTTCCCGAACACTACAAGGGAGACATGTATAATAAGTTGCAGCAGCTCACTCAAGGTACTAAATCTGTGGATGAGTATTATAAAGAGATGGAGTTGTTGATGATACGTTCAGGGACAAGGGAGGATATAGAGGCCACGATGTCTTGGTTCTTGAATGGACTGAATTTTGAGGTGCGTGATCATGTGGAGATGGTTTACTATAATGATCTTCAGGATCTTGTGCACCAAGCTGAGCGTGCGGAGCAAAAAATCAAACGACGCCAAGCTGCAACACCTACAAAATCATGGCATCGTTCTCATACGAGGCTGCTGGTCCTAGTGTTCGGACGACACCTTCTACACGCTCTAATAGTGTCTCTCATAGCGAGGCACCCAAATCTGGGGTGTCCAAAACTGCATCTACGTAGTCCACAGCAAACATCGAGTGTTTTACTTGTGGAGGACGAGGACACAGGAAGCGTGATTTCCCTAATAGAAAAAGGGTGATGCTCACACATGATGGCTATGTTTCTGCTAGTGATGATGAGAAAGCTGATGCGTCATCAAGTGAGGAATCTGAGGAAACTCCTAAAGTGATCCTGGATGGGTATGAACTTGCTGCAAATTTAAAAAATCTAATGGTGCAACGCGTACCAGAAGATCGCATACACGGCCAAGGGCAGCGCTGGAATATATTTCAGACCCAATGCATCGTCAAGGACACCACTTGCAAACTGATTATTGATGGTGGCAGCTACACAAATGTTGTTAGCAAGAGTTTGGTGGATTTTCTATCATTGCCTACATGGAAGCACCCGCAGCCACATTGTGTTGAGTGGTTGTATAATTTAGGGAAGCTGAAAGTCACACATAAGGTGCGCCTGAAATTTTCAGTAAGTAATTATGAGGACACAATGGTCTGTGATGTTTTGCCTATGGATGCATGTCATGTGCTGCTAGGACAACCGTGGCAATTTGATAGGCGTTCCACTCATGAAGGCAGGTCCAATGTTTATTCCTTGTGGCATAAGGGGAAGCGTCATGTGTTGCAGCCTATGCTCGCTAAGGATATCAAAGTGGACGTGCTTGCTGCTCAGAAAAAGGTCCAACACATTCAGGCGAAACCGAGGACGGTTTCCTTTCAAGTTGGGGGGGATGATAAGGGGAGCATACCTACTACTCCTACTATTTTACCACCTCCTTATGTTCTGAAGCTTGGACAATTCTGTTTTGAAGTGCCTCCAGAAGATGATGTGAAGCCCAATTTTCGTACACCTCTAATGGAGTTTCATGGTCACCGAGGCGCTGCAGCCAAAGATATTTAGGTGTTCTATTTTAATTAAGTTTGCGTGATGTTTTTATTTCAGTTTGGTTTTATTTGTGTGTGATGGTTTTGGGCCTGTCCAAAATCAAGTGTGTTTTGGCCATTTGGGCTTTTAGTTTGGTATGGGGCCTAGCCCAGCCAAAGTAGCGTTTGGAGTCACCCATATAGGGTTATGGCAGCCGCCTTGTATCGTGGAGACTTGTTATTTTCGAGCTCAGAAAGAGACCAGAAAAGTCCCAATGTTTGGGGACGCATATCGGTGTGTTTGCTTGCTGATCTTCGAGATCTGATGTTATACCACGTGTGGGAGTTGATTCCGGTCAGTTTCAATGTGAGGAGTTCAAGAGGGTTTGATTTGATCTGTCTCAAATCTAATTCTCTTGTTGTTATCTTGCTGTTTCGTTTGATCGCCGTGAAAGATTGGGCCAAACCCCCTTCGGATCACGTTGATCCTTATCACTAGAAAAACAATTGTAGCAGAGCCAGAAGAAGTCATGATGATAGAAGAAACTTGGATGTAGGCTTATCTGGCATACATGATAAACAAAATACTACCCAAAGACACGGTAGAAGCCAAAAGGATAATACGACGATCCAAGGCTTTCGTTGTGTTGCAGGGAAAATTATATAAGAAAAGTATATCGGGCGTCCTGCAACGATGCGTCACTCCTCAAGAAGGATAAGAAATCTTAAAGGATATTCATGCAGGAGTATGTGGACATCACGCGAGTAGCAGAGCTATCGCAACCAAGGCCTTTCAAACAGGATTCTATTGGTTAACAGCCATCAAAGACGCAAAAGATATAGTTCGAAAGTGTGAAGCATGCCAAAGGTTCGCATCTTGGCCACAAGCACCAGCAGCAGAGCTACAACCAATACCAGTATCATGGCCCTTTGCGCAGTGGGATCTCGACATGGTAGGAAAGTTGCACAAGTCTTGGCCAGGAGGGCACGTTTATATGCTGGTGGCAGTCGACAAATTCACCAAGTGGATAGAAGCAGCCCCAGTGACACCCCAAGATTCTAAAGCTGCAATAAATTTCATCAAATCTATAGTCTTCCGCTTCGGAGTACCACATAGCATAATCACAGACAATGGTACGAACTTCACGTCGAAAGAGTTCAAGGACTATTGCGAAGGACTGGGAATCAAATTGAAATTTGCATCTGTAGCACATCCGAAAACAAACGGACAAGTCAAAAAAGCCAATGGCTTAATATGCAACGGGATAAAGAAGCGGCTGTTAGCACCCCTTGAAAAAGCCAAGCACGCTTGGGTACCCTCCGTACTCTGGAGTCTACGAACTACACCCAACGCAGCTACTCAAGAAACACCCTTTTTCTTGGTCCTTGGCACCGAAGCTATGCTTCCAGTTGAAATAACTCATGAAGCTCCAAGGATTGTAGCATACGATGAGGCAACTTCCACGGAAGCACTGCAGGATGATGCCGACGCACTCGATGAGGCAAGAGACGTCGCACTCGCCAGAGCCTCGCAGTATCAGCAAGACTTGCAAAATTACCACAGCAGTCGAGTTCGTCCACGATCTTTCATGGTAGGAGATCTAGTTCTATGACTCAAGCAAGATAGCCATGGAAAACTCGAGTCCCCATGGGTGGGACCTTACATCGTGACAGAAGTGATACCAGGAGGAGCTTATCGACTACAAGATAAGAAAACGGGGCAACACGAGAGTAACCCGTGGAATGCAGAGCAGCTACGACGGTTCTACGCATAGGCGAAATAAGGAGACCAAAGAGTTTTTTCGAGTTACGGCCCTCTGAATCCAGAACATGAGGCCATAGGTTGGGTTCATTGGGTCAAGTCGACAATATGTGTACATATCCAACTTACACTCGGGGGCTAGGACCCTCGAGTCGTACGGCATAATGTTAATAAGTTTTGTAATTATCTACAATATACTTTACGGTTCATAGCAACCCGATATTTTCGACAGCATGATAAATGGTTCAAAGGAACCCGATAAAATATTAAAAGCATACCTCGGAACCATGATTTGTTCCCATGGTAAAACACATAATTCAGATACGATTGTTCATTACAAATAAGACGACAGCTGGATTACATAGCAGAGAAATCTAGTAAAACTACGCTTCGGCTTCATACTCCTTCTGGCATTGGGTGCAGTCGTAGATTCTCACGTCGAACTTCGACGTACCAACATGATAATCAAAGGTCATGAAGAACCCCTGATGGAGGTCATGGTCCTCTGCAAATCGCGACCAGCCGCCCTTCAAGAACTGTTCGCCGGCGCCGTCGTACCACACCTCCACTTCATATGGAGTGCCTCCACCAGAGTGTTCGCGGAGAACTGCTTCGCGCAGTTCCCGCCCATCCATGAAATTCGTAAATTTCGATGGCAGGCGTTGAATCTCATGGCATTGCGGGCTGGCGATGCAAAAGAATGAGAAGAGTCTGGGCGGAGGAGAAGATGCGTTAGCAGAAGGAGCATTTGGACCAGGCACAGCTAAAGGCACCTTGGGCTTGTTTTTGCTCCCAGCCGGACGGTCGGGGCGCCGCTTCACCAGAGGGGACGACGAAGCCAGCAAGGCATTAGTTGAAGCCCTGTTCTTACTGCCGCGAGGGCGGCCGCGGCCCCGCTTCTCCATCGGGGCGCCAAGGTTCAAGCGAGATCCACTTGCATCAGCCATGGAGACAGGAGTTGAGAATAGAAACCCTAGATAAGTTTGAGAGGAGGAAGATGATGCGGCGGAAAAACAAAATACTGGATTAGGGTTTTTACCTATCGCAAGATGTGCTTTATTTATAAGCACGTATAATGGGCCTATACAAAGGCCAAAATATAATCGCAGGGTTTTATATGCTGCCTAGAGCAGACGATAATAGGCAGGTCAACGTATCCAGGAAAAGGAGGCATAAAAAAAGAGAAAAAAGAAAAGAAAGAAAAGAAGGAGAGAAAAAGGAGTACGAAGGAAGAGAGGAAAATAAAGAAGCAGGGAGTACGGAGGATATCTGTCAGGGAAGCGCAAGTTTACCCCGTCTTTGACTCGGGGGCTTGTGACATTCGAAGAAAAGGAATACATTGCATAAATGAAGGAAGTCAACAATTGATGCATGAAGAAGTACACAAAATATACCTATCTATTTTCTTGAGTCTATACCCGAAAATTTCGACCATAGCCTCGGGGGCTACTCCCATCGGGAGCGCTGGGCGCACACCCGATGATATTTATTCATGAGTACTGAAGCAGAAAGAACAAATCAGAATGTTCTATTACTCCCATCGGAAGCGACCTTTTTATCAATTTAAGCAACTCGAATATTTTATACTCTGGAATAGTCAAACAAGGCTGTGACATATGATCCTCCAGTTGCGTCATCGCGACTAAAACTCGAATGCCATGATTTATCATGAAGGTAAGACCCCAGGATCCGTCCTGTGTGGCCTGGTATATGCACATGGATACGCTCTGCTGGTATGTATCCATGTCTACGACGCGAAGAAAATCCTGGTGGACGCACTGGGTACCCTGAGAACCACTGGGATTCATTCTTTGTAAGTCCTAAATGCAGCAAAAGATTGGATTTGACCGGTTTCCCGAATTCAAGTCCAAGGGGATTGAATTTGAAGTAGGTGACAAGTATCTGTTCTGGCAGTTAACTAGCCTCTTGATCCATCAGAGTTGTCAGGCTTGATCATCAAAACCCCTTGCGAGGTATTATAATGAAAATAAGTCAAAAGACCAAGTCGAAGATTTGAAGATATGAAGAAGTCAAAGAAATGATCATATCGAAGATTTAAAGATTAGAGATTCAACCCGAATCTGCAATTCTGGTAGAATCTTGGGGGCTACTAACAAGGGTATAGATAATAGAGCCCATCAGTTGAGTACCCCTGAGGCCCGTTAAGCTAGGCCCAATTGTAATACTAGTCGAAATACGAGTTCTTACCGTATATCGATATTGTAATCTGTATCGGACCCTACCCGATCCTCGAGACCTGGCCACCTATATATAGGGGCCAGGAGGGGACGGTGTAGGCCAGATTGAAAGCAAGCCAGGTTTTACACCCACATTTACTTTCATAGCCACCTTGTTTGACTGAGTTTACCTTTGAGTTTATCCGACGCCCTATCTCCCGATCCTAAGTCCTTCATCTAGGACATTTGTCGAGTTAACCCCTCGTCACCCTCTGATCTTGAAGTCATGCTCAAGGACTTCATTAGTAAAAAAACTGCTTTTAATAAGTCTATTGAGGAAAAGTTTGGTAAAATTGATGCTCTTGTTTCTAAAGTTGATAGCCTTGCTCTTGATGTTGAACTTGTAAAACTAAAGGATTTGCCTCATGATGTGAAAGAAAGCAAGACTTTGAATGCCATTCAGGTTAGAATTTATGATTGATGATAATGTTAGGATGTTAGCAGAATTGCATGGTAGGTGGGAAAGAGAAGATGAGATGGCTAGAAATATGAAGGTTTGTACTATTACCACCACTAGTGATGTTGTTTCAAATGATAGCAAACCTCCTTCTTTTAATGGTAGAGTGATTGGTGTAGAGAAAATTCCTACTCCATGTGCTAAATTGCCTAAAACTACACAAACTTTTTCTAATAAAAGTGCTGAATTTTTTTGGAGTATGGGAGACGATAGTTCTACTACCTTTAATGATTTTGATGTTGATGGTTGTAATATCTCTGAAGTAATTTTGTTCTTGCAAAATCTTGCTAGAAGTCCTAATGCTAGTTCTATGAATGTGGCTTTTACAAAGCATATTACAAATGCTCTCATGCAAATTAGAGAGGATAAGTTGAAACAAAAAGTTTCTATTCCTAAAAAGTTAGAAGATGGTTGGGAGCCCATCATTGATATTAATGTGAATTATTTTGATTGTAATGCTTTATGTGATCTTGGTGCAAGTATTTCTATTATGCCTAGAAAAATTTATGATATGCTTGGTTTACCACCGTTAGAAAATTGTTATTTTGATGTTCCTCTTGCTGATGTTGCTAAGAAGAAACCTTTGTGAAGGATTAATGATGTTCTTATTATGGTTAACAATAACCTTGTTCCCATTGATTTTCTTGTTTTGGATATTGAATGCAATGCTTCTTGTACTATCATTTTGGGAAGACCTTTTCTTAGAACTGTTGGTGCTATTATTGATATGAAAGAAGGCACCATTAAATATCAATTCCCACTCAAGAAAGGTATGGAACACTTCCCTAGAAAGAGAAAGAAGTTACTTTTTGACTCTATCCTTAGAGCAAATTATGAACTTGATGCTTCATCACTTGAAAATACTTGATTTCTACTTTTTGCGCCTAGCTCAAAGGCGTTAAAGAAAAACACTCTTGGGAGATAACCCAATGTTTTCTTTTCAGTAATTTTTCTTTTTGTTGAGTCTTGGAAGTTATTACTACTGTAATAACCTCTCCTTATCATTTTTATTTCGTTTTTGTGCCAAGAAGAACCTCTAATTGGAGGAAGGTAAGATTTGGGGAAGTTGCAGTCCTGAAACAGATTTCTACGCTATACCGTAAAAATTTGTGAAAATTCTCATAACGTCTTTTTGATATGCGATTTCTTGTGCACATGACCAAGGTTATTGTCTAACTTTCATTATTTTTGCACTTTTTGATTTGAGCAACAAAAGATTTTCAAAAAAATTGATCTTTACCTGCTGTTCTGTTTTGACAGATTTCTGCCACTATTTGCGTTTGCCTCTTGATCTCTTTCTTTTTGAGTTATTTTGATCATGGAACTTTTGAGAGAAGTTGCTACAGTAGCTAATGTTGTAGTGGGTGCTATACTTGAGTTGAAACTGAACCAAAGAGTGGATTTACTATCTTACATACACTAATATTGCTAATAAGAATTGTGTGATGTTTTGTATGAAGGAAGTTTTCAAGTGTAGGGAAAGGAGAATGATGAGATGAGATGAAGTATGTACAAAAGCTCAAGCTTGGGGATGCCCATGTCACCCCAAGAAATATCCAAGAATTACAAGCGTCAAAGCTTTGGGATGCCCCGAGGCACCCCTTCTTCATCAACAAAAAAAACCAGGTCATCTTTCAAGACACTATATTTTTATTGCTTCGTATGCTATGTGTTTTTCTTGGAGCGTCTTTATTTTTGCTTTCAGTTTTATTTTGTTTTGTTTGCTGCAATAAATGATTGGACCCCAACATGTTTCTTTTGAGAAGACACACTCCATTTTCATTGCCTAGAACACTCTAGTTTTCACTCTTATCGTTCAACGAGTGTTCTGTTTTTCTAGTACTGCGTTTAGCTTCCCTTTTTTGCCTTGATTTTTGGTCAGAACTTGTTAGTTCTTTGTAGCTAGGTGTGTTTAGACCTCTGGTCTATGTTTACTTTCATCTTTGAGAGTTGTTTCAAAAAGGTTGATTGGTGTTGGAAAAGAGAAAAAAGTTTCATGCTTATAGTGGTACAAATGGGAGCTTGCTTAGACTGTGGCTTAGACTTTTGCATGTCATGCTTGATGTTATTTTGATTATATGCTTAGTGGTTATTTGTGCAGCATGACTTGTCTCAAATGACTGAGATTGCTTAATGTGCCTTTGAAATAATCATGCGTTGTTTTTATTATATGGGAGCATATTATTGTTGTATTCACCTTTGATGCTTTATTTGGGTTGACTTGGTGCATGCTCACACCATGTTCGACTACAAACCAGTCACCTCAAGCCTTTCTGATCATTTGGTTTTGACTTGTGATATCACTTTATGCTTTGGTTAATAATGTTTTGTCGCTATGCATGGTTATGGCCGTTATTGCTCTCTTAGTTGGTCGCTCCCAGTCTTTTCCTAGCCTTCATCTATACTGAGAGGGAATACTTCTCGTGCATCCAAATCCCAAAAACCAAAGTTTTCCAATGTGTCCACCATATCTACCTATTAGAAATTTGCTATTCCAAGTACATTCGTCTTGCTTTTATCTATCTTCCAAATTAAATTTTTTGTTATGTGAAAATTAGTTAGTAAAGCTCTCACGAACCTGATGGCACATTTACTTTCTTGCACTTAATAAACTTGACCACTGTGGCTCTCTTATATTGATTATATGCTTGCAAGTTGTAAGTTGGGAGTTAGCTCATCCATGCTGTCATGGGGCACGCTTTCAACATTGCACTTATTTCTATTTAAGTTGATATTATGATCTTCTGTTCATGGATGCTTATCTGTGTGAAAGGAGTTGGAAACTTGTGGAGTTCATAGAGTTTGTATATGTGTTAGAGAAACGCCTGGGCCGCTAATCTAAACCATGCATCATTCATGGTGGAAATTTATAGCATAACCATAGTGGACATTCGACGACGCATCTCAAAATAAAAAGCTATACCCAATGGTAAATAAAAGATATGCCAAGGTGTCCATTGTCTGTTTGTCTTGTCATTTTGATGTGGGCTAGTTTCTATGTCATCGGGCAGGAGGTACCCCGTTGGCATTCTCGATGATACATGTATGCTTACAATGACAAGAACTTGCTTGGGACCTAAGTCGATTAGCATGGTTTAAGTACTCGTATTCATGGGACATGAGATTTTCAACTTATGATTTGTCAAGCATATATCTCATATTTGTACTCGTATTAACCTTAACCACTCAAGATGCCTATGATGGGGGCAATGAGAGCTCAAAGCTAGTAATTACCATAATTTTTGGAAGGTTTATAAAACTTGCAGTCCCTGCTTCCCTCTACGAAGGGCCTTTATTTTACTTTTATGTTGAGTCTTCACCTTCTACCTTTATGCACCATCTAAGAGCGCATAGTTTTCATTCTGAGTATAATGTGCATGGTCCCAAAATTTATTATTGATTGATTCATGATTATGGTATTGCTTGTTCTCAAATTATTTGTATCTAGCCACCCTCTTAAACTTGAAGGTGTCCTATGCATTTATGTTTTGCTACTCCATGAGGGACAAGCTGAATACCACTTTGCTATGTTTTTCTATATGCTTGAAACGAACAATTGACTTTCATTGCATTATTATTCATGATCCTTTGTTTGTGTTACTTTTCATGTTATAACATGGTTGCTAAGTTCTATTGTCAAGATTATATCTCTTATACCCATGTTTAGAGTACTTTGATCTCCGCACTCAATGCTTTACATCATTTTGATCAAGATTGTGTTGGTGCATGTCACCTCAAAAATTATTGTTTTGTTATCACTTACCTACTCGAGGACAAGCAGGAGTTAAGCTTCGGGATCCTTGATACGTCTCAAACGTATCTATAATTTTTTATGCTCCATGCTTGTTTATACACCATTTGTATTGTGTTTTGTTTGCACTTCGTGGCATTTTTATGCATTTTTCGGAAATAACCTATTAACAAGATGCCACAGTGCCAGTTCCCTGTTTTCTGCTGTTTTTGTGTTTCAGAAAAGTTACACAGGAAATATTCTCAGAATTGGACAAAACAAATGTTGAAGTTCCTAATTACCTGACACGAAGACGGAGTCCAAAGGAGAGCCAGAGGCAGACCAAGGGGTAGCCACACCTGGTGGTGGTGCAGGCCACCCCTAGGCCGCGCCACCAGGGGGTGTGACCGCCTGGTCCACCTCCTGACATCGCCCTTCCGGAAATTTATTCCCTCCGTCGAGAAAACCCTACAGGCCTGAACTCTTTTCCAGAAAACATACTGCAAGCCGCCGCCATAGTCGACGCGAGATCGGGAGGGTCTAGAAGCTCTTCCTAGCACCCTGCCGGAGAGGGGAATCACCACCGGAGGCCTTCTTCATCACCATGCCTGCCTCCGGAGTGATGCGTGAGTAGTCTACCTTGGACTACGGGTCCATAGCAGTAGCTAGATGGATGTCTTCTCCTCCATGTGCTTCATGTTTAGATCTTGTGAGCTGCCTATCATGATCAAGGTCATCGTTATGTAATTCTAAATGTTGTGTTTGTTGGGATCCGATGAATATTGAGTACTATATGTCAAGTTGATTTATTGATATATCATCTCTATGTTGTTTATGATCTTGCATGCTCTCCGTTGCTAGTAGATATCTTGGCCGAGTAGATGCTAGTAACTCCAAGAGGGAGTATTTATGCTAGATAGTGGGTTCATGCCTCTAGTAATCTGGGAGAGTGACAATAACTTCTAAGGTTGTAGATGTGTTGTTGCTACTAGGGAGAAAACAACAATCTCTTGTTTAAGGACATTTGTATTGTTTACATTACACACTTTGCTTAAGGCGATAACTATTGCTTGCAACTTAATACCTAACGGTTGCTCGGATGACATCCGGCGGGTGGATTATTAGTTATAGATGCAGTTGGATTACGGTCTATGTATTATGTTGTAATACCCAAGTGAATCTCATAGTGATCTTCATGACATGTACATGCATTGCTGTGCATTCTTTATTCTGTCAATTGCCCAACTGTAATTTTTTACCCAGCATGTTATTTATCTTTATGGAGAGACACCTCTAGTGAACTGTGGACCCCGGTCCATTCCTTTACATATATATTATCATTTACTTTCTACAAGCATTATTTACTTTCTTGCTAATAAATATCTATTACCACACGATATATTTAATCCTTTGTTTACAGCAAACCAGTGAGACTGACAACCTCAGTACAAGTTGGGGCAAAGTAGTTTGGTTGTGTTGTGTGCATGTTCCACGTTCCTGCTAGCACCAAAGCTACACCCCAGATAGGCGCCATAAACAAATTCTCTGGAGCCATCGCCAAAGCCAGCTAGCATCAACCTTCAGAAGTCGTTTCTTTCTCCTACTAATCGATTAAACCTTGTTTCATACCGAGGGAAAACTTGTCACTGTGCTCATCATACCTTCCTCTTGGGGTTCCCAACTGGGCTGTTAGCACCGCCATCACACTCCAGCTGAGCTAGTTAATCCTTTATGTGACACTTGGGAATTTATCCCTATTATATATATTCTATAGAACATTTAGATATACAAACATTTCCCCAAAATATTTGGGTATTCAGTTGAATACCCATGAATTGAATTGGGCCCGTCCCTGACGTTGATGGTTTGTCCGACCTTAGCATGGGAGAAGCCTAGTGTTTCAGCGTGCATTAGCACGCCGTTGAAGTAGGTGCGACAGAAGGGGCATCGCTTGTGGCCACCAAGGATGCTGGCATCGTATTTGCCAGCCTCCAGCTTCCTCAGGATGTGACGGGCGTTCTTGTGGAATGACTCGTCGTCGCTGCCAACATCATCGCTGTCCTTCTGTTACATAGAAACCAAACAATAATGGCATATATGAGTGAATTTTGCATGATCCTAATATGACCATGACTAGATGGGAATGAGGCAGCCTCATTTTAACAATGGACACACTTATTTTCAGAGAAGGAGTTACTGAACCAAAGATAATGCACAAAATTTTTGTACACACCAAATGGTTCACTATCCCCACCATGAACATATATTTGAGAGCCCATTATTTCATCATCAGCAAAAAATATGATGAACACAGAAAGATCCAAACTATTGATACAAGTCACAGATCCGCGCTAGCAAGTCATAGATCTGTGCAAGGCAATATCAAGGGTTGAAAACTAACTACTAATCGAAGAACAAAAAGATTCAAATAACCACAGACAGATCATAGATCAAACTCAGATAGTTACCTCTGCATACTCGTCGACGATGCTTGTGTCGTATAGGTTTGGCAGCGAGGAGTACGGCCGCTCCTTGTACGGGTCCCAATCGAGCGGGATCTTGCAGTCGTGGACGGTGGGCACCTGGACTCCATCTGCAGCGGGGATGGCGGGATCCTGGACTCCATCTACAGTGGGGATGGAGGCTACCGCGTCCTTCTTCTCCATCACGATGGCCACTACGTTCTTCTTCTCCATCGCCGAAGGATCAGAGCGGTTGATAGAGGCCACCGCATCCTTCTTCTCCATCGTGATGGCCACCGCGTCCTTCTTCTCCATCGCGATGGCCACCATGTTCTTCTTCTCCATCGCCGGAGGATCAGAGTGGTTGCAATGAGTGAGAGTGAGGGATGGAATGGGGAGGCCGAGAGAGTGAGGTGTATTTATAGGGCTACGATGGGACGTTTCGTGCTCCGCGGCTATGTGTATGCAACTACACTACACCGCAGACACGTGTTCACACCTACAACATTAACATGCATAGTGAAACTGCACCGTGTTCACACATGCATTGTGCAGTATTGCCCCTGGTTCCTTCCCAAAAAAAATATTGCCCCTAGTTCGCAGCATTGCTTTGACAAGACAATACATATATTGAAACATCAAAGTTTACTGCTACAGTCTACTCCGGGTCACACAGCTAGTCTATAGTCTCCATCCGGTCACACTGTCCTCAAAACAGTAGGAGATCCAACAAAGGAGCGGACGATCATTTTGTGATTATTATTAATCTTGAGGGGAATGCGAGTACTAGTATGGTACCATCTCTCAATGGCTCGTGAGGATTCTAGAAGGTTCTTTCATTCTAGTATCCCTACTTACTCGAGAAAATTTTGTGAAGTCTTTAATTTTTAGCAACATTAACAACTAGCAGAAGACACGCAGTTCAAATTTGAATTTAAACATCCCAATGTCCAAAAAATGCCATATATGCAAGCATACCCAGAAAGTTGATGAAAATCATGGGCATGGCAATCCTTCAAGGTCCCATACCTTTTACAATTGGAGTGGTGCCTTTCTGCAGCCTACCCGTGGTAGCCACACCTCACAAAAAATCACTCCTTCGGGCCCTCCCGTGCATTGATAAAATGGAAAGTCCATTTTTTGGTGGTAGCCCACAAAACATAGTTGCAAAAGATGTTGGAAATGGGGATATGCAGAACCTGCCAAATATGGGGCAAAGATTCAAAAGTTTGCCTTTTCAAAAGCCAAAACCCCAGCTCAATTCCCTTGAAATCCACGCAACCTAGCTCATTCGAGGTAGCTCATTTCTATGAAGGCTTTTTCATGAAAATGCTCGACGACAATGTACCTTATTTTTTCTCCTACCTAGGTCACATAAGACGATGATGCGCATGGGTTTTGTATATTTTATGATTTTTGTTGAATTAGTTAGGCTTATTTGAATGTTGGTCAAACCTCAGAAAACCCGTCGACCACCTCAAAACCCCGACAAAAAGCCGCTAAGCATACCCAAACCCTAACGCCCTATTGTGACTATTGGATCAAACCCCATCGACCAATATGGCAGCCACTGGATCATATCTTTGTGACAGGCTGCTTCGTGATCTGTGAGAGGCCAAGATTTGAAAGTCTGCTATGCTTCTTGCTGGAACTATGCTTGTTGATCATATGGGTCAAATAATAAGGCATGCAAGTCTCAACTCATGCTTTTGGTGGCACTTGGTTTGTGAAACACCCATGACCCAAAACCTTGGTATACGTTAAACTTTGTATATTTTGTGTGCTACATCCCATATATCATGAGCCCATGCCCTACTTTTGCCATTTTTTGAACTTTTTAGGCCACCTTTGGCAACACCTCAAATGTAGGTCAAGACAGCAGTGGGTGCTGAGTGTGCCAAGGTGGATGGTGCGCCCAAGTATGATATGCATGGTTTCTGGGGTTTCACACGTCCACGTATTTTCCTCCAAAGAGTTTGAATTGTATTTGATGTACCTGTAGTTTAAATTTGAATTTAAACATTTGAATGTCAAAAAAAGTTGTTGGAAATGGGGACGTCTCAAACGTATCTATAATTTTTGATGCTCCATGCTTGTTTATACACCATTTGCTTTGTGTTTTGTTACACTTTATGGCGTTTTTATGCATTTTCTGGAACTAACCTATTAACGAGATGCCACAGTGCTAGTTCCCTGTTTTCTGCTGTTTTTGTGTTTCAGAAAAGCTACATAGGAAATATTCTCGGAATTGGACGAAACAAAAGCCAAAGTTCCTATTTTTCCCGACACGAGACGGAGTCCAAAGCAGAGACGGAGGGGGACCAGGGGCCAGCCACTCCATAGGGTGGCGCGGGCTAGCCCCTGGCCGCGCCACCAGGTGGTGGGGCCACCTGGCCCACCTCCTGACGCCGCCCTTCCGCCTATATATTCCCCTCAACTGGAAAACCTAAGAGGCCCGATCAATTTTCCACGAAACATACTACAAGCTGCCGCCGCCGTCGACGTGAGATTGGGAGGGTCCAGAAGCTCTTCCCGGCACCCTGCCGTAAAGGGGAATCACCGCCGGAGGGCTTCTTCATCACCATGCTTGCCTCCGGAGTGATGTGTGAGTATTCTACCTTGGACTATGGGTGAAAGTGCATACTTTGTATCCCTCATGTTTTGTGTGTTAGATAACAACATTAGGAATTTAAGTGTGTGTTAAAGTGGTGCAGGTTTTTAGTTCGAAGAATTTTGGCTAAGTCCCTGGGTCGGCGTCACCTAGAGATAGGGCCGGATAATCCGGCCAAGGGGGCGGATAATCCGCCCCCTTTGAGATTTCAGAAATTCAGCTAAGGACTTAGCTCGGCGTCACCCAGATATGGGGCCAGATAATCCGGCCAGGGGACCAGATAATTTGCCCCCTTGAGATCTCTTCGAAAATGGCTAAGGACTAAGCGCGGCGTCACCTAGTAAGGGGGCCAGATTATTTGGCTGGATATTTCATCCCTGGCCGGATAATCTGCCCCCCTCAAGATTTCGTCAAAAATAGCTAAGGACTCAGTGCGGCGTCACCCAGCATCCGGGGCAGATTTTTGGCCCGGAGATTTCATTCCGGGCCGGATATTCCGGCTGGCCAGATAATCCGGCCAAACTTTGGCCGGATAATCCGCCCCTCCGAGTCAGCAACGGCTACATTTTGGGAGGGGCTCTAAATACCCCTCCCCTTCTTCCACCTCAAGCTGCTCGTCCTGGACAAGAAGAACACCTCATTTGGAGCCACAAAAATCACAAGATCTCCTCCCTCAACCCACCAAAGCTCTTGATCTTTTGAGAATCGAAGGAGAATGCCTTGATCTACATCCTCACCGAAGAGATTTACTTTCCCCTCTCATTTGCTTGAGGGCCCTTGTGTCTTGGGTTCCCTTATGTCCCTTGACTTTGATTTATGTGATTGATATCTTGATACTTGTTGTTTGACATCATGGTGTTGTCCTTGGGAGCATCCAATTCAGTTGTGGATGTGTGCCCCAAGATTGTAAAGGCCGGTTCCGCCTTGAGGAACCCCTTAGTGGAAAGTGAGCTAGGCCTTTATGGCGGAAGCTTGCACCAGAGAATAGGGTGAGGCTTTGTGGCATTGGTTAGGCCTTTGTGGCAACCACACCTCTCCAACGTAGACGTACTTCCCCTAAAAAGGAAGGAACTACGGGAATTACATCCGTGTCTCCATGTGCTCCACTCTTGGTTTCCTCTATCCTTTATTTCCTTTACATATTGTATCTTGCTTAGCTTGCTAGTTGTCATATAGGTAAATTCACCCTAGTTGCATATCTAGAGAATTTACCTTTTGTGTGAAGCCTAAATTGAAAAAGAATTAAAATTTGAGTAGCACCTATTCACCCCCCTCTAGGTGCCCTTACGATCCGTTCAATTGGTATCAGAGTCTTGGCTCTTTATTCGGGCTTAACCGCCTAAGAGTATGGGCACTCAACAGAGTGAGGGTCAGGTTTCCGTGGACGATTTCAAAACCTTGGAATCATCCATGACATCTCACATAAGCGAGTTGCGTGAAATGATAGCGCAACTCATGCAAGCTAAAATTCCTGTTGCTCCTCCTCCTCCGGAAAAACCCACTACTCCACAAGGGGAGAATGTGGGGTTGGAAGAAGAGGATGCCAACAAAGGCACCAATGCTAAGTCTTGCACTAAGGGCGACGGGAAAGGTGAATTCCCTCATTGGTTTTTACCTGACCCGCTGATCCCTCACCCTCATATTAACAATAGAGGTGACCCACCTAAGCTAGATGCATTAAACTTTGGTCAATGGCAATATCAAATCATCTCTCATATGCGTAGTTCTTGCATCGAACTTTGGAGGATTGTTGAAGAAGGATTCAAGGCCGTGGATCCCAACAACTTGACAAGAAGAGAGGTGGTCGATAGCCAACTCAATGCAACCGCTCTTCACATGATTCAAATTGCCGTTGGGTCCAAGGACTTGCCTCACATCTAACACTTCTCCACCGCCAAAGAAGCTTGGCAAGGTCTCTCTGATGTATTTGTTGGCAATGAGAGCATGAAGAGAACCAGATATGTGGCCTTCTCAAATCAAGCGGAGGGATTCTTCATGATGGATGGTGAGGACCATCAATAGATGTATCGAAGACTCAAGTCCATTGCTACCACCTTCAAGAACCTCGGTGCTCACCATATTGATGATCAGTGGATCAAGATGAAGTACATTCTTGCTCTCGCCCCATATGAGCCCACAGATGTGAAGAGTGTTCAAGGAAAGCACAACTTCCATGAGATGACCTCCAATCAAGTGATGCAATAGATTCAAGCCTACAAGGTTGCCGCACAAAATGCGGAAGATGCTCGTGCTCGTGCCATGGGAATGCAAAGAAGCTCCAACCTTGCTTTAAAGGCAAGTGTGGTTGAGAAAGAAGTTCCTCTTCAAGCAAGCATTGAAGCAAGACTAGAGATGTGTCCCGAGGATATGAGTTATGAGTACCATGAGCATATGGCTTTCTATGGAAAAACCTTTTGGGTTGATCCCCACAAGGCTAACGAAGACAATCAAAGAAGAAGCAAGTCAAGTGGCTTTCAAACGAGTGACAACAATGGTCAAAGGGTGAGGACATGCTACAATTGCAATGATAGATTCCACTTTATTGCCAAGTGTCCTTACGAGAAGAGAGAAGATCATGGTGGGAAGCTCATTTTCAAGAGCAAGACCAAGTCACCATCAAAGAAGCCATTTGTGAAGAAGGGTGGACCCAAGAAGAAACAACCAAAGTTTGTGTTCTTGACTCAAGAAGAGTACTTCGGGAGTGAGAGTGATGAAGAAGAAACCTCGACTAGTGAGACGGCCGCAATTGCAACCACCTCCACTTCTTCCGCTTCACTCTTTGAATCCCCCAATGAGGACTCTCTCGTCAAGAACGCCAAGTGCCTTATGGCCAAGTCTTCCGCGGTATCACCCACACCCTCTTCCTCCTCCTCTAAGACAAATTATGCTCCTTTGAATGATCTTGCTAGTCTTAGAGTAAAGGAAGAAATCATTGCTTTTGATGATTATGTGTCTAGTGTAAATGGTGTACACAAGTTACATTTTGAAAGCCTATTGAGTCAATATGGTAAGACTCTTGAAAAACTAGATGAACAAATGAGGCTTGAAAGAGAATATGCTCAAGATATTGCCTCACTAAAAGACTCTCTTGAAGGAGAGGAAGAGGAACGAGCAACTCTTGAAGAGAAGCTCGATTCCATTGAGGAATCTAATAATGAAGTTATCTCCAAACTCATTAAAGAGCGAGACCATGCTCGTGCCAAAGTAAAAATGCTTAAAAAGGAAAAGATTGAATTTGGTGTTGGTCATGATAAACTTGTTAAGGATTTAGAAGATCTTGACAAGGCTCACAAGGCCTTGAAAAGTGAAAACTCTATTCTTACTAAGTCACATGAACAACTTCAAATTCAATTGATTAAGAATGATGTGCCTAGTTCTTCTACTTCTACTTGTGATCATGCAAATGTTATTGAAGAAAATGCTAGGTTGAAAGATGAGCTTGCCAAGTCCACCATTCCCTTAGGTGAGAAAAACTTGAATGACCTTTTGAGTAAGCAAAAGGCATTTAATGATAAAACGGGGATTGGCTTTGTCTCAAAGAAGAAGAACAACAACAACAAGAAAAAGAAGGCCAAGCCCGCACAAGCAAAGAAAGATCCTATTGTGGGTGGCAAAGCCACTCATGATGATCATGCAGGAATCGCTAACCCTCACTATATTTTATTTCATGATTATTATGGTGATGTGTATGCAAAATATGTTGGTCCAAATGATGGTTATGTTGCTTGGTCTATTTGGGTTCCAAAGACCCTTGTTGCTAACAAAAGAGGACCCATTGAGAAATGGGGACCTAAAACCAAGCAATGATCTCTTGTAGGACTATGCTTCCGGTGGATCAAAATGGGTGCTTGATAGTGGATGCACAAGTCATATGACTGGAAGCAAGAAGATCATGATGGAGATGAGGCCTAACGTCAACAATATAACCGTCACTTATGGAGACATGTCACAATCCGAGATATTGGGTCTTGGCAAGGTGGTGGTCGCACCGGATATTTCCCTTGTGGACGTCATGCTTGTTGGGACCCTTGGTTACAATTTACTTTTAGTTCATGCACTTGGTGAGATGGGCTTTGCCGTCTTCATTGATAATGAAATTGTGGTACTCTTGCGGAGCAAGTCTCTAAAGGTCGCTTTCGTTGGGCACATTGAAAACAACTTGTATGTGGTGGACTTCTCGGGGAAAACCACTACAGGTGCAATGTGTTTATTTGGAAAGGCCGATGTGGGTTGGCTTTGGCATCACCGACTAGCCCATGTCAATATGAGAACTTTGCAAAGCCTTCACAAGGGTGGCCACATCCTCGAACTAAAAGAGAATGTTTCTTTTGCCAAAGATCGTGTTTGCAGGGCTTGCGTTCTAGGAAAACTGCATGACTCTCCCCATTCAAGCAAGACTATAATTTCTTCCAATAGGATTTTGGAGCTCCTTCATGTGGATCTTTTTGGTCCTCCCTTCCATGCAAGTCTTGGTGGAAAGAAATATTGTTTGGTGATTGTTGATGACTATTCAAGATATACTTGGGTCTATTTCTTTAAGCACAAGAGTGAGACTCAACAAACCGTCATCGACTTTTCCAAAGAAGTTGAATGTCAACATGGACAAAATATATTGGCAATAAGAAGTGACAATGGCTCCAAATTCAAGAACTACACCTTAAATGGGTTTCTCAGTGATGAGGGGATTCGACATCAATATTCTGCTGCATACACCCCTCAACAAAATGGTGTAGCCGAGAGGAAGAACCGAACTCTTATGGATATGGATAGGTCCATGTTGGCGGAGTTTAAGTCTCCATACAACTTTTGGGCCGAAGCTATCTCTACGGCTTGTCACTCATCAAACCGACTCTTCCTCCGCAAAGGCTTGAACATGACTCCATATGAAATACTCACCGGAAGCAAGCCCAACATCAAGTACTTCCGGGTTTTCAGCTATAAGTGTTTCTTTCAAAGAAAAGGAGTTTGTTTAGGTAAATTTGATCCGAAAGCTATAGAAGGTATTTTTGTTGGTTATGGTGCCAAATCCCACACTTATAGAGTCTTCAACAAGTCCACCGGACGTGTTGAAGAATCTTGTAGTGTGGTATTCAAAGAAAATGATAGCTCCCAAGGGGGGCGAGATGTTGTTGCTTGTGATGTAGATGATGAAATACCTCAAGATGCCATAAGAAGAATGGGCGTGGGATTTTTCCGCCCCATTGAGGGACACCTTGTGGCGGACCGAGAAGGACTATTCTCTACTCAAGTGGAGCCCTCATCTACGCAAGCTCAACAAGCCTCTCCCGAAGAAGCAACTAATGCACCAACCGAAGAACAAGACAAGGACCTTCATGAAGAAGAAGGGGCACCACCATCCTCTCCGGTCATTTCAACCGCCCCTAACTCTTCACAAGACCAAGATCAACCTACTCATGAAGAAAGTAATGATGTGCATAATGATGATCAAGGTCAAGTTTATGGTCAAGATGGGGACCAAAATGATCAAGATGATCAAGTGATTCCTCCAAGGTCAAATGAGGAGATCGAAGCCTGTCGCAAGAGAAGAGTTGAAAGGGACTTGGAACTTAAAGGTCATACCCTTGAGAGGGTTATTGGAGATTTAAGAGGCAAAGTGTCAACCCAGAGTCAATTGGCAAAATTTAGCAATCATCATGCCTATATCTCCATGGTTGAACCCACGAAAGTATTTGAAGCACTTGAAGATCCGGATTGGTTGGATGCTATGCATGAAGAACTCAATAACTTCAAGCGCAATAATGTGTGGGTGTTAGTGGGGAAGCCAAGAGAGTGCCACAATGTAATTGGCACAAAGTGGATATTCAAGAACAAGCAAGATGAGCATGGAATTGTTGTGAAGAACCAGGCAAGATTGGTTGCTGAAGGTTTCTCTCAAGTTGAAGGCATTGAGTTTGGAGAGACTTATGCTCCCGTGGCACGCCTTGAGTCCATCCGTATCCTTCTTGCATATGCCACTCATCATAATTTTAAGTTGCAACAAATGGATGTTAAGAGTGCTTTTCTTAATGGTCCATTGAAAGAGGAAGTGTATGTTAAGCAACCCCCGGGGTTTGAGGACCTCAACTTTCCTAACCATGTCTACAAACTCCATAAGGCACTCTATGGCCTTAAACAAGCCCCACGTGCATGGTACGAGCACCTTAGGGAGTTGTTATTAGACCGTGGGTTTGAAGTTGGGCAAATCGATCCCACTCTTTTTACTAAGAGGGTCAATGGGGAGCTTTTTGTATGCCAACTATATGTTGATGATATTATCTTTGGCTCTACTAACAAAGCTTTTAATGATGAATTCTCAAAGCTTATGACCGATAGGTTCGAGATGTCTATGATGGGCGAAATGAAGTTCTTTCTTGGTTTTGAAATCAAGCAATTGAAAGAAGGGACTTTGATTAATCAAGCCAAATATGTCCAAGACATGCTCAAGAGGTTCAAGATGAAGGAACTAAATGGGGCCGCCACTCCAATGCCCACTAAATGTCATCTTGAACTAGATCCCAATGGTAAAGACGTGGATCAAAAGGTATACCATTCTATGATCGGTTCTTTGCTTTACCTTTGCGCATCTAGACCCTATATTGTCTTGAGTGTAGGTGTGTGTGCAATGTATCAAGCCGCTCCTAAAGAAAGCCTCCTTATGGCGGTTAAGAGGATCTTTCGATATTTGGTTCATACCCCAACTTATGGGCTTTGGTATCCCAAAGGCTCGGATTTCTCTCTTTGTGGTTTCATGGATTCGGATTGGGCCGGTGACAAGGATGATAGGAAATCAACCTCCGGAGCTTGCCAATTTCTTGGTAGGTCTTTGGTGTGTTGGTCTTCTAAGAAGCAAAATTGTATATCTCTCTCCACCGCCGAAGCCGAATACATTGCCGCCGCAAGTGGATGCACTCAATTGTTGTGGATGAGGCAAACTTTAAAGGAATATGGTGACAATTGTGACAAAGTGCCTCTTTTATGCGACAATGAAAGTTCTATCAAGATCGCCTATAATCCGGTGCAACATTCAAGAACCAAGCATATTGAGATCCGGAATCATTTTGTTAGAGATCATGTTGCCCGTGGTGATATTGAGCTTGCATATGTTTGCACCAAGGATCAACTTGCCGATATTTTCACGAAGCCTCTTGATGAAGCAATATTTGGATATTTGAGGAATGAGCTAAATATCATTGATTCAAGGAGTGTGGCTTGAGCATCTTTGAAATACACCTATATTTCAATACTTGTTTGGTTTAGGTGTGAGCATAGAGATAGGGGGAGTGCGGTCCTAATTAATTGGGCTATCCCTCCCCCCATAATGCCGATAGTAATCATATCATTCTCTTAATATCATTTTTGCGATATATGAGCTTCAATGACGACTAGTGGTTATGGACCCAAGATACATCTTCGCGGTCCAATGCCATAACACTCATACATGGTGGCTTCGGCCACCGACCTCTTATTTTCGAAGAGTTGATTCCTTGCATATCTTATTTGAAGTCTTGGTGTTCTCTCTCATGTTGATTCTTCCATTGATATGGGAAGGCACTTGCATTGGATTTTTGATGTTTTTTTCTTGCAATGTCAAGTGCCGAGAACCACTCCATGTTTGCTCTCTCACCTAAGCCATCATATCTCAAAACATCTAATCTATGCACACGAGTTCAAATTTTTCGTCAAAAAGAACTTCTGTTTTTGAAAATTTTGAGTGGATCAGTTTCTGGCATCCCAGGCCAGAATATCCGCCCCCATGGGCAGAATATCCGGGGGGGGGGCGGATAATCCGGGCTAACTTTGGCCGGATTATTCGGCCGGCTTGATGGCTGGGTATATAAGGGCGGGGTCGGGCTGCCCTTCGGGCAGTTCCCTTTTCCACCCGCCCTAGGGTTTCCTACCACCGCTGCCGCGTCTCCTCCGCTGCTACCGGAGCTCCGACCGTCCCCTCGGCCGGTCCTCGTCGGAGTTGGGTCTCCTCCACCTCGGGAGGGCTTTCACCAAGCCATTTTTGCAATGGATGCGGGTATTTCTCTAATCTCCTAACCCTAGGGTGTGATTTTACCTATGCATTTTCTTGGTGTTTGGCCCTCTCCTTGTTGTTCTTTGCTATCATGAATCTTGTTGTATGTCACTTCTTCCCAAATCTATCAAATTAGTGTGTCACAGCAAGTTTTTGGGAAATTTTCGAGGGAGGTGGATTATCTGGCCCCCTGGCCGGATAATCCGGCCTGGCATTTTTTCTCGAATTTTTTCCTAAGTTGCTGCCAATAATTTGATTCATTGTGCGAAGTTTGCCCTTTCATACAACCTGATTCTTGATCCTCCTTCAGTAACTCGTGTGCATATGCTTATCCCCATGCTATCCATGTCTATCTCTCTCACAGGTGGTTCGAGTGTACCGAAGCGCAAGCGTCGGTTTATTCTGAATGAAGAAGGTGTACTTGTTGATGAGGTTGTGATCCGTCAGCATCAAAGGGAAGCTGCTAGGAATGCTCAGAAAGAAAAGCTTGCCAAGGCTCAAGCCCGTCGTCGCAAAGGGAAAGACACTAGACCAAACTACAAGACCATGCCTGAGCCTGACTACATTCTCGTGCGGCGCAACAATTGGTACGCCACACCCCGAGATGAAGACATTGAGGACCGTGGTTTTTGGTGTGAGGAGCAGTGGGCTATCTACCGTGATGTGTATGAGCCCTTGAAGAATCCAACCAAGCCCATGCATCCTATTGACCTCGATCACCTTCGCAGCAAGACCTACTTTGATGAGGCTGTTTCTGTGCTTGAGAAGATGGGACTGACTGAGCTAGCTACTTTGCAGTGCAACTATAACCCCGGCCTCATCAAGCAGTTTTTTGCCAGTCTTGTGATCCTGCCCAACCCTCAGAAGTCGATGAAGTGGATGTCTGGAGAGCATGAACGTGAAGCGGATTTCTCTGTGTTTGCATCTCTCTTAGGGTATGCTTATGATGGGGAGAATCCAGTGGGTCGCCATGTTCACTCTCTGGGGAGAAAGCCCGACAAGGACAAGCTCTATGACCTCTATGAATCCATAGGCGTTGTCAGCTTTATCAATGGCCTGCATCTACTCTATGATCATCTTGTCTGCATTTTCAGAGAGAACATTGCTCCTAGTGGTGGTAACAATGATGCCATCCGCACCTCACTTGTTGACCTCCTCTTCCTTGCTCATCAGTGTGCTACTTCTACCGACCCGGATGAGGACTTCACTCTTGATGTGATGGATTTTATCTACTATGAGATTAAGGATGCTATCATTCAGAGGAACACAATGCCATATGCTCCCTACATCATGCTTCTCATCAAGCATGCCCTTGGGGAGTATGATCTCAGTGATGATTGTGTGGATCACCAAGTCAAGAAGATGTACGTCAAGAAGAAGAAGACTCCTGCTCCTTCCACTGCTTATCCTAGTACCTTCATGGCTGATGCTAGGTCGAGTGCTTCTACTCGTGAACAGAGGGCTGCTGCTACTGCTATGTCTAGAGAAGTGAAGAAGCTCAGTTGGTTTGAGAGGAATGTTCTTTGCATGAAGGTTGAGATCCATCGTGAGAACTATCAGGCTTACGTGGAGAGGAAGGCTATTCAGGACACCCAACAGCTGATCCTACACCGTCTCAGTGGTGCACAGACTGCCGAGCCCGCTCCTACCGCAGCTACTTCTTGTGCAGCTTGGCACACTGACCGCTACAACTGGTGTGATATGGAGAAGCATATCTTTGCTCATCCAGATGCTCCTACAGGAGGTGCTCATGCAGAGTTTGAGGAGGCTGAGGAGGACGTGGATGACGACGATGCTGGCGGTGATGACGATGCTGGCGGAGATGACTATGCTAAAGGCTCTGACAACCTCGATGACTGGGAGGATTGATTCCTCAGGGCATGTAGCATCGCTCTTCTCCGTTTTTGGTGTCTTGATGCCAAAGGGGGAGAAGTAGTTCTATTAGGATTCTCTCAGGATTTGCATGGGTGGGAACACAAGCTTGCGCGTTTATCATTTATTTGGCGCTTGTGTTTCTTCTTATTTATTTGCTTTAAGTTTGGAACAATATTTGTGGTTTATTTGCTACTATGGTGTGTATGAGACTATGTTCTATGTTCAATATGTGCCTTGTGGAACATTATGCTTGTTCAACTATGTATTACTTTGTTCCTTTGTGAGCTCATGGTATATGTGTGAGATGGCTATGGAATTTGGTTTCTCATCATTATCATCTTTGGAATTCCATATTGATTGAATCTTCTATCAAATGGTATGCTCCCTACAAACTCTAGTGGTACTTCTTCGAACTTAAAAGTGGAGATGCACACATTTAGGGGGGGCTTTGCTCCTTGCTCAAAAATTTGTTGTTTGAAATATATTATCTCTCTTGCAAATCCTAGTGTTGTCATCTAACCCCAAAAAGGGGGAGATTGAAAGTGCATACTTTGTATCCCTCATGTTTTGTGTGTTAGATAACAACATTAGGAATTTAAGTGTGTGTTCAAGTGGTGCAGGTTTTCAGTTCAAAGAATTTCAGCTAAGTCCCTGGGTCGGCGTCACCCAGAGATGGGGCTGGATAATCTGGCTAGGGGGCCGGATAATCTGCCCCCCTTCGAGATTTCAGAAATTCGGCTAAGGACTTAGCTCGGCATCACCTAGATATGGGGCCGGATAATCCGCCCCCTCGATATCTCTTCGAAAATGGCTAAGGAGTAAGCGCAGCATCACCCAGTAAGGGGGCCGGATTATTTGGCCGGATATTTCATCCCTGGCCAGATAATCTGCCCCCCCTCAAGATTTTGTCGAAAACGGCTAAGGACTCAGCGCGGCATCACCCAGTATCCGGGGCGGATTTTTGGCCTGGAGATTTCATTCTGGGCCGGATATTTTGGCTGGCCGGATAATCCGGCCAAACTTTGGCCGGATAATCCGCCCCTCCGAGTCAGCAACGGCTACATTTTGGGAGGGGCTATAAATACCCCTCCCCTTCTTCCACCTCAAGCTACTCGTCCTGCACAAGAAGATCACCTCATTTTGGAGCCACAAAAATCACAAGAAGTGAGCCTAGCTCAACTGGCTATGGGAGTGGATGTACAACCCAGGCACCCAGGTTCAAATCCCCACGGATGTGAATTTGGGTTCTTATTATTTATTTAAAAAAACTCGCCGTGGGGGTCTCCCCCACCGCTTTCCTTTCAAAAAAAAATCACAAGATCACCTCCCTCAACCCAACAAAGCTCTTGATCTTTGGAGAATCGAAGGAGAAGGCCTTGATCTACATCCTCACCGAAGCGATTTACTTTCCCCTCTCATTTTCTTGAGGGCCCTTGTTTCTTGGGTTCCCTTGTGTCCCTTGACTTTGATTTATGTGATTGATATCTTGATACTTGTTGTTTGATAACATTGTGTTGTCCTTGGGAGCCTCCAATTCAGTTGTGGATGTGTGCCCCAAGATTGTAAAGGTCGGTTCCGCCTTGAGGAACCCTTTAGTGGAAAGTGAGCTAGGCCTTTGTGGCGGAAGCTTGCACTGGAGAATAGGGTGAGCCTTTGTGGCGTTGGTTAGGCCTTTGTGGCAACCACACCTCTCCAACGTAGACGTACTTCCCCTAAAAAGGAAGGAACTACGGGAATTACTTCCGTGTCTCCGTGTGCTCCACTCTTAGTTTCCTCTATCCTTTATTGCCTTGACATATTGTATCTTGCTTAGCTTGCTAGTTGTCATATAGGTAAATTCACCCTAGTTGCATATCTAGAGAATTTACCTTTTGTGTCAAGCCTAAATTGAAAAAGAATTAAAATTTGAGTAGCACCTATTCACCCCCCCTCTAGGTGCCCTTACGATCCGTTCAACGGGTCCATAGCAGTAGCTAGATGGTTGGCATCTCCTCCATGTGCTTCATGTTTATATCTTGTGAGCTGCCTATCATGATCAAGATCATCATTATATAATTCTACATATTGTGTTTGTTGGGATCCGATGAATATTGATACTTTGTCAAGTTGATTTATGATTTATTATCTCTATGTTGTTTATGATCTTGCATGCTCTCCGTTGCTAGTAGATATCTTGGCCGAGTAGATGCTAGTGACTCCAAGAGGGAGTATTTATGCTCGATAGTGGGTTCGTGCCTCTAGTAATCTGGGGGAGTGACAGAAACCTCTAAGGTTGTAGATGTGCTGTTGCTACTAGGGAGAAAACAACAATTTTATGGTCAAGGACATTTGTATTGTTTACATTACACACTTTGCTTAAGGCAATAATCGGTTGCTTGCAACTTAATACCCAACGGTTGCTCAGATGACATCCGGCGGGTGGATTATTAGTCATAGATGTAGTTGGATTATAGTCTATGTATTATGTTGTAATGCCCAAGTGAATCTCATACTGATCCTCATGACATTTGTATGCTTGCTTTATTCTATCAATTGCCCAATTGTAATTTGTTTACCCAGCATGTTATTTATCTTATGGAGAGACACCACTAGTGAATTGTGGACCCTGGTCCATTCTTTTACATTGTTATTATCGTTTACCATTTACTCGCTTTATTTACATTCTTGCAAACTACTATCTTTTACCACTCGATATGCTTAATCCTTTATTTACAGGAAACCGGTGAGATTGACAACCTCATTGTAAGTTGGGGCAAAGTAGTTGGTTGTGTTGTGTGCAGGTTCCACGTTGCTGCTGGTGCAAATCTACGCCCCAGATGAGGTGCCATATATAAATTGTCTGGAGCTATCGCGAAGCTAGCGAGAATCAACCTTCGGAAGTTGGTTCTTTCACCTATTGGTTCGATAAACCTTGGTTTCATACCGAGGGAAGACTTGCTGCTGTGCTCATCATACCTTCCTCTTGGGGTTCCCAACTGGGCGGTCATCTACACGCCATCAAGCAATTTTTCGGGCGCCGTTGCCGGGGAGAAAGAGGATTTCTGCAAGGGGAGTCTCTCGCTTCCAATCTTTTACTTTTTTATTGTTTTTGTTTATTTTATTTTTGCTTGCATCTTTTTACCAAAAATACAAAAAAATTAGTTCCTTTATAGTTGCTATTTTTACTTGTCTACTTTTAGTTTTGCTAGAATGAGTAACCGTGAAGTTGAAATTCGTACTTTTAAGCAACAAGGGGGAGAGAGTTTGAAAGATGCTTGGTACCAAATTAGTAATGCTCATCATAGGTGTACAAAGAAGCATTCTACCATGATCCTCCTTAAGAATTTTTATGTTGGTATATCTAGTTGGAATAGGTACGTTCTTGATACTCTCGCAGGAGGTAATTTTTTGGGTACTCCCACTTTGGAAGCTTGCACTTTAATTGAAAGTTTAGTGGGAGTACCACCTATTCATGTTATTAAAACTGAGGTCACTTTGGAGAAAGTTGTAGTAAAACTGAGCTCTTTAGAGAAAAGTTTGCCAAATCTCCTTGATAACGCTAACCAGGTTAATGAATCGATAGAAAGTATCAGTAGAAGAATCACTACTTTAGAGGCTAGCACTATCCATGATAGTCAAAACCTTAAGATTGGTAAATTAGAGGAGTCTATGGAAACTCTAAGTTCAATTTTCTCTTCTCTTAAATTTAAGAAGGAGAAAGCTTTTATTGGAAAAGAGCAAAAATTTATGTCTGTTCCCAAGGTGTCTGTGCCAAAACCGCAGCATGTTTTTAAGATTGGTAAGACTTTTAGTTCAACTAAGAGTGACTTGCAGGTTGAATCATCTTCGGGGACTTCTAAAGTGCCTAGTGTGGTAAGCAGTGCTCTTGAGGAAACAATTGATCTTAATGCCTCATTTGAAAATACTTGATTTCCACTTTCTACGCCTAGGTCAAAGGCGTTAAAGAAAATCACTCTTGGGAGATAACCCAATGTTTTCTTTTCAGTACTTTTTCTTTTTATTGAGTCTTGGAAGTTATTACTACTGTAATGACCTCTCCTTCTCAATTTTATTTCGTTTTTGTGCCAAGAAGAACCTCTAATTGGAAGAAGGTAAGATTTGGGGAAGTTGGTGTCTTGAAATAGATTTCTACACTGCACCGTAAAAATTCGCCAAAATTCTCAGAATATCTTTTTGATCTGCGATTGCACATACCCCAGGTTATTTCCAAACTTTTATTAGTTTTGCACTTTTTGATTTGAGCAACATAAGGTCCTCGAAAAATTCGATCTTTGTCAGTTGTTCTATTTTGACAGATTTCTGCCACTATTTGTGTTTGCCCCTCGATCGCTTTCTTTTTGAATTCTTTTGATCACAGAACTTTTGAGGAAGTTGCTACAGTAGCTTATGTTTTAATGGATGGTATATTTGAGTTCAAAACTGAACCAAAAGAGTAGGTTTACTATCATGCTTACACTAATGTTGCTAATAGAATTGTGTGAAGTTTTGTATGAAGGAAGTTTTCAAGTGTAGGGAAAGGAGAGTGATGAGATGAGATGAAGTATGGACAAAAGCTCAAGCTTGGGGATGCCCATGTCACCCCAAGAAATATCCAAGAGGTACAAGCGTCAAAGCTTGGGGATGCCCCGAGGCACCCCTTCTTCATCGGCAAAAATCAGGTCACCTTTCAAGACACTATATTTTTATTGCTTCGTATACTCTGCATTTTTCTTGGAGCATCTTTACTTTCGCTTTTAGTTTTCTTTAGTTTTGTTTGCTGCAATAAATGGTTGGACCCCAACAAATTTCTTTTGGAGAAGATGCACTCCATTTCTTTAGTTTCACTCTTATCGTTCAACGAGTGTTCTCTTTTTCTAGTACTGCATTTAGCTTTCGTTTTTTGCCTTGATTTTTGTTCAGATCTTGTTATATCTTTGTATCAAGGTGCATTTAGACCACTGGTCTATGTTGGTTTTCATCTCGAAAGAGTGGTTTCAAAAAGGTTGAATGGTATTGGAAAAGAGAAAAAGTTTCATGACTATAGTGGTACAAATGGGAGCTTGTTTAGACTGTGGCTTAGACTTTTGCATGTCATGGTTGATGCTATTTTGATAGTGTTCTTGGTAGTTTTTGCTGTAGCATGACTTGTCTCAAATGACTGAGATTTCTTAATGTGCCTTTGAAAGAATCATGCATTGTTTTTATTATATGGGAGCATATTATTGTGGTTTTCTCCTTTGATGCTTTATTTGGGTTGACTTGGCGCATGCTTACAACATGTTTGACTTTACCAAGTCGTCATAAGCCTCTATGATCATTTGGTTTTGGACTTGTGATACCACTTTATGCTTCAGTTAATGATGTTTTGTCGCTATGCATAATTATGGCCGTTATTGCTCTCTTAGTTGGTCGCTCCCAGTCTTTTGCTATCCTTCATTTTGCACTGAGAGGGAATACTTCTCATGCATCCAACTCCCAAAAACCAAAGTTTTCCAATGTGTCCACCATATCTACCTATTAGCAATTTGCTATTCCAAGTACATTCGACTTGCTTTTATCTATCCTTCAAATTAAACTTTTTTGTGTTATGTGAAAATTAGTCACTAAAGCTCTCACGAACCTGACGACACACTTTACTTTTCTGCTTTTAATAATTTGACCATAGTGGATCTCTTATGTTGACATTATGCTTGCAAGTTGTAAGTTGGAAATTAGCCCAGCTATTTCGTCATGGGGAAAGCTTTCAACATTGCACTTGCTCTCATTTAGTTGATATCGTGATCTTTTGTTTATGGATACCTGCGATGTGAAATAAGTTGGAAACTTGTGAGCTCATGGAGTTTGTATATGTGTTAGAGAAACGCCTGGGCCACTAATCTAAGCCATGCATCATTCATGGTGGAAATTTACAGCATGCCCATAGTGGACATTCAACGACGCATCTCACAATAAAAAGCTATACCAATGGTAAACAAAAGAGATGCCGAGGTGTTCATTGTCTGTTTGTCTTGTCATTTTGATGTGGACTTGTTCCATGTCATCGGGCAAGAGGTACCCCGTTGGTGTTCTGGATGATACATGTATGCTTACAATGACAAGAACTTGCTTGGGACCTGAGTCGAGTAGCATGAGGTTTGGGTATTCGTACTTCACGGGACATGAGATTTTCAACTTATGATTTGTTAAGCATATGCTTCGTAATTGTACTCACATTAACCTTAACCACTCAAGATGCCTATGATGGGGGCAATGAGAGCTCAAAGCTAGTATCATAATTTTTGGAGGTTTATAAAACTTGCAATCACTGCTTCCCTTTGCGAAGGGCCTTTCTTTTACTTTTATGTTTAGTCTCCACCTTCTACCTTTATGCACCGTCTAAGAGAGCATAGTTGTCAGTCTGAGTTTAATGTGCATAGTCCCAAAATTTATTATTGATTGATTCAAGATTATGGTTTTGCTTGTTCTTAAATTATTTGTATCTAGTCGCCCTCTTAAACTTGAAGGTGTCCTATGCATTTATGTTTTGCTACTCCATGAAGGACAAGCTAAAAACCACTTTGCTATGTTTTTCTATATGCTCGAAACACACACTTGACTTTGAATGCATTATTACTCATGATCTTTTGTTTGTGTTACTTTTAATGTTATAACATGGTTGCTAAGTTTTATTGTCAAGATTATGTCTTTTATGCCCATGTTTTAAGTACTTTGATCTCAGCACTCAATGCTTTACATCGTTTGATCAAGATTGTGTTGGTGCATGTCACCTCAAAAGTTATTGTTTTGTTTTCACTTACCTACTCGGGGACGAGCAGGAGTTAAGCTTGGGGATGCTTGATACGTCTCAAACGTATCTATAATTTTTGATGCTCCATGCTTGTTTATACACCATTTGCTTTGTGTTTTGTTACATTTCGTGGCATTTTTATGCATTTTCCGGAACTAACCTATTAACGAGATGCCACAGTGCTAGTTCCCTGTTTTCTGCTGTTTTTGTGTTTCAGAAAAGCTACATAGGAAATATTCTCGGAATTAGACAAAACAAAAGCCGAAGTTCCTATTTTTCCTAACACGAGACGGAGTCCAAAGAAGAGACGGAGGGGGAACAGGGGCCAGCCACACCATAGGGTGGCGTGGGCCAGCCCCTGGCTGCGCCACCAGGTGGTGGGGCCACCTGGCCCACCTCCTGACGCTGCCCTTCCGCCTATATATCCCCCTCGACGAGAAAACCTAAGAGGCCCGATCAATTTTCCACAAAACATATTGCAAGCCGCCGCCTCCGTCGACGCGAGATCGGGAGGGTCCAGAAGCTCTTCCCGGCACCCTGTCGGAGAGGGAAATCACCACCGGAGGCCTTCTTCATCACCATGCTTGCCTCCGAAGTGATGTGTGAGTAGTCTACCTTAGACTACGGGTCCATAGCAGTAGCTAGATGGTTGTCATTTCCTCCATGTGCTTCATATTTAGATCTTGTGAGCTGCCTATCATGATCAAGATCATCGTTGTGTAATTCTACATGTTGTGTTTCTTGAGATCCGATGAATATTGATACTTTGTCAAGTTGATTTATGATTTATTTTCTCTATGTTGTTTATGATCTTGCATGCTCTCCGTTGCTAGTAGATATCTTGGCCGAGTAGATGCTAGTGACTCCAAGAGGGAGTATTTATGCTCGATAGTGGGTTCATGCCTCTAATAATCTGGGGGAGTGACAGAAACCTCTAAGGTTGTAGATGTGCTGTTGCTACTAGGGAGAAAACAACAATCTTGTGTTCAAGGACATTTGTATTGTTTACATTACACACTTTGATTAAGGCGATAATCTATTGCTTGCAACTTAATACCCAACGGTTGCTCGGATGACATCCGGCGGGTGGATTATTAGTCGTAGATGCAGTTGGATTACGGTCTATGTACTATGTTGTAATGCCCAAGTGAATCTCATAGTGATCCTCATGACATTTGTATGCTTGCTTTATTCTATCAATTGCCCAACTGTAATTTGTTTACCCAGCATGTTATTTATCTTATGGAGAGACACCACTAGTGAACTGTGGACCCCGGTCCATTCTTTTACATTGTTATTACCGTTTACCATTTACTTGCTTTATTTACATTCTTGCAAACTACTATCTTTTACCACTCGATACGCTTAATCCTTTGTTTGCAGCAAACCGGTGGGATTGACAACCTCACTGTAAGTTGGGGAAAAGTACTTGGTTGTGTTGTGTGCAGGTTCTACGTTGCTGCTGATGCAAAGCTACGCCCAGACGAGGCGCCATATATAAATTGTCTGGAGGTATCGCGAAGCTAGCGAGCATCAACCTTCGGAATTTGGTTGTTTCTCCTACTGGATCGATAAACCTTGGTTTCATACTGAGAGAAGACTTGCTGATGTGCTCATCATACCTTCCTCTTGGGGTTCCCAACTGGGCGGTCATCTACACGCCATCATGGGGATATGCAGAACCTGCCAAATATAGGGCCAAGATTCGAATGTTTGCCTTTTCAAAGGCCAAAACTCCAGCTCATTTCCCTTGAAGTCCACGCAAACTAGTTCGAGGTAGCTCACTTATGTGAAGGATTTTTTCATTAAAATGCATGTAGACCATGTTTCTTATTTTTGCTCGTAACTATGTCATATAAGACGACGAAACATTATTTTTCTGATTTTTCTTGAACTAGTTATGCTCATTTGAATGTTGGAAAAAAATCAAAAAACCCCGTTGACCGCCTCAAAACCTCGCCAGACATCTCCTAACCCTGGCGCCTGATTTTACCGTTGGATCAAACCCTATCGCCCAATGGCTGCCATTGGATTGTGTCAGAGGCTGGTTCGTGATCCGCGAGAGACTAGTTCTGCGACGCGATTGACACTTGGAAGTTTGGTGATGGAAAGAACAACAATGCTTGCTGGGCACAAGACACCACTAGGCCCACTTCACCATCCACTATAACTTGCAGCAGTGCACCTATCTTTGTAACATACGATCACTCTATCCTCTGGTGAGGGATCATTCTCACTATAGACTTCATGAAGCTTGAACCGAGCAGTGTGAAAGTGGCCAAAAATTTCAGCGGAGCTTGCTTGACAGGCAAAGAATATTACTTCATGCCGCTTCCACCCTTTCACGAAGCTATTGCACTGGAGAGACACAGAGAGAGAGAGACATCGACTCTAGAAACTTTCTTTGCTGGCCTCGTTTTCGAATGCCTGTGTGCATTGCCATTCCAAAGAAAGCTCAGTCGTTGGATCAAGTAGATCAGGAACAGTTCAATTCAAATGCAGCTATGATGTATTTACTCTAAAAATATGCACAACCATGCCAAATATGGAGTGAAGATTCAAAAGTCGCTTTTGTCAAAAGCCAAAACCCTATGTCATTTCCTTTAAAATCCAAGCAATCGTTCGAGGTAGCTCACTTTTGTGAAGGCTTTTTCATAAAAATGCTCGTAGACCATGTTTCTTATTTTTATTGTAACTAGGTCACATGTTTTGTATTTTTTTGATTTTTTATTGAATTAGTTATGCTCATTTGAATGTTGGTCAAACATCAGAACACCCCGTTGACCCCCTCAAAACCCCAGCAAAACCCCGCTGGGCATCTCTGAACCCTAACACCCGATTGTGATCATTGGAGCAAACCCTATTGCCCAATGGCAGTCGTTGGATCATCTCTTCGTGACAAGATGCTTCGTGATCTACGAGAGGCCAAGATTTGAAAGTTTGCTATGATTCTTGCTGAAACCGTCCTCGTCGATCCATCTGGGTCAAATAATAAGGCATGCAAGTCTCAACTTCATGTTTTTGGTGGCACTTGGTTGTGAAGCACCCATAACCCAAAACCTTGGTATGCCAAACTTTGTATACTTTGTGTGTATACATCACATATCATGAGCCCATGCCATGTTTTTCCCATTTTTTGATTTTTTTGCCACCTTTAGCAACACCTCAAATGTAGGTCAAGACGATGGTGGGCGCTGAGTGTGCCAAGGTGGACGATGCGCCCAAGTATGACATGCATGGTTTCTAGGGTTTCACACCTCCAGGTATTTTCCTCCAAAAAGTTTGAAGTGTATTTGATGTACCCGTAGTTCAATTTTGAATTTAAACATCCAAATGTCCAAAATGCAATATATATGCAAGCACACCAAAGAAATTGAGGAAACCATGGGTATGGCCATCCTTCAAGGTCCCATACCTTTTAAAATTTGATTGGTTCCTTTCTGCACCTCGATGCCGATCGTAGAGACCTCACAAAAAATCACTCGTTCGGGCCCTCATGCACACACTGATAAAATGGAAGTCCATTTTTTTGTGGCAGCCAACCAAAAAGTAGTTGCAAAAGTTGTTGTAAATGGAGATATGGAGAACCCTACCAAATATAGGGGTCCAAGATTCGAATGTTTGCCTTTTCAAAACCCAAAACCCCAGCTTAGTTCCTCCCAAGCAAACTAGTTCTCACATTTGTGAAGGCTTTTTTTTCATGAAAATGCCCATGGACCATGTTCTTATTTTTGCTCTTAACTAGGACACATAAGATGACGACATGCGCATGTTTTTTTTCTTTTTCTTGAATTAGTTATGCTCATTTGAAAGTTGGTCAAACCTCCGAAAACCCTGTTGTCCACCTCAAAACCCCGTCGGGCATCTCCTAACCCTAGCACCTGATTTTACCGTTGGATCAGACCCTATCTTGCCCAATGGCGGTCGTTGGATCATCTCTTTACAACAGGCTGCTTTGTGATCTGCGAGAGGCCAAGATTTGAAAGTTTGTTATGTGCTTCTTGCTTAGACCATCCTCATCGATCCATCTGGGTCAAATAATAAGGCATGCAAGTCACTCATGCTTTTGGTATCACTTGGTTGTGAAGCACCCCATGACCCAAAACCTTGGTATGCCAAACTTTCTATGTTTTTGTGTGCTACATCACATATCATGAGCCCATGACATGTTTTTGCCATTTTATGAAAAAAAATCGGCCACCTTTGGCAACCCCTCAAATGTAGGTCAAGACGGTAGTGGGCGCTGAGTGTGCCAAGGTGGACGGTGCGCCCAAGTATGACATGCATGGTTTCTAGGGTTTCAGACCTTCGGATATTCTCCTCCAAAGAGTTTGAAGTGTATTTGATGCACCCATAGTTCAAATTTGAATTTAAACATCCAAATGTCCAAAAAATGCAATATATGCAAGAACCCTAGAACATTGATGACACCATATGTATGGTATGACCATCCTTCAAGGTCCCATATCTTTTAAAATTTGAGTGGAGCCTTTCTGCACCCTACCCGTGGTAGAGACCTCACAAAAAATCTGTAACACCCCCAATTTCTGTAACCCTGTTTAAGCTGAGTTTGGTAATGCAAAAATGAGGGCCAACAAAAACTTTTTGCAACTAGAAAAATAAAATATAGTTTCCTATATGTTTGCCTAGTTTGTTGTGAAAAATATTATTTGCAAAAGTATGGATTGATGAATAAGTTTGTGGACCAGTACAATCCTTGTGTTCTTGTGATCATGCCCTCACTCGTACATCTAGCCTTTTTCTCAAAATAAAGTATCTTGGCACCTCCTTTATTTTCAAAATGTTTTATGGTCTAAAAATAGGAGCCAAGACCCATTTCCAAACAAGGTCTTTACCAAAACTAGTATTTATAAAACTATAGGGACATAGTGTTGTGATCCCACTATTTTATAAAACAAGTATTTTATAAACCTTTGGAAAATGGTTTCAAACACCTTTGAGAAAACTATAAAAAGGAGATGTTTATGTCGCCAGTATATCTTGGACACCACTGCAAAAGATTTACTTCTTTACTTAAATCTCTTTTCAAAAAAATCTCAAAGGCATGATCCTCATATAGCCCTTGCTCCGACCATTGCTCTCATGATGTTTGTTGCATGATTTTAACTATGATTGACTGCATTTGACTTTTTTTTGACTTCCTTTTTGTGTGCATGATTGCTTGCTTAAAGAAACTTCCTTTAGTCCTTATCATGCTTGTAGAAGTTTAATTTGCTAATAGCATCCAAGGGAAGTCAATAGGTATCAAGGAGGCAAATTAAAATGCAAGGTTAAACAAATTCCACACTTGGCCCTATCTTCACTTATGTTAATAGATTCAGTTTTCAGAGGCTTGTCTTAATCTCATATCTTCTATCCAGGGCATTGTGCCTTCATAGGTATCTTCCCTATCAGCTAATCTTTCATTCCTTCCATTGCCATCTCATCATCTGAGGCCATTTGCTAATTGTGTTGATCATGTTTCTGACCCTAATCAAAACAGTGACCATTTATCACATATTCATCCCTAGCCAATCATAGTTTAGTTAAAACCTCTACCTTTGCTCCTAGACCTCAAACAACACCTCATTTGTATCCTTGTTTTATTTTATCTATCCTAACTCATTTGCATATATGGCCATTTATTTCTAAAATCACTAAATCCTTTCTAATTTCCTTCTTTTCTAGAGAATCACCTCAAAGAGTTACCCTTTTGCTTTCAAAATTTCTTCCCAAATAAAATTGGGATATGTGATACAATTCCATATCACTCTATTTCTCATTTAGATGTTATTTCTAAAATTTCTTTTCTTGGTACACCAAATGCACGGGAATGGCAACCAAGCCATTTCTTACACTTTTTCCATCAAATAAATTTGAGAGGGTTTTCCAAAAACATTGTTCTGCATGTAAAAACCGTTTTAGATCCAAATCATATTTTCCCTTATCCTCAATTTTTTTAATGCTTTTTTTAAAATATATATTTCTTCTTTTTTTCAATCAATTTTTTTTGGCATACTCATGCCGTGTGTTCAAACCTTTATCAAGTAAATCTCAAATTAGAATTTTCTATCCACCACATCATTTCCATCATGCTGACCCATCTTTGCATGACAATTGCTTGGAAATATTTGAGGCTACTTCAAGATCAAAAAAAAATTGATCATGCCTCCATCCATCTCCATATCTACCCCTACTTCTCAAATTCCATTAGCAACTCCACCAAACCAAACCATTGACCATTCCAGCGCCCTACCCTCTGTCTGGACGAAATGATGTATGCTACAGTGCCACTTTTGACTGGTTTCCTTTGGAAAGAAAGAGAGAGGGAGACATGGCCGGTGGCCAAATCTTTAGCCAAGATTTGTTGCATGATCTCTGTTCCCTCTGTCAAGCCACCTCGCCACTGGTCTCCCCTATGCCCTCTGAGCCTTCCCGAGCAAGCCCCTTCCCTATCCTGATCCTCTCAGCCTCTCTCTCTCTTGTTCTCTAGAGGGTCCATTGGCATGGCCTAGGGTTTAAACAATCTCCTATGCCCAAGCTACCGCGCCAATAGCTTGCCTTAAGTACTCCAAAATGAACCACGAGGCCCTCTTGCTCTTGTCCTCACCCTACCGTCTTCTATCGACTGCGCTTTGTGAGTCGACTGAAACGTCGAACACCTGGCGAGCACACCTTGGGCATCCTCTCCTCGAGCCGACGTGCCTTCCCCGGACATAACCTCTCGCCACACGCCTCCTCTCACCCATACCAGCCCACTGGCGTAGCCCTGAGCCGGCTGGTTGTCATGGACCTCTTGTCCCGTGCGCCGCCCTTGCTGGTCAGTGATCATCGAGTTAGGCAGCCCTCTGCCTCGCACGCGCATGCCCGTTTCCCCTCCTGCCTATTTCAGCCTTCGCCCTATCTCTCCGCTCCCTATCTTCCCTCAGAAATGAACCAGTCCAAGCCCCCTGCTCTCCCCTCTCTTATCATCCTCTGCTCTGACCCGAGCACCGCCGCAAATAGCGCCGCGTCATGAGCATGCTCTAGACTACCCCTCGATCTTCCATGCACTTCTTTGAGTGCCCCTCTACTCCTGGTTGCTTACTCCCTCTCCTATTTTATGCAGGGACTTCGGCTGCCTCGTTCCCCTCCAGATCAACCTCCGCCGCATCGGGTCTCCGACGAGGCCCCTCGTCCAGCACTTCCCTGCATGCGCACGTGGGTCCACGAGATCGGCGACACCTCCCTGAGTCTCTTGGTGCTAGTGGTGCACCCTAGCAAGCCCGCTAGCAAATTCCGGCAACCGGCCGGCCATATCCCGGTGAGCATCTGCCGTGTCCTCTGTTTCCGCCGCCTGTTTTTGGTCCGATGACCGTGGGTCATCCGATCTAGATCCAACGGACCCGCGCAAGATCAGACCAGTCAACCCGGCTCGCCTGTCAACACTCTGTGACCCCACTCGCTGACTAGTAGAGCCCACCAGTCTGGTCTTTTTTTTCTCCCACCGCCGTGGAACGGTAGATGAGCCGGCCCAGCATGGTCTGGCCTAGATCCGTGTGAAGTCGGCCCGTAGATGTTTTTTTAGGAACCGTGTTAATCCATTTTCAAAAGATCCGAAACTTGTAAAAATCAAAGAAAAATAACCAAGCATCCAAATTGAGTGTTTCAAATTTTCATGAACTCCTTATTTCAATAGCTACACAGTGGTACTGCATTCTTGATCAGGAGAACTCTGTAGGTTGAATGATATATCGTTGAGTAGATTTATCCCTTTTTCATTCAAAAATAAAAATATGAAGTTCTGTAGTTTGAAATTGTGTGATTCCAATTTCCAATGATTTTATGGTATATTATTTTGCATGTATCACTGAGTTTGGTATTTTAGGAGGTGTATATCTACAATAGTAACTAATTTGGCCATTAGTCTATTTAGTCTTGTTTATTTTCTAATTTGGAATAGAATAATTATTTTAGCATGAATCCAATTTCTATGTGGCATGCATGGTGATAGATTTCCAGAACATCCTCTGGTGCATTTTTCTTATGTCCAGAGAATATCTGAGATTTATTGGAGTGTTCTAGTCATTCTTGTTACTATAAAATTCTTAAAAAATTAACCACAGGGTATTTTTGAGTGAAACCAACTTTGTTGGATTCAGAAACTTGTTATCTATCTACTGGTATGTTGAGTGTGTGAATTGATCAAGTTAGGCACCTGCATGCTTGTTTGGAGTGATATAGGGTTTCCTTGCTATAGCAAAGTACACTAGTTTTAATAGGTTTACCCATGTTTTTTTTAATCTTATAAAAACTTGAACATAATCTAAACTTGTTTGTTTCTGATACTCCTTAGTTGTTTGGTGTCATTTTGATGATGCGCGTGCCTTGTGTATGATTGTTTGCTGATTGCTTGTTACTTCTTACCGGCGATAGAATCAAACGATGTCGAGTGCACCGAGGAGGGTGAAGTGTACGAGTACCAGGAGGAAGAGGACCAGGGACAAGCCACTCAAGGCAAGCCATCTATACTTGATGCATATCTGAAACCTATTCACTTACTTTGCAGGTTGCATAAAGGTTTATTAAACTGCATGTTTTTATATTGCTATAGCTCTTGTAGCAATTATATTGATTGGCTCAAGCTCCACAAGCCAAGTGTTATCATCCTTCGAGATGACCCCCTTGAATACCTACTCTTTATCCTTGCAGTAGTGGCTTGTTGATTAGCAGCAAAGCCTTTCGGAAACCTCTAGTGGAGCCAAAACTCTACGATGGGAACACTCATAGAAAAGTTTCGAAAATGTTTTCGAAAACCTTGGAGTAAACCCTGCTCCACTAAGATGTTTATGAAAGTGGTTTTCATACTAATGGTGTTGAGATGAAGGAAAAAGAAGTGGGTGGCTTTACAAAGGACATTGGTGATCACTAAGTATCCACCGGAACAATTAACCCGTGCATCCACAATTACCCTGGTATGGGACGGGGCTTAGCTCGTAGTTTGTTTATTTTAGTACGGGAGTCTCATAACTATATAAGGGTACGCGGTACCCCAGAATCCGGCTAGTCGCAAGTGGTGGGCAACAGTGTAGCAGGCCCGCCAATAGGCTACCCGCCCGGAAGACACTATGGGTCTCCTGATGTGGCACTGGAGTTACGCTCAAACATGGAGGTAGACTGCCAGGGTGTGCCGGGGAGGTACATACTCCATAGGGTAGATTCCCGTACTAAGGTAGATAAGCGAAAGGCTTTGATCGGGTGCTTGTCGTGGCATATGATGTTATGCGGGGAAGATGCCCACACGATGAGTATCCGGATGATTGTGGGTAAAGTGTACAACCTCTGCAGAGTGTAAACCTATTCGAATAGCCCAGTCCTCGATCATGGACGGTTGGAATGGTCGCTATCTAGCCCAATGTCGGTTTTGTTTTCATAAAGGTATTTTCAGAAAAATTAGAGAATGGTGCCGGACGGAGTACTCGGAGGGTACTGTTGTGGCACGGGTAAGGTTCAGAGTTCTTGCAAGGTATTGCCGATGGAATGGAGATGGTCATGTGTGATTGACCTGGTTTTATAAAGGAAGGTGGTCATGTTTGATTGACCACCAGCTCTCTCTCTCTCTCTCTCTCTCTCTTGAAAACCAAATGAGTTTCCCCTTTCCTAGAGCTTTTACTAAAATGGTTTTATAAAATCTTCTTTCTTTAATAAGGATATAGAGATGTCGTATGACATGCTATATCGACAAGAGAATCCATGATATAGAGATGTCGTAAGACATGCTATATCGACAAGAGAAATTGACTTGATAGGATAAACTAGATTAGAGCCTTTCTCCTTGCTACAGCCAAACTGCATGACAACACTTCTTCTTAGATGGTTTGCGAGTACAATTCAAATGTACTCACGACTTTGTCCCTGGCTATTAACTTGGTCAGATTATGAGAAGACTACAAGGAAGGTGACGATGGATACGACGACGCCAGTGCAAACTAGGAACGTCTCCCAGTCAGTTGCCTGTAGGGTAGTAGGCATGACGTGGGTCATCAACGCTGCTTGGTATCCGCTGCTTAGTTGTAGACTTGCCCTGCGTGGCAATATCATGCTTGGTCATGTGACCAATTGTAAGTATATTATTCGGTACTGTAATGGATGATGTAACTCTGTTATCAACTCGGATATGTGGATTCACGACACACTGATCATGGGATCATGAATTGTATGCATATCGGGTATTCTAGATGGGTAATCCGAGGTCCCCACAAAATCACTGCTCGTTCGGGCCCTCCGCACACTGATAAAATGGAAAGTCCATTTTTTGTGGCAGCCCACAAAAATGTGGTTGCAAAAGTTGTTGGAAATGGGGATATGCAGAACCCTGCCAAATATAGGACCAAGATTCAAATGTTTGCCTTTTCAAAAGCAAAAACCCTAGCTCAGTTCCCTAGTTATCCAAGCAAACTAGTTCGAGGTAGCTCACATTTGTGAAGGCTTTTTCATGAAAATGCCCATGGACCGTGTTTCTTATTTTTGCTCTTAACTATGTCACATAAGACGACGACATGCGCATGTTTTGTTTTTTAAAATTTGTTATGCTCATTTTAAATTTGGTCAAACCTAAAACCCCATTGACCACCTGAAAACCCCGTTGGGCATCTCCTAACCCTAGCGCCTGATTTTACCGTTGGATCAAACCCTATCGCCCAATGGTGCCATTGGATAGTGTCTCTAGAAGGCCATGGGACATAGGCTGGTTCACGATCCGCGAGACGCTAGTTCTGTGACATCAATTGCTGGACTAGTTTTAAGCTACCGAAGTGGGGTTGAAACTTGAAGTTTGGTGATGGAAAGAACATCAGTTCTTGCCGGGCACAAGGCACCACTGGGCCCACCTCACCATCCACTAGAACATGCGCAGCTGCGTACCTATCTCTGAAACCTACGATCACTGTGTCCTCTGGCACTTCTCATTGTAGACTTTATGAAGCCTTGGTTGAACCGAGCTTGCTCGCCGGCCGGGCCTAGAATTCACGCCGCTTCCACCCTTTCACGGAGCTGTTGCATAGGAGGGAGAGATAGAGAGACTTTGACTCTAGAAACTTCCTTTGCTGGTCTCATTTTGGGGCGATTTTATGCATCGCGAATCCAAAGAATGCTCATCCATTGGATCAAGTAGATCGGGAGTAGTTCAATTCAAATGCAGCTATGATGTATTTACTCTAAAATATGCACAACCATGTCAAATATGGGGCAAAGATTTGGAAGTTGCCTTTTCAAAAGCCTAAACCCTAGCTCATTTCCTTTGAAATCGAAGCAACCTCGTTCGAGGTAGCTCACTTTTGTGAAAGTTTTTTCATGAAAATGCTCATAGACCGTGTTTCTTATTTTTATCATAACTAGGTCATATAAAACGACAACGTGTGCATATTTCATATTTTTCTTATTTTTTCTTGCATTATTTATACTCACTTGAATATCGGTCAAACCTCAGAAAACATGTCGACCGCCTCAAAACACCTCAAAAAACCCCGTTGACCGCCTCAAAACTCCGTTGGGCATCTTCGAACCCTAACACCCGATTGTGACCGTTGGATCAAACCCTATCGCCCAATGGCAATCGTTGGATCAGCTCTTCGTGACAGGCTGCTTCGTGATATGCGAGAGGCCAATATTTGAAAGTTTGCTATATATTCTTCTTGATGAAACCATGCTCGTTGATCCATCTGGGTCAAATAATAAGGCCATGTCCTATTTTTTCCATTTTTGAATTTTTTCAGGCAACCTTCGGCAACACCTCAAACGTAGGTCAAGACAGTAGTGGGCGCGAGTTTGCCAAGGTGGACGGTGCACCCAAGTACGACATGCATGGTTTATGGGCTTTCACACCCACATATATTTTCCTCCAAAGAGTTTGAAGTGTATTTCATGTACCCATAGTTCAAATCTGAAATTAAACATCCGAATGTCGAAAAATGCAATATATGCAAGCACACCGAGAAAATTGATGAAACCACGGGTTTGACCATTCTTTAAGGTCCCATACCTTTTAAAATTGAGTGGTGCCCTCCCGACACTAATAAAATGGAAAGTCCATTTTTTGTGCCAGCCCACAAAAACGTAGTAGTTGCAAAAGTTGTTGAAAATGGGGATATGAAGAACCCTGCCAAATATGGGGCCAAGATTTGAAAGTTTCCCTTTTCAAAAGCCAAAATCCTAGCTTAGTTCCCTTGAAATCCAAGCAAACTAGTTCGAGGTAGCTCACTTCAGTGAATGCTTTTTCATGAAAATGCCCACAAACCATGTTTCTTATTTTTCCTCGTAACTAGGTCACATAAGATGATGATGTGCACCTATTTTGTATTTTTCTGATTTTTGTTGATTTAGTTATGCTCATTTGTATATCGGTCAATCCTTAGAAAACCCCAGCAAAAACCCACTGGGCATCTCCTAACCCCAAAGACCGATTGTGATTGTTAAATCAAACCCTGTCGCCCAATGACTGCCGTTGGATCGTGAATTCTAGAAGGCATTCAGCGAGTGACTGGTTCTCGGTCCGTGAGAGGCTAGTTCTGTGATGTGATTCTAGAAGGCACCACCGGGCCCACCTCAACACCAGCTAGGAATGGAATTTCAAGGCAACCTTGAATCCTATAGGAAGATGAAGTATGACCTAATTTTTTTCCTATTGGATTATACTACTTGATTTTAGCGTGATTATTTCCTATGAGATATGTTTCTATGATTGAAATGTGTGCGTACAAAATTTCCCACGGGATCCAAATCCTACACAATTCCTACGCAAATCCTATAAACCAAAAGAGGCCTTCTACATAATAATCTATATGAAGATTTTTTGTTCCAAATTTTCTAAAACTTTAAACGCCATTTTTTATTTTTTTTCAAAAATCCCGCCTCCATGGAGCTTAAGCCCCATTTATCCACACCCATACTCATCAACACTTCTCTTTCCAGGCTTGTGCTTCTCGGACAAGATACGACAAGTCAAGGAGTAGTAGTAGGCCTGGTTTCTAGTTCCTCGGTCAATAGATCTCTTGTCCAAATTTGTTATTAGGAAAATTTGTGGAGCACATTTGTTCCGCAGAGATGCATCAAAAAAATCAACTTCCTTCCATTGTAAGCTATCGCGTAATGATTATACTCCGTGCAGACAAGGCTAGGTTTTTTTTGTCATGTCACCACTAGTAAGGCTACCATAATAAATATAAAGTGATACTGTGTGCGATGTGTGGTTGTGCAACGTAGAATCGGCGGTAACTTTTTTCTTGCGGGTAACTCTGTAATTAGAATCAGCGATAACTAATTACAGAGTTGACTTGTTACAGTATATCCAATCGCCTTGTTCAGAATCGCACGTTTCAGCTAATCACGTCGTAGAACAAGCCTTAGGGCTAGTTCTAAATTGCTACATTCTATAGTTCGAGGTAAACCACACATCCCCCATAATTGGCCATCATATGATGCATAGTTACTGTGATACTTAGATAAGGTATTACAAGGACCCTCACATGTCCTTGTTTATAGTTCTTTCCCATTCTACTCCTAGCATCTTCCACTCACAGGACATCACTCGTGAGTTTTTTTGGACCAGAGAGGGATGCGATGGTTCTAGAAGAATGTGGAGGCTACTACTGTATACTATTCACAAAGAATCCAGAACGTACACGCTAGAACACAGATAGTGCAGTCATCTCATTGCTATGCAGGTGTACCCGCTGGATGGATTCAGGATATCCGATCGTCTTGCTCTCAAAAAACACATCTTCAACTCTACTACCTCCATCCCAAGTCTTAAGGCTTTTTTAAAAAGTCAAACTAAGTAAAGTTTGACCAAACTTTTAGAAGAATCTATCGACAATTATGATATTTTGTAGATACCACACAGAAAATATTTCACTATCTATCTAATGATATTAATTTTGTATTTTGAATGTTACTGATTTTGGTAAAAACTTAGTCAAACTTGACATAGTTTGACTTTAAAAAAAAATATAAGCCTTAAGCCTTGGAATGGAGGTAGTACTTATCAAAGTTCGAGACAACTAGGTCGCAAAACAAACCTATCGCGTTCACAATCCAACTGCAGCCATTGGGCAATAGGGTTTGATCCAACAGTCACAATCGGGCGTTAGGGTTAGGAGATGCCCTGCGGGGTTTTGAGGCTTTCACCGGGGTTTTTTGAGGTTTGACCGACATTTAAATGAGCATAACTAATTAAAAAATCAGAAAAAATTAAAGACACATGCAAGTTATCATCTTGTGCGACTTGGTTACAAGGAAAAGTAAGCAACGGTTAGGATTGCTGCTTCAGACCTAGTTCAGAATTGGTATATTGTATAATAGTATATATATCTGGCCTTTTCTTATTGCTCTTCATTTCTCATTTTCTCTTCTGCATCTTTTCTCTCATCGAAGTGTGGTCGCGCGCTGTGTCGCTGAGGACTCTAGAAGTTCCCTTTTTTGACTTCACTCTAGAATGTTAGTAAATTTCGCTAGACTCTAGATAGAAAGTTCATGTCCTGTTTAAAAAACATATATATTTGCCCTCATTTTGGCGCTTGTCGGTGAATGCGAATCATTGAAATATCAACACCTATATTAATTAGATGGTGCCACTGCAAAATTCACACAAATAAAAGCACATGTGGAAATACAAATTTGTGGGCATATATTAATAATGGTGAATTTATGGTTTCAAACTAGCTAGTTCAGCACATTTAATTCCAAAAAAATTTAGAAATCGTTTCAAGGTACCCACGTAGTTTACTAAACATTTGCCACATAGAAAGTTTAATGAACTGATTATTTTTATGTGATGGACAGACATGCATGAAGTGTGTCGACCATGATTTCAAAAAATATGAACCAAGTTAAAAAACTATATGTGTACTTTATGGTGTACCCTCAAAAGTGTTCTACGACAAAGGCATGCATAGACACGAGATTTTAAGATTTCAGACCCCTTAATTGTATGAGTGGCCATCCCGAAATATCTCTTGGGATCATATCAGTCCAAAACCGGTGTGGTAAACTATAGGAGATTTCCCGGGATTCAGGATAATCTCTTCTCTATCCCCTCAAATACATCTGAAAACACTTGATATAAACAAATGCTTGTTTTTTATAATCAACACAATGCTATACGTATAGTACATAGCAATTAGTAAATGCATGCCTGATAGAGATACATGGGCTCTCTCGAGCTATATATGCCAAATGAAGTGCAAAAGAGAAACAAGCGAATCCTAGAGGTGTTCAATCTCGAATACAATAGAAGTAACAAGGACTTACAAAGGCGGGTCAAATATATAACTAACTAGCGGGGTGACCGCGCATTTGCGCGGCTAGATTGCAGCGGTGTAAGTTTTTCAGCTTTATGTTTTCACAGTCTATTCATATTACTATATTTATATAATATTGTCTTTGTTTTATAATTTTTTTATGTTGCTATAGTTTTTAGTTTGAAATACGCTTAAACAATAGTCAGTCCGTTCCATATTGCATCTGCGCGGCTCAATATACCATATTTTAGTTTGTTTCATCTATGCTTGTTTTAGTGGTGGGCATAGCGTAAGGTACACTCTGATTGTCGCCAAACTGTACTATGTGAAGACTCAAAAGTTGACCTTATCTTCCTTTCGCCCATCTGCCTAATTTGGTCGTGTCTTAGTTGTAACTTTTAATCATCTTGATTTATGCCTATAGCACCCTCATTTTTGGTTGCATGAATGGCTATATAAGATTATGTAAGTATACCCTGTATCAAATTATATTCATGAATGCCCATACATATTTATTTTTCTTGACCAATGCAATACGTTTACCTTACAAAAACCATTTATGCCGCTTAGTTCTGGCCTCAACGAATTTTGCTAGTGATGACTGATGTATATCTCCTCTGATTGGAGATAGGAGGGATTGTATACATGGATCTAGATAGCTTATTAGAACGTACCAGGTCTTGTACTTCGGTTTGCTTTTATTGCTCGGTGTAGTTCGCACTCTCTGTGGAATCTCAATATTCTCATCGTTAAGACCGAAGAAAATTAATCGGAAGACATGGCAATAATGCATCATGGCTCATTCTGCAATATTGTGAACTCATACACTGAACAATGGCGGTGCCCCGTGTTCGAATTTTAGATGGACACCGGCCTATTGACATTCGCCTCTAAATAGAATTCATCCATACGTGCCTCGACTTCAAATAATCACCGGTTTGATTCAAACATATCTCAATTCCCTTAAGCTACATGTAAATATATAGTGTGGGTGTGGACTTGGGAGCATGAGGATACATACGTACTCGTCAATGAGCTTGATGTAGACTAAGAGCTCCATGTGGTATTCCTCAGATTGCTTGGTGCGAGAGTTACCTTCGCCGGAGCGAGGTCGACATTGTTGCTTCCAGCTGATCAATCATAGACCAGGGATGCTGCCGTCTACAGATCCACGCAAGGCCGTTCGTTGCTGCTGCATGTACTTCGATAGTTCATTATTGTACGCAAGATGTTTGAGCTCTTTCCTTGATACAAAACAAAATAGCCCGTCGTTCTCTGATTTTGTTGATTCAATCTACTCCATGGCCGTCTCTCCTCTAGTTCTCCTCTCGCATTGTTTATTCCAGATCTTGGTACATATCTGCCATCTCATCCTTCGGAGAAACGTTGGTGCGGCCGACCGGCAACAACAACCAGACCAACCATGCGCATGCCCGGCAAGCAGCAGCTACAGCAACCGAACTCCGCTGGTGACGACTTCAACAACGTCTGCTTTCATCACAACACAACTACACATGCGTCCCGTCGTTCTCTGGGTTTCTTGATTCAGTTGTCTCCATGGCCCTCTCTGGCTCTCTCATCAAGTTAGAAGCATTGTTGTCGTGTCCAAGAACTCGTTGCAGCCTATACAGTGCCGCTCCATGTGGGACGCTGCCTCTTGAAGAATCACTCTACGCCTTGTGCAATTCTTGATGCCAATCCTGTGATTCGTGTTTCTGCCGGTATTGGAAGACCTGGCTGATCCATGACGGTGTCGTTATTCACATCGCGCATGATTGCCAAAATCGCTCTCTAGGGTTGACCTAGGCATGTGAGTCGATATTTCTGTGGGGCGAGGTGAGTATTCAGCCGAAAGCCCGAAAACGTGTCCTTGCTATTCTTTTAATACCCCTTGCTAGGGATGAAAGTGGAGCGGAAACTTTTCGACTTTTCCGCAGAAAAACGGAAACGGAATGAAAATATGAAAACGGAAACGGAAATCTGCGGAACGGAAACGGAAACGGAAATTTTTTGGCGGAAGTGGAAACGGAAATGGAACGGCGTTTTCCGGCAGAACAGATGCGGAAATGAAAATTTCTGTTCCCGGCAAATATGGAATTTCCGTTTTATGGTTTTTTGGTATGGCCAATCTAGCAGGCCTCATATGTGACATTGTCATATTGAACTATAAAAGCAACCCACTCATACTCCCCCCATTACACCGAGTAATCTTGACAGGTTTGGGAAACAAGTTTTTCGATTCACTTGACTTGCTTGAGTTTTGCTGCGTGATTTAGGTGGTATTTTGTATCCGATAATCATCCGCTTTTCGTCCGTGTTCACACCGTATTCGTTCCATATCTGTTTTCGGGAGTGTCCGTTTTCATATTTATTTCCGGTGTTTCTGTATTCGTTTCTGCTTCTGTATAAAAATATGAAAACAAATATGGCACCACTTAGTTCCGTCCGTTTCCGCTCTGTTTTCATCCCTACCCCTTGCAATCAATTTATATTATGCATGTCTTGTAATCAATTTTTATTGCGCACGTCTCCCTGCCGGATCGGAAGTACTTTTTTTCCAATTATAGCTACCGACGTACAGCAGTCTAGCTATTCCTACGTTAGATGCACTGTCAAATAACTTAATTTAGTCCGGTGACTAAGTAGTATGTATTCCACGGTACATGTCAACAATCTGGCAAGTATCAACAACCAAGCTATTTTTTTAATCTGGCAACTAAGTGGTGATAATCTGGTAAGTACGTGATAAGAATCTGGCAATTTGCTGACGGAAAAAAGGTCATCGAAACATATGAATATAGGATCTAGTTTCGAAGATCTCGTCGCGAGAAAGCTAACAATGAAAGCGGATCCTGTGGTGACCCAGCATACCACTGCATGTGTAGTATGCAAGTCGTTGACATAACACCAATGAAACACCGTCTCACTAGTATTACATCGATCAGAGTGGTACAACAGAAACATCGCAGGTCCAAGGTATGTCTATAGGATTACAATTTCATCATTCAGAAGATCTTCAGAACCTCCTCAACAGGTAGAGGTTTAGTTCTGGCGATTACAATCGAGAAAGAATAACTAGAAGACTAGACTAAAGCTACAACTAATGTAGTTGACTTGCTACAGAACTACCCTAACTACTTAGGTTCTAGGATTAGGGAATTGGGTCCCTTCTATTCTTATTCTAGTTTTCCTCCAAGCTTGGTGTAGTTGTTGACTTCATTGATAATTCTGACATTGGTTGAGGTCTTCATCTTCATCTTTAGTGTCTCGAGGTTGCCTCCTGTGTTGCCTCCAATCTAAGCAAGGGTTACGAGGGAGTGGGGTGAGTAACGAGCGTTACCCAGCAAGTTCATATAAGGAATAAGGTGTTTGATGCACTATCTACAGCCTTAGACCCGAGGGTCATTTGGCAATGCAAGTTTTTATAAACATTTCTTCAAGAGGTTGCTTTTATTTTGAAGAACTATGTCCGTCAGCCTTCACAGGTTGATTAGAGCTTCGATGGGCTCCTTTCCTGCCGTGTTCGCAGCTCCTTCCCGGAACAGGGAGTATCCAGATACTTTCTTACACTCTGCAGAGGTGGTCACTTGTACCCATGAGAGATCAAAGCCTTGTTGCACATCCGAGTTCGGTGCTCATCTACACTGCCTTTGTGTGGGGCCCAGTCTTGTGATCCAAGCCAATCACTGTTCTTCTCTGTGACCCCGCAGACCCACCCTTTTGTAAGTCCATCCTCCCCTATACCACATATGTAGACTGATTGGCGCACTGGTCCTCACCTATACACTATGGACGCTCCCATAGGTAGACTGTTCTGGACCCAGATGCCCGCTCCTATACAATATGGGTAAACTGATCCGGATGACTCTTACAATCCATCATAGATCAATTAGCAAGTTTGTCCCCCCTATACTATAGGCAGACTAGCAGGAAACACATTTTTCCTCTTTACACTATAGTAGATGTAACACCTCACTTTTTGTAGACCAAGTTAAAACCTTTGTTTAAATACTTTGTCTTGTGTGAAATAAAAACTTTTGCTAAGCTTTGAGTTGGTGTGCTATTATTCATGATTTCATGTGTGTGTATGTCTATGATTTCATGTGAATGTGTTTGTGTGAATTATGCCATGGTTCTTTTTAAACACGTGTGCTCTTTGAACTAGAATGAGTGCTATGATTTTATGCATAAAATTTTGACCCTAGCTTATGCTTGTGTGCACCAAAAACCCTAGCATGAATCCTTTGTTTGATCACCCCCTCTATTCTTTTATTTCTCTTTTATTTTTGCTTCTTTATTGAAAATAGGGACTTCTCCAAAGCCCTAGCATATCAAGTTCAAAAATCTTCAAACTTTGGCCATGACCTCTCAACCATGTTTGAAACCTCTGGAGACTATTTTTGGTATATTTTCAAAACTAGTTTGAGGGAATTCAAATTTGAATTTGAATTTGGCTAAGTGCACCCTAGCCTTGCCTATTCTCCTCTCTCTCCCTCTTTCCTTCTTTTGCAAGACGACCAAGGGGAGGGAAGGAGATCTGCACTGCCTCTACCTCTCTGAAGCCTAGGAGATCTTGGAAATTTTTTCTTCTTGTTGTTTTTCAGTTGGACTCGAGGGAGAGGAGGAGCCCGAGGCTGCTGCCCTGCCAGAACCCTCTCCCTCTCCTTTGCCTTCGACCACCAACAACGACGCCAACCCCCAATGGATGGACGCCGTCTCTGCGGACCCCCTCGCTCGCCCCCACCTCGCAGTGACTCGACCCAGCCACCCCACGCCCGCCCAGGACGTCGCCGCGACCACCATGGGCGCCCAGCTCAGACACCACGCCACTGACCACCCCCGGCGCTGTCACCTCGCCACTAGCCTAGCATTGGACCCCTGGATCAATTCCCCGAGCTAGTTCCACCCGAGACCGATCGTGCGACGCACCCCGACCGTGCCAGACCGACGCCGCCGTGCCGTCCAGAGTGCACAGAGTGTTCCGCGCATTCCCGTGCACCTGCACCCCGCCTAGTCCTGCTCAGCACGTGCACGCGCACGGCATCGAGCCCCCGACACCACGACACCCTCGCCCTGCACCGCCGTGCACCGAAATGCCCGCGCCGCGCACCGTTTCTCCTGCAGCGGCACTGAAGCTGCACGCTTCGCGGCCAAGCCCGTTACCCACCGACGCCACTCACCCCACTCCTGGACTCAGCGCACAATGCCGCCCCGCACAGCTGCCCACGACGCACAATAGCATCCATCGCTGGTGCACCCTAGACCAAACCCACCAGGCAATATAAAACATCGGCACCCCCTCTGGAACCCTCTTCCCCCACTCATTTTCTCCCTCTCCACTCCTCACTCACCAGCAGGAGCTCGCCGACGCCTGGCCAAGAAGAAACAGCCGCCGGAGAGCTCGAGATCATCGAGTAGATCATCGATGGTGAAGGTGGAGGTTGCCATCGATCTGGCCATTTCCCCTGCCCTCTCTCTGGTTTGCGAGCTTGCTATCACCGCCTACATCTCACCTCCCTCTTGCTTGATCCAGGAATGTCGTAGCACGTCGACATCACCGACCCCCTGCTGAAGCTCATCGCGACAACGTCGACACCACCACGAGCGCCACCGCCTCTGCATGCACGCCCGTTGGTCGCACATCACTTCCTGAACTGCTCCGCCGCCGATCTGACCATCGCCGACCGCCAGCCACCCCTCGGTAAGCGCAGCCTCGCTGAAACACTAGCTCACCGCGTCGCCCTCGCCTGCATGCGTTGCCCCACGAGGAAGAAGGGTCGCGCGTCGTGCGATCTGAATCGGACGACGGCGTACCGCTTCGCTCATGCCAGATCCGGGCAGGCCGCCGGACCTGGGCCGGCCTGGCTCAGCCCCGCAGCCCTGGCCCGACTCTTTTATTTCAGTAAATTGTTTTGCTTATTTGTAAATCCCTGCAAAGTTTGGAAATCCATGAAAATTATTTTGTGCATCCAAAAATGGTGATTCAAATTTTCCTGTGATCCTTGCAATGTTAACAAGCCACTGGTACTACATGTTTGATTTTTAGGACTCTAGACATTATCTTGTAATTAAATAGTGTAGATCTAGTGGATTTCACTCATAAATCCAAATCTGATGTTTTGTGCAATGTATATGTGTGATTCCAATTTTCAGAGGTGCCTTGCTATTATTAGGATCTTTAGGAACTGGAATTTCTATTTTAGGAGTATTCTATTTCCTGTAGTAATTAAATTAGTTGTTAGTAGCTATTGCCTTGTTTAATTTATTATGCACAGTAAAATTATTATTTTTGGGTGATTCCACCTCTGATGTGTTGTACTTTGAATTAGATTTCGAAAATGGTCTTTGGTAGGATTTTAGGACCTACAGAACATTTTAGGGAATTAACTTGCTTTGGTAGTGCTAAGTGAGATTAGGAATTTCATATTAAATCAACCATTTATTGTTTTGACCTGATTCCAATTTTGTTAGTTCTGTAATATTGTTAGCTATTTGAGAGTATGATGGATGCCATGTTTTGATTAACCATGATACCTGCAAGTTGTTTGTTTGTGATTAGGGTTACTATGCTAATAGAAATTGCTTGTTACTATTATATTAGTTTATTCCTTTTTAAAATAGATATTGGTTTAGATATCTGAACATGTTTGTTTCTGATACTCAATGCTTGAGTTGTGTGATGCATGTCTTGATTTTGAATCATGTATGCTTGCATGCTTATTGTGTGTGTTGTTGATTTTCTGGCGATAGATTCGAACGACGAGTGTGCGGAGGAAGGGGAGGTCTTTGAGTACCAAGAAGAAGGAGATCAGGGACAAGCCAACCAAGGCAAGCCATCTATTTGCTGCATATCTGAGTCCTAATACTTCACATTGCATGGTTTATTTTACTACTTTATATTTATGCATTGTTTCTCTATATTGCTATTGTTCCCTATATAGCAATAGTTGGCGACTTAGCTCCACAAGTCGATTTGTTATCATCTTTAAGGATGACACCTTGGACACCTACTCAATACCCCTGAAAGTAGAGACTTGATGATTAGGATTGAAGTCTTCAGAAAACTTGTAGTGGTGCCAAAAACTCTAGGATTGGGAATACTCTCTGGAAAGATTTTGAAAATGTTTTCGAAAACCTTGGAGTAGTTGCTACTCCATTGAGATGTTTACAAATGGTTTTATAAATATGGAGTTGGACATGGGAGATGAAGGAGTTGGTGGATTTCTGAAAAATGGCATTGTGTATAAGTGTTCGCCAAACCAATTACTTCCGTGCAACCACATTACCCCGGTATGGGACAGGGCTTAGATTGAAGTTTATTTGCTTTAGTGCGGGGAGCCTCACACTATATAAGGGTTTGTAGGACCCCAGAATCCGGGTTGCGGCCAGTTTGTGGGCAATAGTAAATTGGGATCCTTCGGGATTTATCCGGCCGGAAAACACTTGGGTTCTCCCGCCGTGGCGCTGGAGTTACACTCTGAAGGAGGTACTGTCGGGGCGTGCCGGGGAGGTAAACTCCATAGGGTAGGCACCCATACTAAGGTAGATAGATGGAGGGCTTGATCGATTATCTGAACCCCGCATACTTGTGTATGACGGTCCGTGGTGGTATCCCAGCGGATTTATCGGATGGTGTGGGTAAACTGTACAACCTCTGCAAAGTGTAATCTATTCGAATAGCCGAGTCCTCGGTCATGGACGGTTGGAATGGCCATACTTAACCTGTGTCGGGTTTTGGTTTTACAAATGGTTTTCGAGAAAAACGGAGTTTGGTGCCGGACGGAGTACTTGGAGGGTACGGCCGTGGCACGGGTGTGGTTCGGAGTACTTGGAGGGTACTGCCGACAACTTGAGGTGGTCATGTCTGATTGACCGCCGATCTTGTCTTACAAAGGAGTTTCCCCCTTTCCTAGAGCTTTTCCCTATAAATGCTTTCCAAAAGTTTTCTTTAATAAGGATATAGAGATGTCGTATGACATGCTATATCGACAAGAGAAACTAGTTAGGGCATAGTTACCTCAAACCAAGCCAACCCTTGCTACAGCCATATAGCATGTAAATGTTTCTCTTTTAGATGGTTTGCGAGTACAATTCGAAAATGTACTCACGGCTTTGTCCCTAGCTATTAACTTGGCCAGACTTTGGAGATGACTATGAGGAGGACGATGAGGAGTACGATGACGCTGGTGCGAATTAGGATCGTTTCCCGGTCAGTCGCCTGTAGGGTAGTAGGCCTGACTTGGGTCAGCTACGCTGCATGTATCCCACTGCTACTTACTGAATAAGTGTGTCAGTGGAGCTTGCCCTGCGTGGCATTTGTATTCGGCCAAGTGGCCTATGTAAGACTTTAATACTCGTTATGTAATGGATGATGTAATCTGTAACGCCAACTCTATTATGTGGATTCACGACGGTCTCCTGGGATCGTGAATTGTATGCATAACGGGAATTCCGGGTGGTAAGCCGGGGTCCCCACAGAGTTGGTATCAAAGCCATCCCGACCTTAGGAAACCCTAGTTTAGCATGGGCGTTAGATCGGACCAAAAAATTACTTTCTAAAAATAAAAAGAGATGGCTATATATATCAAAGGTAAATATATATAGCTCTCATCTCTTCCCTTATTCTTTAAGCATCTTTAATTACTTGCATTTTAATTCAAGCTTTTACATATGTATAAAATTTGCACACTTGGGTAAGTCATTAATAAACTCTACTCTAAAATTTGTGTAGATGGACGCTCCTACTGCACACCGACAGATCGGCACTCACGAGGACGTGTTGATCTTTGAGCGTGACTAGGTTGAGTTGGCCGCGCGCCTTGGACGCCCGCGTCCCGAGGTGCGAGGCTACCGCCTGTTCGAGGAGGGTACCCGGGAGCTAGCTATCCAGGTGGTTTGCCAGGTCCGCGGGAAGGAGGTCCCGCCTACCTCACCGGAGTTCACCTTCGAGGTGATCGAGCACAACTGGGGCGATGGCTTGATGCGTGTTCTGTGACACACCATCTCGCGCCTCGTCCACCTCCACTAGGACGAGCTACTTGGTACCCACTACGAGCACTACGGGAGGGTCGACTCCGATGGCCTTCCCTACCAGGCCGCCGCGCACACCCCTTCAGCCGCCACTTCTTCCACACGGAGGCTCTGCTACACCACACGCAGGAGCATCTGGACCACGTCCGGATGGTCGCCGACGAGAGAGGACTGGAGCTAGCCATCCTTCGTGAGGACCTTCAGGAGTCTATCTTCTCTCGTCACCATCTCCTCGCTGCGAAGAGGAAGATCATGAAGAAGAACGGGACTCTTAGGCAGTGCGTCCGCGAGTTAGAGGACCACTTGGCTTCTCTTGAGAGCCACGTGTCCGAGCTAGAGGAGGAGACCGCCGAGCTCTGCAAGGAGAACGAGGCGGTACTTGGCCGTGACGACGACCACCAGGAGGCCTTCGATGAGGAGCCCGCTAGCACCGACGACGACGATCGTGGTAGCGAGAGCGGTGATGACCGCCACGCTATCTTGGACTTCTACGCTCCTGAGACTCCTAGTGAGGAGGACCCCGAGGAGGTAGTCTCCCACGTTAGCGGCGACGAGTAGTTCCACCACCCTACCCCTTTCACGTAGGTTGCCGCGTAGTGGTTAGATCACTCCCTTTTGCGTATCTGTGTTGTATGGTCTATCTAGAACCATTTGATATGTGTGTTGTATGAGACTCTGTGGTATGTGTATGCCTGGACATGGTTGGCACTCTTTTGCTTGTATATATTATGTATGCCTAGACTTGTTATGCATGTATGTTGCTGGATCATGTTATGTGTGTCTGCTATGAATGATATGTTATGCATGAGTTTGGTTCTTTTTATTTAAAGCATGCCTAAGCTTACTTGTTATTAATCTCACAAAACCACCTCTCTCTAGAATGGCTCCGGAAACGCGAGGCCAAGCTGGAGGCAATCCGCCCCACCACCTGAGCCCAGCATGGAGCAGCTGGTGTGGCTCATGCTAGAAGATCGTGAAGCCGCGCGAGCCGAGCGCCAAGCCAACCTCGCTACCCTTCAGCACCTTGCACAAATTGCCACCCACCATAACAATAATGGTGCAATGATGATGAGGAACCCCACAACAAGCCTAGGGATTTCCAAAACTCCAACCCTCCAACCTTCACTAAGTCCACCAAACCCCTGGACGCTGACGACTGGCTTTGCACCATCGAGAACAAGCTCGAGTATGCGGGAGTTGGAGAGAACGAGAAGGTGCTCTACGCCACTCACTTCCTAGCTGGAGCAGCGGGTGCATGGTGGGAGAACGTCCGTGCCATGCAGCCCGAAGGCCAAGTAATGACTTGGGAAGCTTTCAAGTCCAAGTTCCGCAAAGCCCACATTCCCTCCAGACTCATCAAGATCATGGGCGACAAGTTTCTCAACCTCAAGCAAGGAGGTATGAGTGTCACCGAGTACCTTGACAAGTTCACTACTTGGGGAAGGTATGCCCCTAATGACATCGACACCGACAAGAAGAAGAGGGAACATTTCCTGAATGGACTACAGGAGGAGCTGCAAACCTACTTGGTAGCTGTGCCTTACAATGACCTGGAAGCCTTGGTAGATGCTGCCATCATGGTGGAAGACAAGAACAAAGCTGCCCGCGAAAGCCGGAAGAGAAGAATGATGAGTCAGGGTGGACCAAGCAGTCAAAGGTCCCGTAGCATGCCCCCATCAAGTTCTGCTCCACCCCCTCAGAGGTTCGCCTCTCAAGCTCCCAGACCCAACAACCCTAACCGCCAGTACTAGCTGCAGGGACTGGCGGTGGGCCGGCATATGACGAGGCAGCTGACTGGGCGCTGGGAAGACAGCAGGACTACTGTCAGCAGAAGGGTAAAACAAAAATAAATAAAAAGAATGGGCTTTGCAACGACCAGGATTTGAACTTGTGATGTCGAGATAGTGCACAAGGAACGGGCCAACTGAGCTAGTGATTATATCTTGAAAAGGAACGCACAGAATCCTCCTTGAAGCAGATTGAACACGAACTGGAAGTGGCAAACACGGAAACAGTTAACCGGACGAAGTAGCAGACATAACCTGCAACATATCAGATGCAGGCTCACGTGATTCTGAACCAAGAGAAGATAGAGGCTCGGCCTTGGATGATCGCTGAACACGATGAAGCGGGGAAGCATCAAGCGGAATGATTCGAGGCAGATATCCATGAGCTGCGCCGGGTTCTGAAGGTGGTCATCATGGATGCAGACGTACAGAGAATGGGCAACGGAAACGACGTAAAGACGGCGACGCGTGCTTGCGGCCGGCAGCTGGAGCGGTCGACGATGGCGTCGGAATGAGACCATGCTAGCGATCTTGGCAGCGACACGCACAGCGAAACATACTGACGAGGAGGCGGAGCTGTGAGTGCTTGGCGTTGGAGGTGCGCCCAGAACACCTGCCATGATAACGAGCAAAGGTCGGCAACGGAGCGACGGATACGGCAAGAAAACGAGCCTGGGAACAAGGGGAAAAGAATAGGGAGATCACCGGGAGGTTGCTGGCGAAGGGTTTCGGCTCGGGGACGCGTGACGACGCCGGGGAAGAAGTCGAGGACGCCGGTGACCATGGCGAGCGCGCGGCTAGACTGCGATCTTGGCGACGAGGCAGGGGCTCCGGCTCCGAGATTCTTGCTGAAGGACATCGTTCAAGCTCCCTGATGCAGCTAAAGGGGCGCGGGCAACGGAGTTCATGTGCTCTTCGAGCTCCTGTCCATGGTGGCTCCGCGTAAACGTGGGGAAAAAGATACGAGAGAAGGAAAGAGGATCTGATGGCGGCGGCGGAGTGGAGGGAGTAGGCGGGTTAGCTAGCGCTAGGGTTGCAGAAGGACAGGTCCTTCTCTTATAGAACTAGGGAGGCGTCCCATCGGCCGTCCCATTGATCAGGTGCTGTACGTGGCGCCAGTCGATGTGCTGCCGTACAAACGAGGGAGATGACAAGAGGGCAACGTGCATGTAGATGGGCCACCGGGGTCTGGTTGGGCTCAAGGCCAGAATGGCTAGAAATAGCGAATGGATAGGACGTAGCATTTCTTCTATTTCATCTGAATTGCTTCTTCCTATTTTCTGATAGCACCGGTTATCAGGGAAGAAAATAGGAGATATGGAAAGGTGTTTTAAAAACGAACAATTTTGACTAAGAAGGTATTTTTTTTTAAAATAATTTGGGTCTTCATTTAATTTGAAATAAAAGTGAAGGAGGGCCTTTATAAAACCATCGAAGCAAAATAAAAAAAATAGGTTTTATTCCAAATAATTATTGATTCGACAAAAAAAAATGCAAGGTGATTAATGCATGATGATGCATGATGTCACGACGACGCGAAAAAGAAAAGAACAAACAATCTAAAAAGGAGATTTTTCTGGGCCGTTACAATATCTTACAGTCTTCTTTCAAAAATATGCTATTCTAACTAATCTTAAATATAGTCCTTCTAATGTTCTCTCTTCTAATGTATGGTGCCTGATATCCGAATATAGCCGTCCTGGGTGATCTTATGCCTGCAGAGACAAAGTTCCAAGTTTAAAATCGTGTGGCAAAAAACCAAAGTTGCCTGCTGATTTCTGGAACAGCTCAACAAAAATTAATATCAGTATATATATATATATAGAAACGCTATTCAACACCAAAGGTTTATTTATAGATATTTCACAATTTCAATAACCATAGGAAATAACCACTTTGGTATGTTTTAACATTTGAGGCAGAGGTAACTTGGTTATTTTTTATTAAGAAGTATACATACACATGGATGTTAGCTATAGTAGCAGTACTAGCCTACTCAAATTTCAACACTCACTTCAAACTAGCAGACAGGATATCCAGGCATACCATGACAACTTATAGAAGAAGCAACAAAAAAAGCTAAAATTTGGTCAGCGGAGGAAACAGATGTAGGGAACTTACGTGTGGTCAGCACTGTCAATGGAGTCATTTAGACAACATAAAAACAGAGAAGAAACTGCTCAACATGGTCACAATCTAAGAATCTTGTCATTTATGCATATCCTAATAATAATAAAATATAAGGTGATTAGAATTGGATATCACACTTGAAACCTATATGGATATTTCTTATTTTATATAAAAAAGATGGCTACCTGAAGATGAAACTGTTTACCTGTACATTCAGAAAACACAATGGCCTGATTGCAAAATTCCAGTACCCAATTAAACTGCAGATGCGTACAGTACAATGCAAATAAAATCAGCAATCAATATTAGTGTCTAGGACTGCATGATCAAAAAACACGAATGCATGAATTCTTGACACATCCTACTGAGGACAATTTACATATAGTTATCAATAAAAATAGTAATGTTAGTGCACTGTATGGACTGAACAAGGACTATTCCACTGCTTTAAGTTCCAACAATGCAGTAGTAATCCTGTAAAATGAAAACCGAGACATTAAATTGCAAAAAATATTCGTATAGCCACATCTGTGATAAAGAAGCGTACCACAAGTTCATGCAGTAACATTTCGAGAGTATTCTCCAAGTACTCGTTCTCCACCAGTAGCACTGTTTGCTTCTGCCTACGTAGATACCTATATGTATTAATAAAACACCACACCTCAAGGATTACCAAATACGGTTAAGCAAAACAATTGCTAGTATGCTACTAACTAATAAACATCTACCAAAAGGGTGATAAACAGGTCTGATATTGCAGTCCATACCTTTAGGACAACAGAATCGTACCAATACAGGTTAGAAGAAATGGTTTCCTTTACCACCAGCTGACAAATAACAAATAACAAATAAGCAAATATCAGAAAGTAAGGCAAATAACATATTAGCACACTACTGTACCTCACACAACAAATACAGTCACTTTAGTGAATTTACTTAAACAATAAATATTCAGATGAGCAGAAAATAAAAATTGGTTAAAAATAATACTCTAAATCTTGGTAGAACGGGCATTTAAAAAGTACTTGTTGCAAGCGGATGATAAACGCTTGCCTATTCTAAGTATACAGAGGACAAAGCATATATTGTCTGCAGATAGTGCTCATCGCATTTTCTATCTCATACTGAAGACCAAGTACTTGTAATCAAGGGCTACAATGTGTACAAGTAATCAATAGTGATTGATCTAACGAAGCAGGAAAACATTACCTATAGATGATCATCGGGCAACGCCAGGCGATGCAGCAAGGATGCCCAAAATCCTAAAAAGAATATTGAGTTATTGATGGGTCAAGCATGGGAAAGAGGAGAGGAATTTGGAAAGGGGAAAAGAGAAGCTGCACCTGGATGGCCTACGTCCGACGTGCCCCATGTGTTCCGCCATGCTGCTGCACTCCATTTCCTTGCCTCCACGCCGCCGCATCTTTCAATACGTGGTCATCCGGCAGCAAGGGCCGGAAGAGCGTCTGGCAGCCTCGCGAGCGACAGGGGCCACGCCGTCAAGAAGCCAGCAGATCCCTTAGAAGCCATGGCGAGGGAAGGAAAATTGAATCGCCCTGTGGATGATTTGATTTCCTGCGGCGGATCGGTCATGGTGTGCTGCTGCTAGGGTTAAGGCTGATTGACTAAGAACACGGATATGTAGTTTTTTTTATGGGGAACCGTTGGTTGGGATCCGGCTAATTATGTGGCTGCGGATGTGGGAGGATATGTAAAAAAAATAACCGAGGCCTATTGATGTGGGGGACGTAGTGGATCCTCTAGATACACATTTTAACATCGTTGCCGGCTATGTGTTGCTGTATGCCTATACGTGTTGTAGTGTGGTTGTTAAGTTCTAGGTTTCACTTTCCTGTGCAAATGGAACCTCCACCACAACAATCATATCATGGTTTCATTTGCCAGCCATCCTAGGTTACCACCACTCGGGTCGATAACCAGCTAGTCATATTAATTATGAAAAGAGAACCTTTTGCTTTTAGATGCAGTAGTAATACCACAGGTGTATTTGCAAGTAATTTGTTAAAATTAATCAAGAGATATGAGCAAGAGTGAACTTGCCTTTCTGACTGTAAGATTATGCGAGTCAGGGTCTTCGATACGATAGAAATCCCAATTCTGAAATAGCAATCATCATCCGGTAGGGATGATGTTAGAAATCTGCAGCATGATATGCATAAGATATGATATGCATCACTCTAAGCGTAACCTAACCCCGATGATTTGTTATCATTGAGTTATGGTGATTTATTTATGATGTATTGCACTTTTAAATCACACCATAACATGGTTGTTAAGCATTTTAGGTTAGATCAATATCAGGTGCTATTAAAAGAATAAGACTTTAACAAGAGCTATTGTTTTAGGGTTTTATAATCATTCCTTGCTACAAGAGAATGATGGTTAATGGTGAAGACATGAAGGTAACACTTTTAAGTTGCATCTTATAATTAGCAATCACTTGGTTGATCATGGATATGCAAAGTCAAAGTAAGGTATACACATAGAGTAGTTCTAGGGTTGACAACAATCTTAATAGAAACTAGGGCTTTATTATATAGCTAGAAGGAAATGGTTTGATGCTTATTTTCAAGGTAACTCAAAAGAATAACTTTTGAAGAACACATTCTTTAAAAGGGTAATTGGTATTTAACTCATTTTAAGTGATCACAACTATTCTTAGGAGTTTGGGTTAATTAATAGAGCATGATTCTTCTTATTATAAGTTTCTAGGTTTTAACTTAAAATGTTAAAGTAATTGAGTTAACTATTCCTCACGGTTGAATTAAGCACTTAGAGCTAACTACATATTTACTGAATGAAAGTTGAGAAATAACCTTAAGTACACGTTACTAATTTAGTTGTTGATGTCTTCCATACTTTTAGTATTTTAAAATTATCTATGGAAAAATAGTTCCAGTGTTTTAAGTGTTAATGGCAAAGTTGAAATTAAGATCCTAAAATACTGAAGTAATAATTACAATAGGATTGTCTATGTGTAACAATATTTACTACATAATTAGAGAAATTATTTGATTCCTAAATTTGATTCAAATTCATATTCAAAAATAGTACTTAAACATGTTTTTAAATCTCACTCAAAATTATTCCACACAAGTATATAGTATTACAGTACAAACAGATATGTTTTATTTTTGTGAGCATTTTGATATATTATTCATATTTTTCTGAGTTAATATGACAGAGTTATGAATTTTATAAACTAGAGTAATTTTTCTGGAATTTTATTTAACAGGCAAAACCTTTTCCTATCGAACTCTAACCTACCCGCAAAGACTAACGGGTGGGGCAACGGCCAGGTCATGCGCCACCTCGGCAACAACCAAGTAAATAACTTGACCGGGAGATTTGACCTCATCGCTGGCGAGGTGTGGGCGATGCCGGCGATGCCCAGAGGCTTCTGCGGACTTGCGGCTTAGCTGAATCGAACCGAGACTCCACCCTAAGTACAATACAAGCGGCGCCCCCAAGTTTTGGTCACCGGAGCAGCCTCCGGCAAACCCTACTGCGGCGGTGCACTCCGGCCGTGTGGCGAATCCGAGCTACAGAGAATTGTAGGACGCGATGATGGACTCCAGAGACGCGGGGGCTCACCCTGAATCTGTAGAGATGCTTGGCGACGTCAATGGTTGACGGAGATGAGCATAAACTCGCGGATTCCGGCGAGCTGCTGGAGAAGAAATCGTTGGAATTCCCCCAGCTCCGACCTCCCCTCGATGCGCCACTCCACCGAGAGGATCTAGGAGACTAGGCGCTTCTCCTCGACAGCTTTGTGGAGCTCAGGATGGTCTCCATCGACGGCGGTCTTGAAGAACTCTGGCGAGGTCTTGCAGTGAGTTGAGGAGATAGAGAGAACGAGAGAGATTGAGGGGATGGAGAGCATTTGATAGGGTCTAGGGTTTCACGGCAGTCCGGCTAGTAGTTTTTATATGGTTGGCCGAGATTGATTCCGTCATCTCCCTGCCGGTGACGGTCGAGATGCGGCGGTGGCGATGACATTCGATTCGAGCACGAATCGCATCGCGAGATTTGCCAGTAGGCTTGGAAGGATGAGGATGATGGCGTGGCAGTCAACGGTGCTCTGCGGGGTCCTCAAAGACGGCGGGGACGTGGAGCTCGCCGTCGCTCTGTCGCCCCAGGGAAGGAAGAAGAAGAAGAAGATGGCCCTCCTCTAGACGGTGGGTCCCGTCTGGCAGCCTCTTAGCGAAAGGGTAAGTGGCCTGGGCTCCCGGTGGGCTGGCTACTGGGCTTTGCTGGTGGACTTCGATCCACTGGCTGGTTTCCTTTATTTTTTTATGATTCCTTTTCTTTTTATTTTTCTGTTTTCTATTTTGAGTTTCCAATTTGATTTTCTATTTTGTTTTGCAGGGATTTTGAATCTAGGAATTATTTGAAATAGAGCTGTTATATTACTGGTTCAATACATTATATTTTAAGAGTTTATATGTGCATCAACACATATGATAATTTGTATTTGGTTGGGATTTGAGTAAGTGTCTACTAGATATGGTTTTTAATATCCCATTATTTTGTGTCTCAATTATTGTATTAAGGCTTGGGTACTACACCCTAATGTAATGTAGGAAGATTAATTAATGATTGGATGGTAATAGAAATATTCAGTAGGGTTCTATTATTATTAAACTTTATAATTAGGAATATGATTCTATGGTTTTAGTTATGATCATAAAGTGATGCATAAGTTGAAAGATGAATAGAAAAATAGGGTCCAATGGGATAGATAAAAATATTGAGTGTGATGGAATTATGTCATCATTGTTAGAGGATAGGGATCACACCCAACATATGGTTAGTTTGATATAGACTCTACCTAAATAGGAATTTAGGATTTAGGTTTGTGTTACCACTACTTCTATCATGTTTCTTTGCCTAAATGAAATATGTACTTATACAAGAGTCTCTATTGGGTCTCCATAAGAATGTTTCCCTCCTGAACAAGGATAGGTTTTCTTAACTCTTCTACCCTCTCCTAATGATGGATGACATCTGCTTATCAAACCTATTTCTCACACCTCTCACTATTTTCTTCCTATAATTCTGGTTAGAATAAATACTATTGCTTGCTCCTAGTTTTAGCCATTGTTGATTTTAAATCAGAGGTATGTTTCTCTTGCCTATGGTGAGTGATTCTCTTGTCCCCATTAACTACACTCCTCTCCTCTCATATTAGACCAACCTAGTGGTCTTGTGAAGCTTGTTCTTCGGGAAATCTGATAAACCTGCATCTTGTGGCATGCCTGCACCTCCTAGCTGCTTGACCTAGTTCCTAATGGAACTAAGTAACCATTTGGTCTTGGCCTTGCTAGTTGGGTTCTTGTGATTGTGCTGCTGGTGGTGAATCCTGCCCTGTTGCTCAACTCATGAGCAGGGTGGATTGTGTGGTGGTGTTACTGATGTGATGGTGGTGTTTCTTGGCCCTATCTAATGTATGATAAGGCCCAAATTCGTTGGTGTCCTCCTACCATGATTTTATGGTGTCAAAATGGATGCCAAGGGGTTCCTTTTATAGTATCTTGATGCTCACCACAAGTTGACACCTCAAGTGATGTCTCTTGTTTGAGCAAGGTGAGTAAGCTACTTGTTGTCAAGCTCTCATGCATGAGCATTACTTGGGGTTCAAGTAAAGGAAGATATTTTCGAGTGGATAACTATCCTAAGATATTTTCAAGTGGATAACTATCATAAGATATTTTCAAGTGGATAACTATCCTAAGATATTTTCAAGTGGATAACTACCCTAGGTGGCATGATGATTATCCTCTAATAATCTTTATTTTGAATAGCCAAGTGGCATTTGACACTAAATGGACTTGTGGCTGAATCAATTTGTAATTCATAATTGAATTTTTATTAATGGATATTGTATTAATTATTTGAAATGATCATGTTATTGTGAATTATGTCTATTGTCATATCTTATTTGTTCCTATTATAAGTTGTGCTCAAAATATCCAAGGTTAGCAAAGGTCATATTCAAACTTTGAATGATTTTATTTGATTTCACCAAGGCATGATCATAAGAGTTTCAAAATGGTCATAGTTATTTTTATTCAAATAGTTTAAACTATTTAATGTAATGCAAATGAGCTTAGTTTTGTTATATCTCATATAGTTAATAAGTTATGATTTAAATAAGAATGTGTGGCTTTTATGCACTTTAGACCTTGTGGTTTACCAATTTTGGTAACAAGTTTAAGAGTAAATTAAATTATACCCAGAAGTACTGGCTAATTATTTAAGTAGTTAAACTCTATTGTAAACTCCTCTAACCATTTTGGTACAAGGTTAGTCTCTCCCTCTTCTGAATTTGTGGATTAGATCCTAAAGTATCATCTTAAGAGATGAGAATGATACTTGATTTGATATAGACTCTCTCCTCTTGTCTTGGAGATAAATAGATTTAGATGGGAAAGATTATGATAATCAAGATATGAAAACAAAGTAGATTAAGAGTCAAGGTAAGACTTGTGTTGTCTTCCTTTAAGCTAGGAATGGCTTCAATGATTTAGGTTTAAGAAATACCATGGTGATCATGGTAGAATTGGTTATAAGGTCCTAAAATGATGTGTTAACACATTAATCCTACCTCACATTCATCTCCTTTGATTGTTGTTATTATCTCTACCCAAAACAAGGTTGTTAACAAAGGTCATGTTGAAGTTTATCGCACTTCAGTCGATGAGCTACTTCAATTCCATCAACTCAAGAGAAGCTTCAATCACTTTGACAAGTTTTATTTAAAAGCACAAAAATTTCCCAGATTTTCTATGCATGAATGCAATACACACTTTTGTGTTCTCTCTATTTCTAGCCTCACATCCTGGGATGTTATAGATCCTTAATCCGATTAACGGTTGAAGCGACATAACTTTTAAAAATTTTGAAATTCGAAGGAATCTTGGACTGACATGTAGTACTTTGCATGCAAGAGAGATTGAGAGGTGCCGCCACACGGACCGGCAAAAATGCGGTGCCGCCGGGTAGCACCGTCCAAGATTAAATTATTAAATCCTAGCCACTGGTTGTTAGTTGTTTTAATAATATAATAGATAGATTAATCAAGATTACGCATATAGGCCAGTCTTGTGGAAAAAAGTTGTCTTGATGATAATTAACATAGCTCTTATTATAAAAATATAGCTCGATATCTGCAGTCCAATAACTTTGGTTTTGCATCGTGATTCTTGCTCTTATGAGTTGCAACTTGATTTCAGTTGCAAGCGAAATAATTTGTACTGTTGGATTTGTTTTGTGATTCATGTTAATCGTGAGATTCGTGTCATCACTTAACTAAGAACTACTCCCTCCAAATGAGTTTAGCACGTTGCACGCACACATTTTAAGAAAACTTAATTTGACTATTAATGTTGGTCAACAAGATATGCACAATATATAATACTCTCTCCGTCATGGTGTATAGGTCATGTGCGTATTCCTAGATATGATCATCATTTTTACCAGGAAACTTCAGATGCTGTACTTTGTAATGGTATAATTTTGTGTTGTAAAATTTATATTATATTTGTCAAAATCATGACATAGGGGTACGCATAGGACCCATATATATCAAGGACTGAGGGGGAGTAGTAAAAATTTATCATTAGTATTTGGTAGCACTATTAAAATAACTTAACAATGTAATGTATTTATTATTAAATAATTATCTGTCAAATATTTTCTGAAACTAAGTGTGTCTTATATTGTTCCAGAGGGAGTAGTGATGACCCACAAGTATAGGGGGTGTATCGTAGTACTTTCGATAAATAAGAGTGTCGAACCCAACGAGGAGCAGAAGGTGTTGATGAGCGGTTTTGATCAAGGAATCACTATAAATACTAGCAAACAGGTTTTCAGGGGTATTTGGTAATACGAGTAAATAAAGTGCGAGTAAATAAAAGACAGTAGTAACAATTGCAGCAAGTGGCCCAATTCTTTCTTCAGCAAAGGACAAGCCGGTTGTGTACTTATAATAACCAAACGTTCTCGAGGACACACGGGAGTTTCTGTCAAGAGCTTTCGCTTCATAGAGCCAATAGTATTTATTGGTTTGATAGGTGTTATGGGGGTGAACCTGTGCTAGCGCACTACCCTTACTAGGATAAATACACACTTGTGATTATACCCCTTGCAAGCATCCGCAAATACAAGAAAGTAATTAAGATAAATCTAACCACAGCCTTAAACTCTAAGATCCTACGCTCCCTGGTGCAATGGTTTCCCAACGGAGGTTTAGGTTTCTGTCACTCCAGCAACCCCACAATCGGTAGCCAAATACACAATGCATCTCACTAGGCCCATAAATGGTGAAGTATCATGTAGTCAACGTTCACATGACACCACTAGTGAAATAGCACCACAACAATATCAAACCATTAAATATTTCTCAACAATAATTCACTACTAACATCTTGACTTCTCCCATGTCCTCAAGAACTAAACGAACTACTCACAAGACATCATATGGATCATGATCAGAGGTGAAATAATGGTAAATAACAATCTGAACATAAACCTTAATTCAACGGTTCCACTCAATAGCATCAACTACAAGAGTAATCAACACCGGGAAAGTTTCCCCTATGAATATAACAAGATCCAACTCAAGATGTTACAGCGGGATGGCATGGTGATGGTGGAGATGAAGGTGCTGGTGATGGAGATGATGATGATGATCCCGATGAAGTCCGGTGCGATGGTGATGACGATGGCGACGATCTCCCCTCTCCGGGAAGGAATTTCCCCGGTAGATTTCTGCCTGCCGGAGAGCTTTTCTCTCTCTGGTGTTTTCCGCCCCGCAGAGGCGGCAGTGTCTAACTCTCAGCCCCCCCTTGACTTAGGTTTTCGGGGACGATGAAGTACACGGGGGGGGGGGCGAGACCAGAAGTGGGCCAGGGCTCCCTCACACAGGGCTGGCGCGGCCAGGGGTCTGGCCGCGCCACCCTGGCGTGTGGGGCCCCCTGGCTCCTCTCGACTCCTCCTTCTGGCTTCCTGAGTCTTCTGGGAAAATATAATTTCTGGGTATTTTTCTGGAATTTTCCTGATCTTCAAAATATGGTCTCTTGATGGTCCTTTTTCCAGCAGAATCCTGACTCCGGCAGCAACTCCTCTGATGATCATCAAACATGTGAAAGCAAAGGAAATAACATAAGTATCATATCTAAATATGAAATATATCAATGAATAACAGTAAATTATGATACAAAATAGTGATGCAAATTGGACGTATCAACCCCCCCAAGCTTAGACCTCGCTTGTCCCCAAGCGAAAACTAAACTCGGTAAACATGACCACAGGTTTATGGAGTGAAGTGTCGATAATCAAAATATGGACAAGAAGCATCACATTTACCAAGGCACAAATTATAATAAACAGCAACTTCCCTTTATAGGATATAGACTTGCAATAGGTAAAAGGGAATCACATGTAAAGATGCACAAGGTAAACTATAATTGGCAATGGCAAACCTTAGTTCTTGGTCAAAGAATGGAGAACAAACTATTCTCTCTTTTAAACGGAGCCTTTTAAAACAGAGCTAATATAGCAAAGACTATATGCTCAACAAAGTAAACTTTTGCATTCATAGAAAGCTTTCAAGGATAAATTCCTTCAGACAAAAGCATTATACAAAACAAGGAAGATAATAAACATGATTAAACGGATCAACATATGGATGAGTGAAACATACCAACTCAAATGCTTGCTTGAGACAGAGGGAAATAGGTTGACTCAACATAAAAGTAAAAGAAAGGCCCTTCGCAGAGGGAAGCAGGGATTAAACATGTGCTAGAGCTTTTCATTTGTAAACAGAGGTAAAAAGTTATTTTGAGAGGTGGTTGCTTTTGTCAACGACTAGCAACGGAGTTCTTGAAATCTTCCATACTAAACAAGTGAGAGCGGTTCTGAGATGTTTGGTTAATTGGCACTTTGGTGCTCTTTTATAGCTTTGCACTCCTCCCCACCTTTTTCCTTTCTCAAACCATGGCTAACCGATTCCATCGGGTGCCGACCAGCTTTCACATTCCATGGAGGAGTGCTTTTTTTCTTTCTTTTTCTTTTTGAGATTATAATGGTCTGACCAGCTCCCTTGCAAAATTAATGATGAGCAGATGAAGAGTCGAGGGGTACTTAATTTAGTATGGAAGATAACAAACCCATCCACTACGTCCTCATGAGCTAAAAACAGTGGCACAAAATGAGAAGTGTTTGAAGGTTTTTGAAAGGTAGCACATGAAAATTTACTTGGAATGGCTTGAAATACCATGCATAGGAATTTATAGTGGACTCTTTGGAAGTGACTTGGCTTTTGGGAATTGGATGCACGAGAAGTATTTCCTCTCAGTACAGGTTTTTGGCTAGCAAGGCTGGGTAGCAAGCATAAGAGTTGCATGAAACAAACAAACACACATATAATAAGAACAATCATGCAAACTCCCTTGAAGGTACAACGATTTTAACTTTAAGAATAACAATGCTTATAAGCCAAACATAAGGGAAAACTGAAGTGATGTAACTGCAAGCACTTCTTTATTCTTTTCTACTCAAACCTCAAGGTAAAGTTGCTACTGACCAAGCTAGGTTTGCCAAAACCAACTAAATCTACTCATGCTCCCAATGTGATACCAATACCAATCAACAAGACTACTCATACAAGAGAGATTGCAAGCTAACATAAAGTGTGCGAAAAGTAAACGATAAAACTTCTCATTAATATTTTATTACCGCAACTCACACCAAGGGATACATAGATAACTAACTAAGGAGGATACTTCCAAACTGCAAACTATTCTATACGATAACTTCTCTATTCATGATATGACTCTACTTTGAAAAGTAAATGAGCAAAAGGTAATGATGTGATACCGCGGCACTCCCCCAAGCTTGGAACAAGCCAAGGGGATGCCTATACCGATGATGAATTACTCCTTTGGCGGTGGCGGTGGATAATCTTTAATAAGCTTCTCAATCAAATCTTTTAGCTCATCAATCTTGTACTCAAGGTTGCGAATCATCTCAGAATTGTGCTCAACACGATTCATGAACCTGTCGGCAAGAGAATCCCAGCTCTTGGAACTATTTCCCCCTCCTTCTTCACTCCTGGAGCTTTCTATCCCTGCATTGTTAGAACGATCTAAATCCCAGCTAGAGGGTAATCGTGATTTGGGCACCTTTTGGAACTGACGTTCATGAATTAGAGTATGGAAAGGATTTTGGCTTGGCGGAGATGTCCGTGGAGCTAAGGTGTGACGTGGCACACCCCCTCCGATCCTTATGCGAGCACTCTTCTTGAACTTGTCCTGATCTGTCACCACCCCTATGCTGGCAATCACGGTGTTCGGCCTTGGACTTTGATCTTCCTCTTCGTCTTCGCTTTCAACCTCTTCTTTCAGCCGGAAATCTTTGGTGTCATCTTCCGGAGGTGTCTTCTCTTTGTCTCCGCTGGAAGAGGCCATGACTCCCCCAAGCTTAAGATCAACTCCTGACATAAATAGCTCGAAACAAAACACGACGAGAAAACGATATACAGACCTCGGGGACTCCGGGGGGTTAAATAGGCGAAAATTATACATCGAAACGAAGTCACAGGAGGAAACTGGGACGGAAACGAGTTCCGGGGTGTTCTCACACCTAGGTGGCGCGACCAGGGGTGGGCCTGCGCCACCTACGTGTGAGGGACACACAGACTCTTTTTCCTGCCCGTTTTCGTCTCGTGATTTTTCATATTTAGTAAAAACAACAAGAATATTAAAGGAAGAACTTTTCGCGAAACTTCTCTGATTAGCACTGTTACCTATTCGAAAACGAACTCTGCAGGTACCTGCAATTTGTCTTGGATGTAATCTTCCGGAGAAACTGTTTCAATAACATCAACATCTTCATTATAAGAATCTCCAGAAATATAATGTTTGAGTCTTTGTCCATTCACCACTTGTGTAGAGTCATCTTTCAATGAAGCAATCTTAATAGCACCTGAGCGGTACACTTCCACAATAACATATGGTCCTTCCCATTTCGAAAGTAATTTTCCTGCAAAAAATCTGAGACGAGACCTATACAATAGAACTTTCTCACCAACATGAAACTCTCTCTTAAGAATTCTCTTATCATGCCATTGCTTGACTTTCTCTTTGAAAAGTCTGGCATTCTCATATGCTTCGTTTCTCCACTCATCTAGAGAACTCAAATCTAACAACCTCTTCTTACCGGCTAGTTTAAAATCTCTGTTAAGCTCTCTCACTGCCCAAAAAGCTTTGTGTTCTAATTCTAAGGGCAAGTGACACGCTTTCCCGTAAACCATCTTATAAGGAGACATACCCATGGGATTCTTATAAGCAGTTCTATAAGCCCATAAAGCGTCGTTTAACTTACTAGCCCAGTTTTTCCTAGATCTATTGACAGTCTTCTGCAAGATAGACTTGATCTCCCTATTTGAAAGCTCTACCTGCCCACTAGTTTGGGGATGATAAGCAGAAGCAATTCTATGATTGACATCATATTTAGCAAGAGTTTTTCTAAAACCACCGTGAATAAAATGAGAACCTCCGTCAGTCATAAGATATCTAGGCACTCCGAACCTAGGAAAAATAACATCCTTAAGCATTTTTAACGAAGTCTCACCATCGGCACTCTTTGTAGGTATGGCTTCTACCCATTTAGTAACATAATCAACAGCAACAAGTATATGGGTATAGCCTTTTGAAGGAGGAAAAGGACCCATAAAGTCAAATCCCCAACAATCAAACGGTTCAATAACAAGAGTGTAACCCATAGGCATTTCATTGCGTCTAGAAATATTACCAACTCTTTGACATTCATCACAAGATAAAACATACCTTCTGGCATCTTTAAAGAGAGTTGGCCAATAAAAACCTGATTGTAGAACCTTCTGCGCGGTTCTATCTCCAGCATGATGCCCTCCGTAGGTGCTGCTATGGCATTTTCTTAATATCTCTTATTGCTCATATTCCGGTACGCATCTTCTCATAATACCATCAACTCCTTCTTTATATAAATGTGGGTCATCCCAAAAATAATGCCTCAAATCATAAAAGAATTTTCTTCTTTGCTGAGCTGTAAAGGTCGGAGGCAAATACTTGGAAACAATAAAGTTAGCATAATCAGCATACTAAGGAAGGTGTCGCGAAGTTACATTAATTGCAGCCAACTGTTCATTTGGAAAACTATCATTAACAGGAATAGGATCAAAAGAAATGTTTTCCAATCTAGACAAGTTGTCAGCCACAGGATTTTCAGCACCTTTCCTATCTACGATATGCAAATCAAACTCTTGTAAAAGCAACACCCATCTAATAAGCCTAGGCTTAGCATCCTTCTTAGTCATAAGATATCTAATAGCAGCGTGATCAGTATGAATAGTAACTTTAGAATCAACAATGTAAGATCTAAACTTATCACATGCAAAAACAACAGCAAGAAACTCTTTCTCAGTAGTAGCATAATTCTTTTGAGCAGCATCAAGAGTCTTACTAGCATAATGAATAACATTCAACTTATTATCTATGCGCTGTCCAAGAATAGCACCAACAGCAAAATCACTAGCATCGCACATAATTTCAAAAGGTAAATTCCAATCAGGTGGTTGAACAATAGGAGCAGTAGTTAAAGCCTTCTTAAGAGTTTCAAAAGCTTCCTTACAATCATCATCAAAGACAAATGGTACATCCTTTTGAAGAAGATTGGTAAGAGGCTTTGAAATCTTAGAGAAATCTTTAATAAACCTCCTATAGAAACCAGCATGACCAAGAATACTACGAATACCTTTAACATCTCTGGGACAGGGCATTTTCTCAATTGCTTCCACTTTTGCTCTGTCAACTTCAGTACCTCTTTCAGAAATTTTATGTCCAAGGACAATTCCTTCATTTACCATAAAGTGGCATTTCTCCCAATTAAGAACAAGGTTAGTTTCTTCGCACCTCTGCAAAACTTTATCAAGGTTGTGCAAACAATTATCAAAAGAAGTTCCATAGACGGAGAAATCGTCCATGAAGACCTCCACAATTTCTTCACAAAAGCCATGAAAAATAGCAGACATACATCTTTGAAAAGTAGCAGGAGCATTGCATAAACCAAACGGCATACGTCTATAAGCATAAGTTCCAAAAGGGCAAGTAAAAGTGGTTTTCTCTTGATCATCCTTCTTAACAGCAATTTGAGAAAAACCAGAATAACCATCAAGGAAACAAAAATGAGTCTTCTTAGACAACCTTTCTAGCATTTGATCTATAAACGGTAAAGGATAATGATCTTTCTTAGTAACTTTGTTTACCTTCCTATAATCAATGCACATCCTATAACCAACAACTACCCTTTGAGGAATAAGCTCGTTATTCTCATTAGGCACAACAGTCATACCTCCTTTCTTAGGAACACAATGAACAGGACTAACCCATCTACTATCAGCAATAGGATAAATGATACCAGCATCAAGGAGTTTTAATACCTCATTTCTTACCACATCCTTCATCTTGGGAATTAGGCGGCGTTGATGCTCCACGACTGGCTTTGCGTCTTTCTCCATATTAATGGCATGCTGACATAAAGTGGGAGAAATCCCTTTTAAATCATCCAAAGTATATCCCATAGCTCCTCGGTGTTTCCTCAATATCTCCAATAATCTTTCTTCTTCCTTTCCTGAAAGTTTAGAACTAATAATAACAGGATATTTTTTTATCATCTATATAAGCATATTTGAGATTATCAGGCAAAGGCTTCAATTCAAACACAGGATCTTCTTTAGGCGGCAAAGTGGTACCAAGATCCTCCACAGGTAGATTATGCTTGAGTAATGGTGGTTGACGAAGGAGAATATCATCAATCTCTTCTCTTTCCTTGCTAAAAACATCACTTTCGTGATCTTCCATGAATTGCTGCAAGGCATTATTAGGGGCAAGAGCAATAGAAGCAAGCTGTTCAACTCGAAAATTTTCATTAGGCGTGTCATTTTCATAAGAAGTCTTAGCAAATTTGGAAAAATTAAACTCATAAGACTCTCCATTAAACTTAGTAAAAAATTTCTCCTTCTTACAATCTATCACGGCGCCACAGGTGTTCAAAAATGGTCTACCAAAAATAATAGGACAAGTTTTACTAGCCTCCTTACCAAGTACTAGAAAATCAGTAGGGTATTTAGTCTTACCGCAAAGAACTTCCACATCTCGAACAATACCAAGAGGCCAAACAGTCTCTCTATTAGCAAGCTGAACAACCACATCAATATCTTCAAGTTCACAAGCGCCAATCTCATGCATGATTTCTTTGTAAAGCTCTAAAGGAATAGCACTTGCACTAGCACCAATATCACATAAACCATAATAGCAATGATCTCCAATCCTGACAGAAATAACGGGAACACTTGTTTTCCTATGCTTTTTAGGATGTGAGAGAATGTTAGAAGCATCTTCACAAAAAGGAATATATTCATCCCCTACATCTTTAGTAACAAGATCCTTCAATATAGCTACAGGAGACTTAATAGTAATTTGCTCATCAGGTTCTGCAGCTTTCTTAGTACTTTTATTAGACACACTTACCAAAGTAGAATACTTCTTTACCTTAGCAGGGAAAGGTGTCTTCTCAGAATAAGGTTCAGGCACAATGCTATCAACAGTACAAACTTCAGTAGCTGCAGCAGGAATATGACTAATAGAATCTTTATAAGGCGCATGATATTTATTCTAATCTTTCTTTGGAACATCAATATAAGAGGCAAAGGCCTTAAGACAATTAGCAAGAATTTGTGAATCAAGACCATAAGCAGCGCTAACACTATGAAAGTCATCGGTTCCCATAAAAGATTTAATGCATTCATAATCATAGTTTATACCTGACTTCCTACCTTTGTCATTTTCCCAACCTTCAGCATTTTCTTGTATACGGTCAAGAAGTTTCCACTTAGCATCTTCTTTCATATGAGTAAATGATCCAAAGCAAGAAGCATCCAAATAATCCTTATCAGAAAGAGTAAGCCGCGCATAAAAATTATCAATAACAATATTATTGGGGAGCTCATGAATGGGGCATTTGAGCATTAGTAACTTCAATCTCCCCCACGCTTGAGCAATACTCTCTCCATCATGAGGCCAAAAATTATATATCCGGTTACGGTCTTTATGAATTTCACTTGGAGGATAAAACTTGGAATAAAAGAGAGGCACAATATCCTCCCATGCCATAGATGGACCATCTTGGAGTAGTCGATACACTCTTCAGCTCTGCCTTTCAATGATAATGAGAATAATTTCTTCTTAACCTGGCTTGGTGAAATACCTGCACATCTGAACAACTCGCATAATTCATGTATAAATAATAAGTGATCACCCGGATGGACAGTTCCATCTCCTGAATAGCAGTTATCCATAATACGCCCAACAATTTTCATAGGTATTTTAAAAGGATCAATTTCAGCAGGCGGTGGCGGTGGTGGTTCCTCCGCATGTGCAGCAGTAGTAGTAGATGTGTTTCCAAATAGGAAACCAAATGGAGAGTTCTCCATAGCAGAGTAAAATAAAAATAAAAGACAAAATAAAAATGATACTCACAGCGACGGTTACCTTTACCAATTCCACTCTTCAATAGCGCTACACTCCCCGGCAACGGCGCCAGAAAATAGTCTTGATGACCCACAAGTATAGGGGGTGTATCGTAGTACTTTCGATAAATAAGAGTGTCGAACCCAACGAGGAGCAGAAGGTGTTGATGAGCGGTTTTGATCAAGGAATCACTGTAAATACTAGCAAACAGGTTTTCAGGGGTATTTGGTAATACGAGTAAATAAAGTGCGAGTAAATAAAAGACAGTAGTAACAATTGCAGCAAGTGGCCCAATCCTTTCTTCAGCAAAGGACAAGCCAGTTGTGTACTTATAATAACCAAACGTTCTCGAGGACACACGGGAGTTTCTGTCAAGAGCTTTCGCTTCATAGAGCCAATAGTATTTATTGGTTTGATAGGTGTTATGGGGGTGAACCTGTGCTAGCGCACTACCCTTACTAGGATAAATACACACTTGTGATTATACCCCTTGCAAGCATCCGCAAATACAAGAAAGTAATTAAGATAAATCTAACCACAGCCTTAAACTCTAAGATCCTACGCTCCCTGGTGCAATGGTTTCCCAACGGAGGTTTAGGTTTCTGTCACTCCAGCAACCCCACAATCGGTAGCCAAATACACAATGCATCTCACTAGGCCCATAAATGGTGAAGTATCATGTAGTCGACGTTCACATGACACCACTAGTGAAATAGCACCACAACAATATCAAACCATTAAATATTTCTCAACAATAATTCACTACTAACATCTTGACTTCTCCCATGTCCTCAAGAACTAAACAAACTACTCACAAGACATCATATGGATCATGATCAGAGGTGAAATAATGGTAAATAACAATCTGAACATAAACCTTAATTCAACGGTTCCACTCAATAGCATCAACTACAAGAGTAATCAACACCGGGAAAGTTTCCCCTATGAATATAACAAGATCCAAATCAAGATGTTACAGCGGGATGGCGTGGTGATGGTGGAGATGAAGGTGCTGGAATGGAGATGATGATGATGATGATCCCGATGAAGTCCGGTGCGATGGTGATGACGATGCGATGATCTCCCCTCTCCGGGAAGGAATTTCCCCGACAGATTTCTGCCTGTCGGAGAGCTTTTCTCTCTCTGGTGTTTTCCGCCCCGCAGAAGCGGCGGTGTCTAACTCTGAGCCCCCCCTTGACTTAGGTTTTCAGGGATGATGAAGTACACGGGGGGGGGGGGGGGGGGGCGAGACCAGAAGTGGGCTAGGGCTCCCTCACACAGGGCTGGCGCGGCCAGGGGTCTGGCCACGCCACCCTGGCGTGTGGGGCCCTCTTGGCTCCTCTCGACTCCTCCTTCTGGCTTCCTGAGTCTTCTGGGAAAATATAATTTCTGGGTATTTTTCTGGAATTTTCCTGATCTTCAAAATATGGTCTCTTGATGGTCCTTTTTCCAGCAGAATCCTGACTCCGGCAGCAACTCCTCCGATGATCATCAAACATGTGAAAGCAAAGGAAATAACATAAGTATCATATCTAAATATGAAATATATCAATGAATAATAGTAAATTATGATACAAAATAGTGATGCAAATTGGACGTATCAAGTAGTAAGTAAATTCTCGTTCGATTGAGTAGGAATACTCACACCCACAGATGTGCTCTCCACTGCATTTCTCTCCTGACAAACGGGCCCCAAAAGGTATGGGATCCAGCCGTCAGCGAAATAACGTCAAGGCATGGGATGGTTAACCCGTGAGAGGATCAGTGCGGTCGTGGATATGCGTTCGAAATCGGTGTGACCTTGCACCTCCCGAATATCATTTATATCGTGTGCTCACAGTATCATACTCTCACCCCCAGCCATGGCTACAATGAACCAAATACACTCTTGTGGCGATCGATTGATTGAAATGAAGGAAGCTCTTGGCAAGATCGTGCGGTGCAAGGAGGAGACTGTTGAACTCAAGCGGTAGGCATTAGCTGTAGAGAAAGCGGATTTGTGTGCTTTTCCACCGCCTTGCCTAGCAGTCCTTCGCTGGCCGCGCCGAAACTTTTGTCGGTGGCGGTTTGGGGATCCTCTTCAGGGTCTGCTTTGGAGCCACAGGTGGCATATTCGATTACTCTGGCCGCGCCGAAACCTTTGTCGGTTGCCGAGCCAGGATCCTCTTCGGGGTCTTGCTCAGAGCTATGGCTACCGTATTCTATTCCCCTGGCCCCGCCGAAACCTTTGTCTGTTCTGCAGCAAGCGTCCTCTTTGGGGTCTCCGTTGAAGATACGAGTAGTGCCTTGGATTCCACCTGCCACGCCGAAACCCTCTTCGTCCACAACGCCATCGCTGAAGCGGCCATCGCCATTTGTATTTGTGCCCCCTCCAAGCCGCCTGGCGCTGTTCACTTTTCGACCGCCCGCGACCAATAATCCCTCATCGGCAGGCGAACTGCCCATGAAGCCTCCATCGCCGGATGAGTTTTGGCGATGCCAAAACATAGGTTGGTATGTCGCACCGGCCTCTTCTAGTCCAGTGGCTGTTCTAAAACTCAGATTGCACGCGCCAGCGCCTTTATGGATATCCCCCTTCACCAGCGATGGCTGGTTCTTCGCCTGCGGCTGTGCCTGGTTCTTCACCGGCGGTTGTGCCTGGTTCTTTGTCAGCGGCGCCTGTTCTATATGGGCGACCCTTCGACCCCTTTGACAGTTCTGCCAGCAAGGAGGTTAGATTTTAATGATGCATTCAGCTGTTATTCAGTATGTAATTTACTTAGTAGACAAGGTTCGTTTTGTAGTTAAATTATCTAAATCTCCTATTATCATTTTTACCTTTTTCCCACTATCCTCCCTATATAATGTACCAGTTTTGAACTAGGACTAGAGCAGCAATCCTAACCGTTGCTCTCCTACATCTAATGGTTTATAGCTGAATTCACTGTGAGCAGTATATATAGGATAGTACATATATATAGCTGTATTCTCTACATTCTTCTAAAACCATCGCATCGGTGTTGATCCAAAAACTACTCATGAGTGATGTCTTGTGAGTGGAAGATGTATTTAGCCTATATGAGTAGAATGGGAAAGAAAAATTAACAATGACATGTCTGGCTCCTTGTATCAAATAAATCTCTTCAATTTCTTCAATTCCTACTTGGCACAATGGCTCCAAGCCTTGGTTTTGATTTTGGGTTTTGTGCAACACTGGCACCAAACCTTGGTTTTATGTGCAATTTTGTTACATTGTGTTATTTAGTCAAGTTATGTTGGGCTAGTTTGATTTATGGGTTTTTATCATTCTTGGCACTATGACCGACCCGAATCTCCGTTTTGTCATTTGACTGGTTGAAATCTAAGTCTTCCCACTACTCCATGAGAGCACTTCTCAGTCTTGCCATTACGTCAACTCTCCATGTTAATATGTAATTACTTTTACCATTAATAAGCACCTTTGAGATATTAAATGCATTTCTGACTATGCTCATTCTCCAAATGCCAAAACTAATTACGTACTAATGTGGAGTGTTGATGGAATGACAAAACTGAAAAGTGATATAACGGGATAGTGGCAAGAATGAGGTTTCGATTGGTCAAATGGTAAAAATGAGATAGGGATTGGTCTTGGTGGTAAAAATGATAAGAACTCTTGATTTCAAGGAGTATGATAGGAATTTTGTCGGATTTTCATCGTTAGGAATATTTCCTATGTGCGCCATTTGAATCATAGGCTTGGAATGCAGAGGAATATTTTCTATTGGATTGCATTGCACTATTTCATATTAGAAATATTCTGTAGGCTTCAAAGTTCAAATTCTATATGATTCAAGAGAACGTGACATGACAGTATAATCAAGCGGTTTCCCTATTCCTATATATGTTCCTTAGAAACTTGCAAATCGAACTAGCCTTAGATGATGCCCTCTGCTGCTTAGGTAATTAAACTAGTCTTAAATTAATGATGCATTGGGCTGTTTATGTAATGCCAAGGTGTGATACAATGGTAATTTTCATGTAGGACACCGTGGCCATGATGAAGACATTTGCACACTATTTCGACGGGCCTGCTCCAGGGGGCTGTGAGGATGCTCTCCCTATTATCCCGAGGGAGAAGAAATTGCCGGATAGGAGAGAAGAGGCCTTGGCAAGGGCAAGTGCTGCCATGTTCAAACTGAGAGTCCGCCCTAGGACTATTGGCCACCACCCAAACAATATGCCTCGTCCTAAGCGTTTCTACGTCCAGTTGGACAAAAATGATCTGTATATGCTTATCATCCCCAAGGAGTTCAGGGCTTACGTGAAAGGGTGCCCTATCCCCAATTAGTGTCGATCGAGTGCTGCAAGGATTACGAGTGGATTGTCCATGCCAATCCTTACCGAGAAAAGGTCGTCCTAGACAGAATGTGGCCTGCTTTGGCTGCTTCCTTGGACTTGAAGGTGGGTGACTACCTTTTATTCAAGGTCACCGCAGACGGTTTCAAGATGAGAATGTACGACCAAATCACCTCCTGCCATAGGTCATTCATCTATTCTGAGCACGCGAATCTTTATTAAGTTATCGTTAGTTCCAAGATCAGTCTTTTGTGTACTTTTTTGTGGTGATTAAGGCCATAGAAAATCCTCATAGTATATATGCAATGGTCATAATGACCAGTGGTGTGTTGATGTGAACTGAATAGAACTGCTGCTGATGATACATGCATGATGTTTCTTTACCCTTGCAATGAATTTGCGAAATCAAATGTGTACTCTAGAAAAACTCCATTTCTGGCATTCCACTAGTACTCTAGAACTGAACTCAGTTGGACCCACAAGAAGTGGATGTTGAAAGACTTATCTCTGGGAAACTGCTATGACAGGACAATACGGCGTGCTATGATGCTCCTATAGCTACACCTGTACTCTACTAGGGACTCGCAACTATTACTTTTGGCTCCGCACCAGACCCTTTGCATAGAAGATATCCGCTCTGGCCCGTTGATTATTTTAAATGGACCCAGAGACCTTGACCCATTCATTCCACTGTTCACTTTCTTCCTTCCCTCCTCTGATGTCCTGCTTCCTCCTAACTCCAGCGATGCCTTGCATTAAGCGGTGTGTGAAGATGAAGAACGTGTCTTTTACTAAAGCCGCGGAAAACAGCCGACAGGCCGTCTTGCAAGATGAGTCTTTGAGAGAAGACCAACCACTGGGTGAGGTCTCATCTGCGCGCGTGAAGCCGGACATTTGTAATTTCAGGGACCTGCCCTAGTAGGTTTCCATTCCCATGTACGTTCGTTGCTTGCAGCCCTGTGGGTTCCAACTTGCTAACTGCCAGCATCTTTCATGGCCGGCATTTCCAGCTTTGCCATTCCGGCCCCATCATCCACTTCGTCGGAGCATACTCTACAGCAAGGCGTACTGACCACAACATCCACGCCCTGGGCGCCTCCGCCTACCACCGACCCGGCGACTCTCGTGCACTTAGGCGCTCTCCCATGTGTTTCTCAGGTATCAGAACTATCCATTCGGGTTATTTCTTCTTCATCTGTGCAAGACATGCTTTGGTACCGATGAATTTGCCATGCAGACAGGATCTGCGAGATTGAGGCGTGAGAGAAATAGTAATTCCATGCTCTCCAACCTGAAGAAGGAAGTCCTGGAGGAACCTGATCCGCTGGATGATGGCCATGCAGGGGTTGTTCCGTACGATCTGGTTGTTCGCACATTGACCGGCCACATACGAATGGCAATGGCGCCCTGGACCAGCGTCGAGGAGGATGGTGGCGCCCCGTTTTGGTGGTATCACAAACATTATCTAGATATCGGCCGCCCCATTCTCCGAGCACCTGCACAGCCTGGCGGACAGCCGCCCAGGCATGCCGACGGCGCCTGATGCCTTTGGTGATTATAATTTTCTCAGAAAGAATTTGGCATGTTGACCATGTTTGTCCAGGTGTTTGGTTTAGTTCTTTTGTGCAATTTGAAGACAGTTGTCGTGTACTAATATATGTATTTTCCATAGTTAATGTAATCCAGCCTAATTTAAAAATTATTTTTAATTATCTTACACACCTGTAGGCCTTTTTGGACCTCTGAAATCTCCAATTCAGAATTCTCAGAAAAAATGAAAAAATAAAAGGAAGGAGACAATACTCTAACCTGCTGGAGTGTAAATATTTGTCATGCAATATGTTGTATTTTGGGCTCAGCAAAGAAACTCAAGGTTTTGTTTACGGAACTCTAGATTTTGTCATTATTACTGAGGGCAAAATACAATGTATTTCGTTCTTATAATTTACAAACTACTAGTCTGCTACAATAATAGAGTATATTATACCACCGTAAATAGATTGGCGTTGAAAAACCCATACGGTATATGTTCCCGGTGTACTTAGTACTACTCATGTGGCGCGGCAAGAAGATCGGAAGGAATAGGTACCTTCGCTACTATAGTATCTAGATTGTTTTTTGAAAAAATAGTACTCCAGATTGTGTGTCCAAATGAACAAGGGCTCTATGTTCTTTGTGTGCCATGACTTGACAAGACAATACTGAGACCAGTGGCATGAGTTACACCTGTACTCCACTCGCGGCCCATACCGATGCCGCAGACCCTTCGCAGAGAAGGTATCTGCTCTAGCCATTTATTTTGGATGCATGGAGGAGATTGGTCAAAGTGAGATGAAGAATCAACTTTCTGGCATTGTCTTTAGTATTATTTAGTCGACATAGATTCTCAGAGCTGGACCTCTTTGTTCCACTCTTCCCTCTCTTCCTCACTCCCTCCGCCTTCGCAGAGAGCTCCCTAGTGTCTTGCTCATCTTCGCGCTTGTATGGACATCGTCCATCTCGCGTACAAAAGTATGGGTAGGTTTCCATTGCCATGTATAGTGCTTTCTTTGCTTCTAGGGCTTGCAGTTCTAACTTCCATGGCTATTGGTTCCAGCTTCGCCCTTCTGTAGCGCCCTACCTTTTGCTAAAGGCAGAACTCTTGTGTTACTGTGCTATTCCCTGGATCAATAGATAGCAACACAATACAAAATATAGTAATCATTGCAATAGCATCACATATTACAACGGAAATCCAGATACATAGGTCATCAACCTTATGAGTACACAGCATAAAGCATAGTTGCAATGAGCCTCCATCTTCATCACGTGCCACAGGCAGACATGTTGGAATGTAGACTCGAGATCCTACTGAACGTTTCTCATTCGAATAAAAACCTGCACGTTTGAATATGCAGCCCCAAAGGGTTCGGTACAAAAATGTACTGGCAAATGACACATATCTGGTGGCATTTGTGAAAAGACTATACTACATAACATATGGCTGGTGGATCTCATAGGCTAATTTGCATAAAGCCAATTTTATCCTATAATACTTTTCAAAAACTTTCTTTCAAAATTTTAGTTTATAAGGGTCAAGATAACCCCCATACATTAAATACTGGCCGGTATGTAGTTCTGGGCGCAACTCAACAAAGTTTGAAACAACAGAAACCACCACCCCTCGGAGTGTATGGCCTTGAGCTCCTGCCTAATTGTTTCTAGTCAAGTTTTAAAGCATTCAGAAACGGTGATGAGATTCTTCCGAACATTCCATGACTAGAGACTCAATTGTCCATAACCGAGGACACGGCTAAACACTTAGATTTTGACACCTTGCAAGGGTTGTGCACTTTCACCTTAAGACTCATTTTACCCCCATAAATAAAATGAGACAAGACCTTTCAAAAACACCATTCAACCAAACTAGTCTGACCATGCCCCCTATATTCTGCTACCACCTCATGTCAGTCCCTCTTGGTTGAACCCTTAATCCTAATCAATCAAGACAGAGCCCATAATGTCATAAGGCTGCACTAGAAGTACTCTAAACATGGAAGACATAGTAATCTATTTAATCCTGAGTGGCCATCCCGAGCGGTTTCCTAAGTACACATCCTCTCAAGGCATGTGCCCCAGGATCCACCTTCCTCACCTCATCTTATCAAACCAATCCATCCAGGTAGTTCATTTTAGTTGAAGTTGTTAATTATTCACAAAACAACTTTAACAATGTGATCATAGCATGGCATGAATATTCAAGTATTTTAGCATCCTACCAGGCGGTATTTGAGGTTGGCTACTCACTACTGGGATCTAGCAATTTATAAAACAGTTGAATATTCCACCTATCATGCATACTACTGAAAACACTAATGTAGTAGTAAAAAGTAGGTAGAAGATATGTGTGTCACTTGCCTTTTTGAAGATCACGATCTTTTCACTCCTCTCAACTAAGCACGCAGCTCTTTGCACAAACTATAACACAAAAATAACACAACATAAACACACCATACAATACAAGCATAATCAAACAATACAAACATTTGAAATGTGTTTGTTTAACAATTTAGATTTCTCAAGATATTGTGATGGAAGAGATATGGCAAAAGGATTGTGGATTGTGAGATATGGTTTTAAAAGCTTAGTTGGAAAAAAGATCATAATGATTGGAAAGAATTGGACTAAGCAAGACATAATGGAGGTAGTCTTTATGATTTATTAAAGCATTAATTGAACTTGGAATAACTCATATGAATTAAATCACATAAGTGTCAAATAATGTAATAGCAATACTATTGAATATGTGTGACAACAAGTATTCTTAAATAGCATACATTACACTTAGGCATTGGGTATAGATTTTATGAAGCATTGAATTACTCAATTAACTCATTTGCTAATTGAATAGTTCAATACATGTGAACAAGATTAAGTAAGCAAAGGATTTGATATGAGTGAATGATATTTGAGAACATGGCTCAAGGTTTCTATTGGATACATGGAGTAGAGATAGGTGTTGTGGAGTAAAGTCTATCAATACTACAAAGGTAGAATAAAGCCAAAGATTGAGATACAACACAATTTACTCAGATAACACAATTGCAATTTGAATATATGTGAGCTAGACAAGATTGATTTTAGATAGATATGATATGTGCCAAGATGTTGTCTAGATGATCTTGGATAGCTAGCTATGATCATGGGATTTATTTTTGTGGAAAGAAACAATAATTGAAAAGAAATAGAATTAATCCTATAGTGGAAATTACTCAAATTCTCATATTTGAATTTGAATGTTGGTGAAGTGATTCAAGAAAATTGGGAAGTGATACTAGTGGATATCTTGCTGTAAAATAAAGCCACTGCAATTGGATTCATTCTAAAATAAATTTTAGAACTCAAATTATGATCAAATTAATTATTTGTATAGATTTGAATGCACAAAGTGTGTGCACATATCAACTTTGATGTTTCTTGATTCTATGATGTTCTACTTAATTATAGGATTCCAAAGACTACAAATTTGTAATTTTTGGATGTGTAGATCAAAAGATATGAATTAATTAGTGTGGCAGAAGGATTTGATTCAATTTGAAAATTAATTCAATTTGAATACTGAAACAATAAGATATTATTGTACTAATGGATTCTACAATTTATAGGCTTTCCAGAGACATATTATTTGTATTTTTTCGAGTTGTAGAATGAAATATATGATTTATGCAAGATTCAATCAAATTCTGATTCAAATTTCTAATTTGAATTCGGTTTTAACCAGAGGCTGCCACATGGCGATTTCTTATTGGAGCATACCGATTCGGGTGGATTAGCAATCTGAGTCGTCAGATTTTAGTTCGATCTGATGGTGCAGATTGAAGGATACCTCTTCGTTAAGTGATCCAATCTGGATCACTGGATTCAGATCTGACGGTCGAACTGGGAGAGAGGAGAGAAGATGACCTCGGCTAGGGTTTCGACGGCCGCCGGTGAGACTGCGGCCAGATGTCTAGCTCCGGCGATGCTCTGGTGGCTTCCAGGGTCGGGGAAGTGGACGATGGGGTGCAGCTCAATGGGGGAAAGACAATGGTGTGGACCATATAGTCGATTGCATCCAGACGCGGCACGGAGAGGCAGCTAGAGTTGTCGTGGGCGCCGGTGAGCTTCGGCCGCGGGTGAACTGCTCGATTCTCTATGAAATAGGACAAACCAAAAGCATTAGCGAGTGCACCGGGTCGAGGGAAGAAGGTTAGGAGGGGAAAGGGGACGCGGGGAAGACCAATTGCGTCAGAATCTGAGGATCTTGTCCGCGGTCGTGGCATTCTTCGGCGAGCGATCAAGGCGGCCTGGTGGAGTCTCGGTTCAGGAAAATGGGAGAGGGAAGGAGAGGAGGGGAAGAGGCTTTATAGGGGCCGTGTTCCTTGGAGAGGGGGCTAGGGTTGGGACGGCGACACGAGATCGACAGCCAGGGAAACGTCATGCTCGCCTGGGTCTCTGCCCAGAGGAAGATGGTGAAGCTGATGAGTGGGGCCACCTTGTCAGCGAGAAGGGGAGGGCGGCTGCGTACCCCTTTGGGGAAGAGGGAAGTTGGGTCGTGCGCCATTTTCTGGCTCAGGCTGAATTCGGTCCCGCGGCCTCTTTACCTTTTTTTGTTCTTTTTGCTTTTTCTGTTTTATGGTTTATTTCATATCTTTTGCAAATTTGATTCAAATCAATTCAAACCACTTTCTAAATTTTTCTAAAAATCAACACAATGTTTCAAACCAGTAAGTGACATATTTTCAGAGACAAAAATCATTTTCAAGAAGATCTTTTTAAATTAGCCAAAATGCTTTATTTGCATAAAGCAAGATATTGGATTAGGGTTTGAAAATGATCCTTTTAAAATAGGAGAATAATAAAAATAATAATTGAGAATCACTCTCAATCATAGTTTTAAAAGAAACAAACTTTTAGTAATTATAACACTTTTGTGATTCATTCCTTTCCAAGCAAGCTTGCATAGGTCTGAATAAAACAAAGAAAATAATATTTGATATTTTGTTTTCTCAAAGGGGTTCTTCAAGAAATAAATAAGAGTTTGAAATGTTTTTCTAATAAAATTTTTAAATAAACTAAAAAAGGTTTTAAATCCCTATGAAATTTTCAATCAATACAAGCAAAACAAAAACAAAAAATTTCCCCCAAAATTTGATAAAATCTTGGGATGTTACAGACTACCACCCTTGAAAGAAATCTCATCCCCGAGATTGGAGAGGCTAGAAAGAAAAAGGGTTTGGGTTACCTAGGTGGGCTACCACCCTTAAAAGAAACTTTTGTGGGTAGTCTAGGTCCTTGGGTTCAACCAGATACACCTTGGTATTGACTTGGTACTGGATCATCTTTTGACTTGACACTGGGTCATCTTTTTGAACCCATAGTTAGCCTTTATCCTTATTTACAATAGGTGGGTGTCTATTCACAAACTTGGGCACCAACCTTCCTCAGGGGTTGCTTGGGTATAACTTTGCTCCCTTGTAGAGCTTTTATCCAATAGGGTAGTTGTTGAACTACTTTGGACACTAAGGGGTCAGTCTTTGGGTCGATCAAAAGACCAAGCTGAGGGGTCTCCTGTCTTCATTTCATCCTCTCAGTCGACGTCCTTGGAGGTCCTTCATCTTATCGTTCCTTCCTTTATTAGAACTTTCGGGTCTAGTGGAGCTCTCCGTGTTGGTAGGACTTCTTCCATTGCAAGTCTTCTTCAACAGTAAGCTTGGAGTTCATCCTTACCGTATTCCTATGTGTTGGCAGCACTTGCCTACTTTAAGGGGTATAACATCTTATCCTCCTACGGTTCGGGCTTAACAACGTCGTCTCTCATAGGTATGTCTCTCTAGGTTCGCAAAGCCAACATTATGAGAGCGAATAATAAGAGTAGTAAGAATGGTGATCAATCCATTCTGCACCCAAATCATTACTCCATACATGGTTTATTAAACCTTGTATTCTAAATCTTGGTCAACCTCACTAGCTTTTCAAATGTTTCCTTGGGTATGGACTCAAAATTCCAAATCCCATTTTTGAATTTTGAAAACAAAATCTATCGTTCCCTAGCTAGAGGTTTGCGTAAACTCTCGTATGGCAATAATCCTTAAATTGTTGATCCTTAGGTTTGCCATTTCATAAGGATAATATGATCCATTCCATTAGGTTGATCATTGCTCTGACATGTCCTTTCAACATCTATTACAACCAGTAGCTGAATATATTCATTTCCAATTGGCCACTCCTTGTTGTGTCTTGTCTTGGGTCTTCGAGTCTCTTTCGTCATCTCTGTTCACGGTAGTGTGGATGCGTTTTTCTCTGGACATCGATTTGAATAGTGTCCCTTCTGTTTGCATTTGAAACAAGTAACATGGTTGAGGTTCCTCTCTTCATACTACCTTGTGTGTTTCCTTTGTTGTATCTTTTCGGACACTTGGGTGCATAATGTCCCAGTTCCTTGCATCCAAGGTTGTTTTGGGGTAGGTTGTTATTGACACTAGCCAAAATTTGGGGCATCATCTGTATCCTTCGAGAATGATCATCCAGTACTTGCTGCATTCCTGGTGGTAACTCATTACTATCACTATTGACCATGCATTGGGTCATTACTTACATCATCTCTGTATGTACTTCTACCATCCGTTGTATTGCTATAGCCAACTGTAGTTTGTTGAGTCTGTTCTGGTATTGAGGGTACATCTGTTTGGGTTTAGGATAGGTTTAGGACTTAGCATAGATGAGAAATAGATAGAAGGGGTCTAAATAAGATTCCTACCCAAACACAGCAAATCAAGGCAATTCATCTTACAAGCAACATCTAACAAGCATTCATCACACAAGCAAACTAGTTTCTAAAACACACGTAATGTACGATCATCCACAAGTCGGTAAGACCATAAATGTTTATTGCACGTCGTTGCTTATTAAAATTCCTAAATGGAAGTCCAACTAAAGCTTCTTGGTTCCCTTTTATGTAGATCCATTGCTTTGGTCCAGCTGCTTCTTTAGACATGCAATCTGGTCATCCTTGGTCTTAATGAGGTCTCCTTGAGCACTAAGTTCAGATACCAACTGTTCCATGTCACTTTGAAGTTGACTTATGGTTTCCTTCAATGCGGTGGTATCCTCCTTTTCTTCTTTGAGGTCCTTCTGGGTATTATGAAGTCTCCACTTGAGTCTTTCTCCAAGTTCTTTTATTGCTGACCATGTAGCACATCTTGTGGAGTTAAGGAATGACGTAAACATCTCGGAGTTGGTAAACATCCAGAGTCCCATCTTCTTGTGGTCGTCCTCTTTATCCTTATATAGGTGAAGTTGTACCCACTAGTATTCTTGACCTTCATCAATCACGGGAAATCCTTTGTATACAGCTTCTCCTTGCATTCCCATGCTTAACATGAGGTTCTTCAGTGCTTTGGGAAATTCAGTCTCACACTTCAGGGTCATGGTCATCACGGGTCCTTTCTTGATGGTGGATGCTGGTCATCTCAAATTGTGAAAGCAAAGTAAAACAAATGAATGTGGTAAGTCTTACGAGGAGAGGTGTTAAAATGGAATGTAGATAGATTTTATTTATGTAAACTGAAATGGAGATTTTTCTTGTAGAGGGAATGAATCCTAGGGCTTCCTAGTCTATTCTAAATCTAGGGTCTCAATCCTACAGGCAACACTATGCTCTGATACCATTCTGTAGCGCCCTACCTTTTGCTAAAGGCAGAACTCCTGTGTTACTGTGCTATTCCCTTTATCAATAGGTAGCACCACAGTACAAAATATAGTAATCATTGCAATAGCATCACGTATTACAACGGAAATCCAGATACATAGGTCATCAACCTTACGAGTACACAGAATAAAGCATAGTTGCAATGAGTGTGGGGACCCCGGCTTACCACCTGGGATTCCCGTTATGCATACAATTCACGATCCCAGGAAGATCATTGTGAATCCACATAACCGAGTTTGGCATTACAGAATACATCATCCATTACATAACGAGCTCAAATAGTCTTACATGGCTACTTGGCCGAATTTAAATGCCACGCAGGGCAATTTAACTAGCAGTGCAGCAGATACAAGGGTAGCGTCGGTTGCCCAGTTCATGCCTCTACCCTACAGGCGACTGACCAGGAGGTGGGTCCTAGTTCGCACCGGCATCGTCGAACTCCTCACCTTCGTCATCATAATCTTCCTCATAATCTGACCAAGTTAATAGCCAGGGACAAAGCCGTGAGTACATTTTTAATTGTTCTCGCAAACCATCTAAAAGAGAGTGATTAACATGCAGTTTGGCTGTAGCAAGGGAAGGTGTTTCAGGCTAGTGCTCTATACTAACACTAGTTTCTCGTGTCAATATAGCATGTCATACGACATCTCTATATCCTTATTAAAGAAGAAATTTTCTTATTTGTAAGACCATTTTTAGTAAAAGCTCTAGGGAAGGGGGAACTCATTTATTTTCCAAGAACCATGATGGCCAATCAAACATGACCATCTCCTTTCCCCGGCAGTACCCTCCAAGTACTGCGAACCATCATCGTGCCACGGCCGTACCCTTCGAGTACTCCGTCCGGCACCTTTCTCCTTTTCTTTCCAAAAACATCCTTTGAAAACAAAACCGACATTGGGCTAGATAGCGACCATTCCAGCCGTCCATGACCGAGGACTCGGCTATTCGAATAGGATTTCACTCTGCAGAGGTTGTACACTTTACCCACAAGATTTGATAAATCCGCCGGGATACCACCATGGTTTGTCATACACAAGTATGCGGGTTTCGGATAATCGGACAAAGTCTTCCATCTATCTACCTTAGTACGGGTGCCTGCCCTGTGGAGTTAACCTCCCCGGCAAACCCTGGCAGCCTACCTCCATTTTGAGTGTAGCTCCAGTGCCACAGCGGGAGAAACCCAAGTGTCTTCTGGCCTGATAAATCCCGAAAGATCCCGATTCACTATTGCCCATACTCTTGCGGAAACCCGGATTCCGGGGTCCTACAAACCCTTATATAGTATGAGGCTCCCCGCACTAAAGCAAATAAACTTCGGACTAGGCCCCGTCCCATACCGGGGTAATGTGGTTGCACGGGTAAATTGTTCCGGTGGATACCTAGTGATCACCAATGTCATTTAAAAGCTACCATATCCTTTATCCTCCATGAGCATCACCATTTGCTCAAAGCCTTTTTGTAAAACATTTAAGTGGAGTAGATGCTACTCCAAGGTTTTCGAAAACATTTTCAAGAAAACTTTTTGAGTGTTCCCATCCTAGAATTTTTGGCTCCACTAGAGGGTTTCCCAAAGGTCTTGCTGCTAATCAACAAGCCAACTACTATAGGGGTGAAGAGTAGGTGTTCAAGGGGGTCATCTCATGGGATGATAACAATGGCTCATGGAGCTTGAGCCAACAATATAATTGCTACAAGAGCTATAGCAATATAAAAACATGCAATTTTATAAACCTTTATGAAACCTGCAAAACAAGTGAATAGGATTCAGATATGCAACAAGTTAGATGGCTTGCCTTGAGTGGCTTGTCCCTGGTCCTCTTCTTCCTGATACTCAAAGACTTCCCCCTCTTTGGTATACTCCTCGTTCGATTCTATCGCCAGAAAAATAATAACACATAATGAATATACATGCACACACAAGTCTTATCATTTCATGCACTCCATACCATACAAACAAAGAGTATCAGAAGCAAACAAGTTTAGAAAACAAAACAAGATTTTATAGGTTTTAGTTATTAAGTTAATCCTATTAAAACTAGGGTTTTTCAAACAAGGCAATTATTACAACTAATTATTCCCAACAAGCATGCAGGTGGTCACATGGACCAAACAACACATTCAGTAAACTTATAGGTTGACAACAATCTTAAAAATCCAACAAAGTTGGATTTACACAAAAAACAGTTTGTGGTTTAATTCCTATGAATTAAACAATAGGAAATAATACTAGAACACCAAAATAAATCTCAGATATTCTATGAGTATCAGAAAAATATGAGCTAAACTGTTCTGGAAAGCTCTTCCAGAGCACAATCCAAGGAAATTGGCTTCATACCAAAATTCCCATCCTACTGTAGATGATAATTCTTCCTAAGATTAAATACACAAACAACCATACCAATTACTACTGCAAAAATAAGGATCCTAAAATAGTAAAACCAGTTGGTCAAGCAAACTAACATGTTAAGCTATCACTGAAAATTGGATCTACACATTTTTAGTACACAGAACTCAAAATCTAAAATAAACTTGAGAAGTGATCTAATTAACTTCACCATTTATCATTTTATCTACAGAAGGTCTACAAACATGGGACCTATGCTATTTGAAAGGTATAACAACAAGCTACACATAGAAATTTGAATCATTCAATTTGCTCATACAGAGAATATTCTATGAATTTTTAAATCTTGCAGAAAATTATAAATAGTGAAAATCGTTTGAAAAAAATGTAACGGGCCGGTCTTCGAGCGCGGCTGGCCAGATCAGACCTGGGCTGGCCCAGATCTGGCGGCCTGCTCGGGGCCTAGTCGATTGAAGTGGTAAGCCACCGTCCGATCTAGATCGGACGGCGCAGCGTCCTTCTTCCTCACGCGGGCATGCACGTAGGGCATTGCCGGCGAGCTAGCTAGGGTTTGGGGGCTGGCGAGGCTCACAGTGGGTCGTCGGCGGCTGGTCGGCGGTAGATCGGAGGCGGAGGCATTCAGAAAGTGGTCTGGCTCGAAACGGGCTGCATGCAGGGGCTGGTGCGCTTGCGTCGATGCCGAGGTCGTCGGTGTTCTTCCTCGCAGAGATCGGCAATGGCGACGGTTCGAGCTTGATCTGGACACAAAGAAAGGGTGCGTGAGATCGAGGGAAGCAAGGGGGTCACGGAGATGAAGAGAAGAAAGCAGGAGAAGGCCTGCTGGCGACGGCAACCTTCCCCTTCTTCTCGGACTCCGGCGATGGCGTTCTCCTTCTGCAGAGAGAGAGGAAGAGCAGGGGCTAGCAAGATGAGCTCTAGGAGGTGGGAAGAGGTGGATGGGGGCGAATGGCGTCAAACCGGTGGCTTAGATGCTTGGGCTCGGCTTAAAAAGAGTAGGGGTAGACGCGGTGTGTGGTGGTTCTCGTCGGACACGATTGGCTGGGGTGGCGGTGCTCCGTGGATGGCGTCGTGGACTGAGTCCAACGATGCAAACGTTGAGTTCAATCGCGGGCTGCAGTGGCCAGGGCTAGGTTGGTTTCAGATCGGGTGCGCAAGGTTTTATTCACGAGCAGGCCACGTTGAGGCGTAGGAGAGCTGGGCGTGTGTGTCGCGTGAATGTACGCTCGATGCCGTGCAGAACGGTGTGCAGCGCGAGGGGAGTGGACGCGTGCACGAGCGGGAACATGATGCACGCTCTCACGCGTCCACGGCGCGTGCATGACATGGTCAGGGCGAGGGCGGCTGCAGGACCTACGGCTGGTCGGGGCGGCTGGCAGCGATTGGGTGGCGTCGACGGTGGCCAGTGGGCGTTGATGGCGAGGCAGCAACGGCTGGCTTGTCGCCGAAGCCTTGGTCTCCACGGGCGTGCGCACGGTCGTCGTCGGCGAGAGAAAGAGGGAGGGTGAGGTGCAGGGTTTGCGGTGACTGGCAAGTGGGGTTGTGGGGGTCGTCCTGGGTGGCAGCTCGTCACCGATTGGGGGTCGGGAGTGGAGAGAGTGGGCGAGAGGGAGTAGGGCAATCTTGCAAAGATTGCCTCGGGTCTCACCCCTCCCTTGTGTCCACTAGCTACAGGACAAGGGGAATATGAGAGGGAGAGAGTGATGGCCGGCTAGGGTGGCATCTTGGTTGGTTTGGCAAGGAGAGAAGGAAGAAAGAAGAAGAGAAGAAGAAGAAATGGCAAACTTGGCCGAAATTCATTTGAATTTTGAAAAGATCGAAATTTGATCCAAGTGGTGGTGATGATTGGCTAAGAAGTGATCTTTAAGTAGTAGGAGTCCATCTACCAAGTTTCAGAATTTTTGAACAAGTGGAGGCGGGGTTTTGGTGATGTTCCTATTTTCAAACAATGGTTCAAAACTAAAAGAGAAAGAAATTCTAATAAATTGTGATCAAACAAAGAAGTCTAGCTAAGTTTTTTGTTCTACCTAAGAAAGCATCAAGATCAAGAATTTCAGCATAAAATCATAGCACCAAATATAATTCAAGAATAAAGATGTTTGTTATAATGGAAATAAAATCAAGGAAATTAAATAAGAACACACATGCACTCACATAAAATCATGCATACACACACATGGAATCATACATACTGGCACTCAAGCACATATATGAATAAAAGTTTTTAATTTACCCGAAAATAAAGTGCCAAACTTTGGTCTAACAATGTTTACAAAAAGTGAGGTGTTACAATGAGCCTCCATCTTCATCATGTGCCACAGGCAGACAAGTTGGCATGTACACTCGAGATCCTACTGGACGTTCCTCATCCGAATAAAAACCTCCACATTTGAATATGCAGCCCCAAAGGGGTCAGTACGACAACGTACTGGCAAATGACACATATTTGGTGGCATTTGTGAAAAGACTCTACTACATGACATATGGCTGGTGGATCTCATAGGCTAATTTGCATAAAGCCAATTTTATCCTATAATACTTTTCAAAAGCTTTATTTCAAAATTTTAGTCTATGAGGGTCAAGATAACCCCCATACATTACATACTGGTCGGTATGTAGTTCTGGGCGCAACTCAACAAAGTTTGAAACAACAGAAACCACCACCCCTCGGAGTGTATGGCCCTGAGCTCCTGCCTAATTGTTTCTAGTCAAGTTTTAAAGAATTCAGAAATGGTGATGAGATTCTTCCGAACATTCCATGACTAAAGACTCAATTGTCCAAAACCGAAGACACGGCTAATCGCTTAGATTTTGACACCTTGCAAGGGTTGTGCACTTTCACCTTAAGACTCATTTTAGCCCCATAAATAAAATGAGACAAGACCTTTTAGAAAAATCATTCAACCAAACTAGTCTGACCGTGCCCCCTATATTCTGCTACCACCTTGTGTCAGTCCCTCTTGGTTGAATCCTTAATCCTACTCAATCAAGACAGAGCCCATGTCATAAGGCTGCACTAGAAGTACTCTAAACACGGAAGACATAGTAATCTCTTTAATCCTGAGTGGCCATCCCGAGCGGTTTCCTGAGTACACATCCTCTCGAGGCATGTGCCCCAGGAGCCACCTTCCTCGCCTCATCTTATCAAACCAATCCACCCAGGTAGTTCATTTTAGTTGAAGTTGTTAATTTATTCACAAAACAACTTTAACAATGTGATCATAGCATGGCATCAATATTCAAGTATTTTAGCATCCTACCAGGTGGTTTTTGAGGTTGGCTACTCACTACTGGGATCTAGCAATTTATAAAACAGTTGAATATTCCACCTATCATGCATACTACTGAAAACACTAATGCAGCAGTAAAAAGTAGGTAGAAGATATGTGTGTCACTTGCCTTTTTGAAGATCATGATCTTTTCACTCCTCTCAACTAAGCACGTAGCTCTTTGCACAAACTATAACACAAAAATAACACAACATAAACACACCATACAATACAAGCATAATCAAACAAGACAAACATTTGAAAAGTGTTTGTTTAACAATTTAGATTTCTCAAGATATTGTGATGGAAGAGATATGGCAAAAGGATTGTGGATTGTGAGATATGGTTTTAAAAGCTTAGTTGGAAAAAGATCATAATGATTGGAAAGAATTGGACTAAGCAAGACATAATAGAGGTAGTCTTTATGCTTTATTAAAGCATGAATTGAACTTGGAATAAATCATATGAATTAAATCACATAAGTGTCAAATAATGTAATAGCAATACTATTGAATAACTGTGACAACAAGTATTCTTAAATAGCATACATTACACTTAGGCATTGGGTATAGATTTTCTGAAGCATTGAATTACTCAGTTAACTCATTTGCTAATTGAATTGTTCAATACATGTGAACAATAAGTAAGCAAAGGATTTGATATGAGTGAATGATATTTGAGAACATGGCTCAAGGATTCTATTGGATACATGGAGTAGAGATATGTGTTGTGGAGTAAAGTCTAATAATACTACAAAGGTAGAATAAAGGGAAAGATTGAGATACAACACAATTTACTCAAATAACACAATTGTAATTTGAATATATGTGAGCTAGCCAAGATTGATTTTAGATAGATATGATATGTGTCAATATGTTGTCTAGATGATCTTGGATAGCTAGCTATGATCATGTGATTTATTTTTGTGGAAAGAAATAATAATTGAAAAGAAATAGAATTATTCCTATAGTGGAAATTACTCAAATCCTCATATTTGAATTTGAATGTTTGTGAAGTGATTCAAGAAAATTGGGAAGTGATACTAGTGGATATCTTGCAGTAAAATAAAGCCACTACAATTGGATTCATTCTAAAATAAATTTTAGAACTCAAATCATGATCAAATTAATGATTTGTATAGATTTGAATGCACAAAGTGTGTGCACGTATCAACTGTCACATCCCAAAATTTTGGAATGTGAAAATAAATAAAACAGGAACCATGTTTGTTTGTATTGATTGAAATTTCACAAGGAATTAATTGTTTTTTGCTTTATTCAAAAGCCTTATTAGAAAAACCATTTCAAACCTTCTATTATTCCTTGAAGAACTATTTTGAGAAAATAGAATCTCAAAATATTAATTGGCTTTTAGCCAAAACCTATGCAAACTCATTTGCAAAGAAAATACTCACAAAAGGAGTTATATCAAATAAAGTTTGCATTTTCCAAAAGTACGTTTAAAATAAAGTTCAGATATTATTAGTAGAGTTTATTCTAGATTTTAAAAAGGGATTATTTTGAAAGCCCTAATTTTATTGACCTTATGCAATAAAGCCCTTTAAACCAAGATATAAAGTTTTCTTAAAAATCTTACTTTGTTCTGAAAACTTGTTTTATTACTGTTCTAGAATGCTGTGTTGAATTTTAGAAAATTTTACAAACTAGTTTGAATCAAATTGAAGCCAAAATGCTAAAGTTATGAAAGAATAAAGAAAACAGAAAAAGAAAAGAAGAAAAGAGGAAAACAATATAAAATAGCCTCGGGGGAACCTTTCGGCCCACCCCCTGAATCAGCCCACGGTCCAACTAAACAAATTCCGAAACGGTACCTTCTCCTCTCTTCCCCTTGCTGACAGGTGGGGCCCACGCCTCCATGTCACGTCATCATCAACCTCTCGCTAGATTTTTCTCCCGAAGACACCACGATCCTCCCCATCAATTCGCCTGATTTCTTGCCTCTCTCGACTCCCTTCTGCGCCTATTTAAACCTCTCCCCATCCTCTACATTTCCCCTCTTCTTTCCCCACCTGAGACGCCGCCGGGCTGGAGAATTTGCCGTCCACAACAGTTCACTTACTCGAATCGGTATAGCCAGATCTAAGCCGTCCAGATCCCGTAAGATCCAATGCTCCAGAATGCTAATCCTCCCGAAACGGTACCGGCTAACCAGAACACACCACGTGGCAGCCCCTCGGTTAAATAGGATTTCGAATTAGGTTTTAAAGACAGAAAATGCCTGAATCTTAGAAAATTCATATCTTCTGTTCTGTAGATCCAAAAATTGCAAATAATATGTCCCTGAACTCCTAAAAATGTATAGAACACATTTGTGCAATAAAATTTGTCTTTTGAACTTTTTGAAAACATTCAAATTTAAATATGTGAATTTGAGTGTTTTTAATATAGTTCAAATTCTATAAATCCTTTTAAGTTGATTCTTTTTGCAATAGGATCATATTGTTATCCTCTATCTAGTAGAACCACTGCACAAATTATTTTTGCAAGCTATAGTTGTGTTTCTGGGCACATTGCAAAATATCAAGTCCCAATTCCTATCATGCACTTTGTGCTATTTGATTTTTGTCCCACTATGCAAATGGTGTGGATTATCCTAAGTCCTAATGATCACTCAAACTCTACCATGACTGAGTGAAAAATCTACTCTCTATCTTTGCCAAGTGCAAAACTATCAACTCCATCTCATCCAAATTCTTCGAAGTATTTGACTACCCCAATCCAACTATATGGCATAGAAGTTTCCCATATCAATACCATGGAGAAGAAATTGAAGGGAAGATAAGGAGTTGAAGGCAAAGCAAGAAGTTGAAAGAAAAGACAAGGAGATGAAGGAAAAGAGAGAAGTTGAAGAGAAGACAAGAGATGAAGGGAAGACAAGAAGATCAAGAGAAGAGAGAGCATGTCAAGGAGATGAAAGTGTTAGACCTCATGACTTATAAATTTTTCATCTAGCTCCTCAAACCAAGCCTAAGATATTTTTGCTAAGTGTTTAAACACTCCCTAAACAATTTAGAAAACCCCCATCAATCTTTGAGTCCTTGACTTAGCCAATCTCTCCATCCCTATCAAGTCAACTTCAGGGCACAATCTTCTATCCAAATTATCACTAAGACTTTAAAGACTAAACAAATAAACACTTTTGTTGTCTTGTTTGATTATGTTGTTTTGAATGGTGTGTTTATGTTGTGTTACTTTCTATCTTATAGTTGTATGGAGAGCTACATGGGTTGATTAAAGAGAAGTACAATCATCAGAAAATACTAAGGCAAGTGTCATCATCTTCTTGTCCTACTAAGGTTTTGTCACTAGTAGCTTTTCTTGTAGAAGATGCATGAGTAGGTTGTTTTATATTTTTGTCTTAAAAGCTTTGATAGGTTTTGCTTAAGTGTCTTTGATTAGCCTTTGCATCTCCTAAGTATATTTGCTGCTGCTATAGGTTACCTTGTCCTACACTTATGTTTTTGGGAAGGGAACTTCACATGTTTTGGCTAAGTGTTGAAAACCTTGTTTCGCAAAAAACCAAGAAAAACAACTAAGTTAATGAAACACCTGGGTGGAAGTGGTAAGATGGATTTATGTTGAGTGGTTCCCTGGGGTCATGTCATCAAACCTCTGAACCAGCAGGTGTATCTCACTTGTGGACGGCCACCCAGGAACAAAGAGATTGGAGACGTTCAAGTCGTGAAGCTTCCAGTGCATCCACGAGTCATATGGGCTCTGCCTCGACTAACAAAGTTGCGAGAACTCAGCTAGACGGACAGAGGGTGGTAGATGATGATAGGATGGAACACGTCCAGGTTGGTCTGAGGGATTGCTTCTGAAAGGTCTCGTCTTAGTCTTCACTTGGACATTTGAGCAAAACGAGCATCATGGCAAAAGAGGTTGACTGAGTCTTGTGGGAAAAGTGCACCACCTCTGCAGAGGCTTAAAAACTAAGTACTTAGCCGTGTCCCCGGTTATGGACAATTTTGAGCGACATGATTTTGAAGCTGTTCAAGGATCTCCTCATGCCAACTTCTTAAAATTAAAACTTGTGGGTTTAAGTAGGAATATGGCAATTGGTGCAAGTGTCTATGGGCTAGTAGGTCTCGTGCCATTTCTATGTGCCAGTGTCTGCAGGGATAGGTCACCCAAACCAAGTTGTCCATATGTAGTAATTGAGGATTTGACATTTGATGTAAGTGTCTATCGACCAGTGTGTCCCGTACGATAACTATGGCCTGTGGCTACAGGGGTATGTCACCCAAGTCAAGTTGTCTAGCATAAGTTTTGCTTTGAGAAAATAATAGGATAAAAGTTGCTTTACTCAAGATAAGCCTGAAGCTCCACCTAGCCAAATTTCATTTAAGTGTTAGGCTCCATTTGTGTCCACCAAACAATGACATCTTGCCAATACAATTCAAGTGTATTGACCCTTTGTGACTGCAACATTTCATGTTGCAAGTTTTGACGATAAGAAAGGTACGACAGGGTTATGAGTCTATCCGCAGCATGTTCGCATGTGGCACATGAAGAAGGAGGACTCCATGCTATTTTTGATTTCATTGTAAACTCTGATAGCTTTATGCTAAGAGTATTGTAAAGTTCCTTTATGTAATTCCTGGATCATGTGATGTAATAAAATGACCTTGTTTCTAGATATTACATCTTAAACTGTGTGTGCTAGCGTTTGATCCAGGGACTAGCACTGAAAAGCACATGGATCGTCATCTTTAAAAGGTGAGGTCACTACAGATGGTATCAGAGCATTGTGTTGCCCTTAGGTTCGTGACCCTAGGAGTGGACAAAAATCCCTTAGAAATATAGGAGTTGCTTTTATTTCTAAGTTAAAAATGTACACTCATTACCTCATAAACTCTTCCCTTAGTCATTTTTGTCTCTACCTCTTTTCATTTCAACTCAAAGACAAAGAGCTTCAACATCAACACCTCAAAGAACTTCAAGATCCACCCACCCCTATCATCAAAGGAATCAAATTGAAGAAGTCCAAAAGGGAGCTTGTGCATCAAAAATTCTAGGACTTAGAAAAACTACTTAGCAAATGACGAGCTACTTGCCCAACTCAAGGAGAAGGAGAAGGTATTCTAAGAGCAAGAAGAGAAGTTCATGTTCAAGATGAGCAAAAGAAGATGAGCGAGATTTGGAAGGCCCCTAGGATGAAAAATCTATCTAATTCGGTTTTTTAGAAAGGTTTTTGCAATTTTAACTTCTTCTAATCTCATCTACTTCACGTTTAAAAATGCTTTCTCATTCTTTAGAGATATTATCCCATGAAGACTATCAAGAAGAGATTGATGCTTCGTATATTATTCCTCGACTCTACAAGAAGCACTACATGGAAGCTATCGAAGAGCTTGGAGGAAGACTCAAGTATAGACTGCACAACACCTGGAAGGACTCAAAAGATGAAAAGAGTAGACTACTACCTGGAAGACATCCAAAAAGCTCTAGTTGGACCCCCATTTAAGATCTATGTAAGAACGACATCGTAATACATTATGATCATATCAAATTGTGATATGATAATATTAGTTTGTTTGCGGTTGAATGATGTTGATTGATGTGACAAATGCTTGTTAGATCTTGATTGTAAGATGAATTACCTTGAGCTGCAGTGTTGGGTAGGAATTTTCTTTAGATCCCTTGTGTCTATTCTCATCTTATTCAAACCCAAACAAGTGTTTTCTTGACAAGGACTCCATGAAGATAACAACAATATCAGCTCCAGCTAAGATGCTCAGTATCAAGAAGATCCATAAAGCAAGAGATGGAAAACCAAAGGATCTGCAAGCTAAGAGATTATTTTCCAGATGAGAGTTTACACAAACCACTAGCTAAGGATCGATAGATTTGTTTTCTAAAAACATTTTTAACAAGAATTGAAACATGGATTCAATATCCATAGAAACTTTTGTCAAAACTAGCGAGGTGACTAAGAGTTAGAATGCGAGATTCAATAAACCATATATGAAATAATGATTTGGGTGTAGGATGGATTGATCACCATTTGTACTACTATTATTATTCGCTCTCATAATGTTGGCTTTACGAATCTTGAGTGACATACCTACAAGAGAGGCGATTTTGCTAAGCCTAAACCATAGGATGGATAGGATACTATACCCTCATAATAGGCAAGTGTTGCCAAAACGTAGGAATCCGATGAGGACGAACCACAAGCTTACCGTTGAAGATGACTTGCAATGGAAGATAGTGGTGTATAAGAAGCTTAAATCCTAAGATGGGAGTCTATAAAGATCAAAGAGGGGATATGAAATGAAGCTATGAGAACATCTCAACTTGGTCTTCTGATTTACCCAAAGAGTGACTTTTCAGTGTCCAAAGTAGTTCAACAAATGTCATTGAAGCACTACAATGGAGGAAGCTATACTCAAGCCATCTCGAGGAAGAGTGGATGCTATAGCATGTGAATGGGCACCCACCTATTGGAAATGAAGATAGAAACTAACTATAGGTTTAAAAGATGACCCAGTGCCAAGTCAAAACCAAGGTGTACCCCGTCTGAACCCAAAGACCTAGACTACCCACAAAAGTTTCTTTTAAGTGTGGTAGACCACCTAGAATCCCAAACCCATCTTTCTTTCTAGCCTCTCCAAATCTCGGGGACGAGATTTCTTTTAAGGGTGGTAGTCTGTCACATCCCAAAATTTTGGAATGTGAAAATAAATAAAACAGGAACCATGTTTGTTTGTATTGATTGAAATTTCACAAGGAATTAAAACTTTTTGCTTTATTCAAAAGCCTTATTAGAAAAACCATTTCAAACCTTCTATTATTCCTTGAAGAACTATTTTGAGAAAATAGAATCTCAAAATATTAATTTGCTTTTAGCCAAAACCTATGCAAACTCATTTGCAAAGAAAATACTCACAAAAGGCGTTATATCAAATAAAGTTTGCATTTTCCAAAAGTATGTTTAAAATAAAGTACAGATATTATTAGTAGAGTTTATTCTCTGATTTTAAAAAGGGATTATTTTGAAAGCCCTAATTTTATTGACCTTATGCAATAAAGCCCTTTAAACCAAGATATAAAGTTTTCTTAAAAATCTTACTTTGTTCTAAAAACTTGTTTTATTACTGTTCTAGAATGCTGTGTTGAATTTTAGAAAATTTTACAAACTAGTTTGAATCAAATTGAAGCCAAAATGCAAAAGTTATGAAAGAATAAAGAAAACAGAAAAAGAAAAGAAGAAAAGAGGAAAAAATATAAAATAGCCTTGGGGGAACCTTTTGGCCCACCCCCTGAATCAGCCCACGGCCCAACTAGACAAATTCCGAAACGGCACCTTCTCCTCTCTTTCCCTTGCTGACAGGTGGGGCCCACGCCTCCATATCACATCGTCATCAACCTCTCACTGGATTTTTCTCCCGAAGACACCGCGATCCTCCCCATCAATTCGCCCGATTTCTTGCCTCTCTCGACTCCCTTCTACGCCTATTTAAACCCCTCCCCATCCTCTACATTTCCCCTCTTCTTTCCCCACCTGAGACGCCGCTGGGCTGGAGAATTTGCTCATCGGAGTCCGCAGTCCCCGACGACGAACACCATCGATTCCGACAAGGTAAGACGACCCCGACCTCTCCCTCTGGCCTCATTCCCCTTACCCTACTCTGGTGCATCATTTGATGCCCTCCGCTTGTCCTAATTCACAGAGAACCGAGCCAATCATCCTCAGCCAAACCTTGCCATCGCCATCGCCTGGAGCCGCTCCGGTCGCCTCTCCTCGATGCTGCTGGATGGGTCCAACCTCTCCGTTCACGCAGACGAAATCACCGTGACCAGCCACGCCCCGTCCACCCCTTCCCTAGCTCCGGGAAGCCCCAGAACACCGTCGACGACCACTCCCGAGCCGCTACCTCGCCGCCGACGACTGGAACCCTAGCCCGAGGTGAGACACTCTCCCAGATCTGTTTTCATCCGTTAGATCTCGATCTCGCGGTCCACAACAGTTCACTTACTCGAATTGGTATAGCCAGATCTAAGCCATCCAGATCCCATAAGATCCAACACTCTAGAATTGTAATCCTCCCAAAACGGTACTGGCAAACCAGAACACACCACGTGGCAGCCCCTCGGTTAAATAGGATTTCGAATTAGGTTTTAAAGACAGAAAATGCATGAATCTTAGAAAATTCATATCTTCTGTTCTGTAGATCCAAAAATTGCAAATAATATGTCCCTGAACTCCTAAAAAGGTATAGAACACATTTGTGCAATAAAATTTGTCTTTTGAAATATTTGAAAACATTAAATTTAAATATGTGAATTTGAGTGTTTTTAATATAGTTCAAATTCTATAAATCCTTTTTAGTTGATTCTTTTTGCAATAGGATCATATTGTTATCCTCTATCTAGTAGAACCACTACACAAATTATTTGGGAAATGTTTCTCAAGTATTCAAATTCAAATGAGGATTTGGGTATTTTTCCTCTAGAATTAATTCTATCAATATCTTGGGCATACTTCCTTTTGCAAAATTGCTTATCTTGATACTAAAAACTCACCAGAATACTTCACACACATTTTTCACTCTTCCAAAAGTCAACTCCACTAGTTCATATTTGTGCAAGCTATAGTTGTGTTTCTGGGCACCTTGCAAAATATCAAGTCCCAATTCCTATCATGCACTTTGTGCTATTTGATTTTTGTCCCACTATGCAAATGGTGTGGATTATCCTAAGTCCTAATGGTCACTCAAACTCTACCATGACTTAGTGAAAAATCTACTCTCTATCTTTGCCAAGTGCAAAACTATCAACTCCATCTCATCCAAATTCTTCTAAGTATTTGACTACCCCAATCCAACTATATGGCATAGAAGTTTCCCATATTAAGACCATGGAGAAGAAGTTGAAGGGAAGATAAGGAGTTGAAGGCAAAGCAAGAAGTTGAAAGAAAAGACAAGGAGATGAAGGAAAAGAGAGAAGTTAAAGAGAAGACAAGAGATGAAGGGAAGAAAGAAGATCAAGAGAAGAGATACCAAGTCAAGGAGATGAAAGTGTTAGACCTCATGACTTAGAAATTTTTCATCTAGCTCCTCAAACCAAGCCAAAGCTATTTTTTCTAAGTGTTTAAACACTCCCTAAACAATTTAGAAAACCCCCATCAATCTTTGAGTCCTTGACTTAGCCAATCTCTCCATCCCTATCAAGTCAACTTCAGGGCACATTCTTCTATCCAAATTATCACTAAGACTTTAAAGACTAAACAAATAAACACTTTTGTTGTCTTGTTTGATTATGTTGTTTTGAATGGTGTGTTTATGTTGTGTTACTTTCTATCTTATAGTTGTATGGAGAGCTACATGGGTTGATTAAAGAGAAGTACAATCATCAAAAAATACTAAGGCAAGTGTCATCATCTTCTTGTCCTACAAAAGTTTTGTCACTAGTAGCTTTTCTTGTAGAAGATGCATGAGTAGGTTGTTTTATATTTTTGTCTTAAAAGCTTTGCTAGGTTTTGCTTAAGTCTCTTTGATTAGCCTTTGCATCTCCTTAGTAGATTTGCTGCTGCTATAGGTTACCTTGGCCTACACTTATGTTTTTGGGAAGGGAACTTCACATGTTTTGGCTAAGTGTTGAAAACCTTGTTTTGCAAAAACCAAGAAAAACAACTAAGTTAATGAAACACCTGGGTGGAAGTGGTAAGATGGATTTATGTTGAGTGGTTCCCTGGGGTCATGTCATCGAACCTCTGAACCAGCAGGTGTATCTCACTTGTGGATGGCCACCCAGGAACAAAGAGATTGGAGACATTCAAGTCGTGAAGCTTCCAGTGCAACCACGAGTCATATGGGCTCTGTCTTGACTAACTAAGTTGCGAGAACTCAGCCAGACGGACCGAGGGTGGTAGATGATGATAGGATGGAACGCGTCCGGGTTGGTCTGAGGGATTGCTTCTGAAAGGTCTCGTCTTAGTCTTCACTTGGCCATTTGAGCAAACTGAGCATCATGGCAAAAGAGGTTGACTGAGTCTTGTGGGAAAAGTGCACCACCTCTGCAGAGGGTTAAAAACTAAGTACTTAGTCGTGTCCCCGGTTACGGACAATTTTGAGCGACATGATTTTGAAGCTGTTCAAGGATCTCCTCATGCCAACTTCTTAAAATTAAAACTTGTGGGTTGAATTGGGAATATGGCAATTGGTGCAAGTGTCTATCGGCTAGCAGGTCCCGTGCCATTTCTATGTGCCAATGTCTGCAGGGATAGGTCACCCAAACCAAGTTGTCCATATGTAGTAATTGAGGATTTGACATTTGATGTAAGTGTCTATCGACCAGTGTGTCCCATACGATAACTACGGCCTGTGGCTACAGGGGTATGTCACCGAAGTCAAGTTGTCTAGCATAAGTTTTGCTTTGAGAAAATGATAGGATAAAAGTTGCTTTACTCAAGATAAGCCTGAAGCTCCACCTAGCCAAATTTCATTTAAGTGTTAGGCTCCATTTGTTTCCACCAAACAATGACATCTTGCCAATACAATTCAAGCTTATTGACCCTTTGTGGCTGCAACGTTTCATGTTGCAGGTTTTGATGATAAGAAAGGTACGACAGGTTATGAGTCTATCCGCAACATGTTCGCCTGTGGCACATGAAGAAGAAGGACTCCATGCTATTTTTGATTTCGTTGTAAACTCTGATAGCTTTATGCTATGAGTATTGTAAAGTTCCTTTATGTAATTGCTGGATCATGCGATGTAATAAAATGACCTTGTTTCTTGATATTACATCTTAAACTGTGTGTGCTAGCGTTTGATCCAGGGACTAGCACTGAAAAGCACAGGGATCATCATCTTTAAAATATGAGGTCACTACATCAACTTTGATGTTTCTTGATTCTATGATGTTCTACTTAATTAGAGGATTCCAAAGACTACAAATTTGTAATTTTTGGATGTGTAGATCAAAAGATATTAATTAATTAGTGTGGCAGAAGGATTTGATTCAATTTGAAAATGAATTCAATTTGAATACTGAAAATATAAGATATTATTTCACTAATGGATTCTACATTTTATAAGCTTTCCAGAGACATATTATTTGTAATTTTTCAAGTTGTAGAATGAAAGATATGATCTATGCAAGATTCAATCAAATTCAGATTCAAATTTTGAATTTGAATTCGGTTTTAACCAGAGGATGCCACGTGGTGATTTATTATTGGAGCATACCGATTCGGGTGGATTAGCAATCTGAGTCGTCAGATTTTAGTTAGATCTGATGGTCCAGATTGAAGGATACCTCTTTGTTAAGTGATCCAATCTGGATCACTGGATTCAGAACTGATGGTCAAAGTGTGAGAGAGAGGAGAGAAGCTGACCTCGACTAGGGTTTCGACGGCCGCCGGCGAGACTGCGGCCAGATGTCGAGCTCCGGCGATGCTCCGGTGGCTTCCTGATAAGGGGTGTCCCGATCTTCTCAGTGAGCGCGATGCAGATGGCGATGATGGTGATGAAGATAACTCGAGTGTCGCTGTAAACTCTCCGGCTAATCCCTGCTGCCAGCGCAACAGCTCTCAACCCTTTGGATATTCGCAACGTCACACGCTTGCGCACGTTGCCGCCGACCACTAAGCGGTGATGCAATTTACTAATTCCCAATGGAACAGCAGATTACACTCAGACTTTCAGAAGAACAAACACCAGATCGATACGAATTGGTGCGAATAATTTCAGAGGAACACTTGGTTCTGTCTAGAAACTAGGGTTTTTTTTAAACGTGGTCTAAGCGACTTGAGGGGGCGCCCCTGGCTACTTAAGGGAGGCTGGGGCGTCCTCAGCATGGACCTGGCCCAAAACCAACCTGGTTTGGGCCCAAACTGACTCGGTTCGACTCAAACGAGTACATACCGACCCATACATGGGTTCGGCCTAATTTGGCACACAGGCCATGAGTGTGGCGCGCCTTAGACGTGTAGACATCGTGTCGTAGGCTGTCCTAGTGCGCCATCACGGACTCTCTCATGTCGTCTTGACGTTCTGGTTATCTCGTGGTGCGCCTGCCTCCCTCTCCTCCCTTGCGCACTTGATCAACAAGTCTTGCTCTTCTTGCTGCGACTCATCTCCTCCTCATGCAATGCTCGTGTTATCAACAAACCTGATCATACATAGATGCATAGACTTAGGCAGTATAAAGTTCTCATTAAATAAAAGATCAGGTTCAACTAAGAGTGAGTTCACCTGTTGTTCCAATAGCTTTGCACGTGCTCTTGTAATTGGTCCAATCCTAATCTCATTGGACTTCTTCGCAGCAACATCCTCATCAAAAGGAGTAGGAGATAATGGCGGTGTAATAGGGATGTCCTCATCATCCTCCCCCCCTTCGAAAGGCGTCGACCTCGACGCTGCAAGGTCTTCACCTTCATACGGTGTCAAATCAGCAACGTTGAAACTATTGCTGATGCCATACTCAGTTGTAGGAAGATCTATCTTGTAGGCATTATCATTGATCTTGGCAAGAACCTTGTAAGGACCAGCACCACGGGGCAGCAACTTAGACTTACGTAGCTGTGGAAATCTATCCTTGCGAAAGTGAACCCAAACCATATCACCGGGCTGAAACAATACCTCCTTCCGCTTCTTGTTTGCACGATCTGCAGTATACTTGCCTTTCTTCTCAATAGCCTCTTTAGTCTTCACATGTATCTTCCTCACAAAATCTGCCCTCTTTGATGCCTCCATATTGACTCTCTCTTGAATAGAAAGAGGCAACAAATCAAGTGGCGTAATGGGTTTGAAACCATAGACCACCTCAAAAGGACATAGCTGCGTGGTAGAGTGAACCGCCCTGTTATATGCAAACTCCACATGCGGCAAACAATCTTCCCACTCACGCAGGTTCTTCTTGATCATGCATCGCAACACTGTTGAAAGTATGCGATTTACCACCTCCGTTTGACCATCAGTTTGGGGATGACATGTAGTGCTGAAAAGTAACTTTGTGCCCAGCTTTCCTCAAAGTGTCTTCCAGAAGTAGCTCATAAACTTCACATCACGATCAGAGACAATTGTCTTGGATACTCCATGCAAACATACAATGTCCCTGAAAAACAGGTTAGCAATATGCGACGCATCGTCGCTTTTGTGGCAGGCAATAAAATGAGCCATTTTAGAAAATCTGTCCACGACCACAAATATAGAATCATGGCCTCTTTTAGTCCTAGGCAAACCTAATACAAAATCCATGCTAATGTCCTCCCATGGTGTAGTAGGTGCAGGTAATGGAGTATACAAACCGTGAGGCTTCAGCTTGGACTTCGACTTGTTGCATGTAATGCAGCGCTTGACGAACCTGTCCACATCACGCCTCATCCTAGGCCAATAAAAGTGATCAGGGAGCATGAGTAGCGTCTTCTCACGCCCAAAGTGACCCATCAAACTGCCGGCATGTGATTCCTGCAACAATAGCAAACGCACGGACGATTCTGGAACACATAGTTTGTTAGCACGAAACAAAAACCCATCATGGATGTGATATTTATCCCATGCTTTCCCACCAGTACACATGCTATATGGCGCTGAAAAATCATGATCAGTAGCATATAAATCACACAAGCTCTCTAAACCAGGAACCTTAATGTCTAATTGTGTCAACAACATGTTCTTCCTAGATAGAGCATCAGCAACCACATTGTCTTTACCCTTTTTATGTTTAATTATGTAAGGAAAAGACTCAATAAACTCAACCCACTTAGCAAGACGCCTATGCAAATCAGATTGAACTTTCAGATATTTCAAAGCTTCATGATCAGAATGTATGATAAATTCTTTTGGCCACAAATAATGTTGCCAAACCTCAAGAACTCTAACAAGCGCATACAATTCTTTGTCATAAACAGGATAGTTCAACCTCGCACCACAAAGTTTTTCAGAAAAGTAGGCAATAGGCCGACCCTCTTGCATCAACACACCACCAATACCAATGCCACTAGCATCACATTCAATCTCAAATTGCTTATTAAAATCTGGTAGTGCAAGCAATGGTGCAGAAGTTAATAAACGTTTCAGTTCATCAAAAGCATGATCTTGGGCTGCACCCCATACAAATTCAACATTTTTAGTTAACTCATTTAAAGGTGGAGCAACAGTACTAAAGTCTTTCACAAAACGACGATAAAAACCAGCAAGACCATGAAAACTTCATACTTGACTAACATTCATGGGAGTAGGCCAATTTTGAATAGCTTCAATTTTAGATGCATCGACTTCTACTCCATTTTTAGAAACAACATATCCAAGGAAGATGACCTTATCTTTGCAAAATGTGCACTTTTCAAGATTACCATAAAGCTGAGAATCACGCAACACTTGCAAAACTTGTCTAATATGATCACTATGGTCAGATTCATTGCGGCTGTAGATTAATATATCATCAAATTACACAACCACAAACTTGCCAATAAAATTTCGCAAAACATGGTTCATTAATCTCATGAAGGTACTAGGTGCATTAGTTAAACCAAATGGCATGACTAACCACTCATATAAACCAAATTTTGTTTTAAAGGCAGTTTTCCACTCATCCCCCTCCTTCATCCTAATCTGATGGTAACCACTACGCAAATCAATCTTAGAGAAAACAGCAGCACCACTCAACTCATCAAGCATATCATCCAAGCGCGGAATAGGGTGACGATATCGAATAGTGATGTTATTGATAGCTCTACAATCTACACACATGCGCCATGTACCATCTTTCTTAGGAACTAGAATAACAGGAACAGCACAAAGGCTTAAGCTCACATGAATATAACCTTTGTCGAGTAGCGCTTGCACTTGTTTCTGAATCTCCTTAGTTTCATTGGGGTTGGTGCGGTAAGGAGCGCGGTTTGGCAAGGTGGCACCAGGGATGAAATCAATCTGGTGCTCAATGCCGCGCAAAGGAGGCAAACCAGCGGGGACCTCCTCTGGAAACACATCGTCAAATTCCTGCAAGACACTAGAAACACCAAAAGGAAGAGGAGTTATGTCGTTAGAAACCAAAATCTCACCCTTGTACATAAGCACAAGTGGCATGGCTGTAGGATCCTCTCTAAATTCTCTCATATCTTCTTTGGTGGCTAGCAGGACTAGAGAATTCACTCGCTCACTTTGGTGTGGCTCTCTCGATGTGGCTGGGTGACTCTCACTCACCGAGGTAATAGTCTCTCGTCTGGCTACTCTCTCATTCTCATGTTCTAAGTTCACTTCAGTTTTCTGACGAGACTCATTTACAATATGCTGTGGAGACATAGGCTGCAAGTTAATTTTTCTGCCCTTGAACTCCAAATAATATGTGTTGGTGCGGCCATTGTGTAACACGTTGCGATCAAACTGCCATGGGCGGCCCAATAAGAGGTGACAAACCGTCATAGGAACCACATCAAACTCAATGGAGTCCTTGTATGGTCCAATCTCGAAATCAACTCGCACCATGTGGCTGACCTTCATCTCTCCATTGTCACTGAGCCACTGGATATAATATGGATGCGGGTGCGGGATGTATTTCAGTTTTAGCTTTGCACACAACTCCTTGCTAGCAAGGTTGCGGCAACTACCACCATCGATGATGAGTTTGCAAGCTTTGTCTGGTCCAACAAGTGCTTTAGTTTGGAACAAATTGCACCGCTGACTTTCAGATGTAGGAGACACATTGAGCACACGTTGCGAGCAAACAATGTTATTGGCGGTGGAAGGATAGGCATCAACACCGTCAGGACCAAAGTCATCATCATCGGAACCATCTGGATCAGCATCATCACCTGTCTCGTACTCATTGGTGTCCTCATTGACAATCATTTTTTTGAGCACCGTTACCGTAGGGGAATCCCCTACGGTGTAATTTTTATATTAAGATATCAGAACTGTACATACAGATGAAAAGAAAAAAAAGTTCTATAGTACACTTAAGGAGGGAAGAAATGGAAAGGAGAAAACATTATGTAAATATTTCAAGCAACCAGTCAATCAGAGGTTGAACTAGCATTTCTTTGACTTTGAAACGATGAAGCATTAGATCACCCTGAAATTTTACTTTCCAACGATTGATAGATGCATTCTGTCCCTGAAAAATCAGGTCATTTCTCATCTTCCAAATATTCCATGTGGCACACCCAAGAATCTCCATAAAACAAGGACCAACAAAAATTTGCTTAGCAGCCATGACACGTGATGTAATATGTTGAGAAAGATCCCAATGTATGCCTAAAGCTTCCCAACAGCCACGGGCAAACTCACATTCAAAGAAAAGATGTTCTCTGGTTTCAAGGTGAGTGGACGCACACAACGCACAGGTATATCCCGAGTCCAAGTGCCATTGTTTTCTTCTCATAACGTCCCTTGTATTTAAACGATCGTGAAAGAGCAGCCAAACAAATACCTTCAACTTGGGCAACATCCTAGATTTCCATATATCATTATAGGCCACCTCAACCGGAAGTTGTGCAAATAGAAACCTATAAAATTTGGCAGGTGCATATTTTGAGTTGCCCCAGACAAAGATCCTCTGATCACGTGCATCAGCCTCTGTGGGATTCTCTGTCAGTAATTGTGAGACCATCTGAAGCTCTTGGAAAGCTTCCACCGATAGTGGTAGGGCAAACTGAGAGAAAAGATCTTCCGATGTATGCATCTTGGCAACTGACACATCTTCATCCAACACAAAGGAATATAATCTTGGAAATTTATCGCATAGTAGCTCACCATTAATCCAAAAATCTTTCCAAAATAAGATAGTAGTCCCATCACCAATTGAGCATTGAGTAATTGCACGATACTCATCTACCAAGCCAAAAATGTCCCTCCACCAAAAGGAGCCTCTCTTGGATTGAGCATGAGGAACACCATCTCCATATAAAGACCAGACCAGATGAACCCATGGCACCCTCTCTTTCATGTAAAATTTATGTAGCTGCTTGAGAAGTAATGCTTTATTTTGCAATTCAAGGTTCAGAACCCCCAGCCCTCCATGCTTTTTTGGTTTACAAACCAGGGACCATGCTGCAAGCGAGTGAGAGGTAGAATTACCTTCTTCCTTAGCCCAAAGACAGTGTCTACTTGCCCTGTCACAAATATTGAGAATTGCTTTCTGAACCTTCAGAGAACACATATAAAAGTTAGGTAAAGAGGACAGAACAGACTTTACAAATTGCAATCTTCCTCCATAATTCAGAAATCGAGCACATGCATTCATTCTCCTCTCAACCAGTCCCACTAAAGGAGACATGTCCTGAATGGTCGGCTTGGTTGTACCTAGCGGCAGCCCCAGGTAAGTAAATGGTAACACTCCTATGGCACAACCAAAAACTGAAGCCAACTCCTCAAGTCTTTCAGTTGATACATTAACAGGCATCATCGCTGACTTTGAGTAATTCACTCTTAATCCTGTGGCTTGAGCAAATTGTTCAAGAGTATCCTTCAATGCCAGCAGTTGCGTAGGACATGCTTGCAAGATGATCAGCGTGTCATCCGCATATTGCACTATAGGGAAATCTGCATTAGGGATTGGAAGAGGTGCGGACAGTATACCCTCCTGAAATAATTTATTCACCATGCATTGAAGAAGCTCTGCCACACTAACAAACAAAATAGGAGAAAGTGGATCGCCTTGACGAACCCCTCTTCGGCAGGGAAACTTTTTTCCCGGGACCCCATTCAACAAAATCGAAGATGAACCTGTGGACATAATCATAGACATCCACTGCAACCATTTTGCATCATATCCTTGACTAGCTAGCACCTTCAGAATAGCTTGGTGTTCAACCGTGTCAAAAGCTTTAGCGAAGTCGAGTTTTAAAATTAGGATCTCATTTCCTGATTGCTTACATTGATGTAAATACTCATATGCCCAACCAACACAATCCTGAATATTTCTTGTCTTAAGAAACCCATACTGATTATCATGTACCAGTTCAAGGATGCGAAGCTGTAGTCGATTGGCTAGAATCTTAGTGATGAGTTTTAGGCAGATATTCAACAAAGAAATTGGCCGAAAATCATTTGCACATTCTGGAGATGGGATTTTAGGTATCAATGTAATAAGTGAATCATTAATACTCTGCAAATTCACCGTTCCTTCCCAAAACTCCTGACATAGACGATAGAAGTCATATTTAATCACCGGCCAACACACCTTGAGAAAGAGGCCCGAGAAACCATCAGGGCCGGGGGACTTATCACTCGGCATATGAGCTACCACTGAATCGATTTCAACGTGCGTAAAGGGTACAGAGAGAGAGCTCAAGCTGTCCAAGGGAGTGAAGAACTGAGAGAAATCAAATTGATCTACAATCGGCAAAGAAACACCCAATCTGTCCCGAAAAGATTGCCAAAGAAGGGCTGCCTTCCCATGATGCTCTGTAGCCAAAGAGCCATCCTCGCGCTGCAGCGAGGCAATCGAATTTTTTCTGTACCGAATAGTGGCCATGGAGTGAAAAAATGTTGTATTCTCATCCCCCAAACGAACCCAACGTGCAGTACATCGTTTGCGCCAAAAATCCTGCTTACAAAGAAGCAATTGCTCAAGCTTATTTTTTACTATGTTCCGAAAGTTCCATTCTGACACATGTAAAGCACGCTGCTCTTCATACTCGTCTAGCAACAAAATGACCTCATTACAGTTATCAATTAATCCTTGTAATACTGAGAAACTCATGCTCCACTTTTTTAAACCTTTACGAAGCAATTTTAGCTTTGCAGATAAGCACTTTGCACTGTCACCTGGGCACTGAATGTCCCAAATGGACTGAACTTTGTCAAGGAATCCCGGCAACCTGGTCCAATAATTTTCAAATCGAAAAACCTTGGCTTTAGGAATCATAGTTCCCACAGAAACTACACACGGCACATGATCCGATGTCGGTTTTGCTAGTGGATGCACAACAATATTGGGATACTTGAGTGTCCAAGAGTGTGATGTAAAAAACCAGTCCAGCTGAACCAATAGAGGATTCGTCTGCATGTTACTCCACGTAAAGGAGCGACCTTTGATCGGCAGTTCAATAAGCCCTAAATAACTTATAATCTCATTAAAAGTGGCAATATCTGTCATATTTGCTCCGGGCTGATTACGGCTTTCAACAAACCTGTAGAAGTTAAAGTCCCCTAATAACAACCAATTTGCATCATCGGGAATCTCAAGATGAAACAACCAAGCCACAAAGTTTTCTCGCTCAGTACCCTCGCACGGCCCATAGACATTAACTAGCATGAAATTTTCAGAAGAGATTACTGAAGTAAAGGAGATTGCAATGCCAAAGCTTTCTTCAAGCATGACATGTCCCTCAAACACATTACTGATCCACAACACTAATAAACCTCCTGATGCACCATCAGACGGCACATAAGCAAATTTGTCAAACCGTTTGGGTGCAATTTTTTTAATGAAGCTAGCATCAAAGTCTCCTCTCTTGGTTTCCTGCAGACACACAATGGATGCACTGCTTTCTTCGATTTTGTTACGGATATGCGGCCACTTATCAGAACTATTAATACCTCTGATATTCCAACACAACACATGCCACACACGATTAATCCCCGATAAATTACGGTTCAGAGCTGATGACATATTCAGATTCAACACAGACGACATAATAACGTCTTACGGTTGAGAGATATTTATTATAGAATATGACGAAGAGACGAAATCACTTGTCACGGCTCTGAAGAAGGCGCTCCTCGGTGAGTTCTTCAGGAGCGATCTGGCAATGTTCCATCCCAATGCGCTGCATCTCTGTAATCTGAAGCACTGCAGGTGCAGCTGCTTTCTTTACTTTAGACTTCTTACGTTGCGAAGGACCGTTTGGTAATTCAGCATGGATGTAGCCCTCTTTGTTGAGACGAGTGCAGCGCTTGACCTGATTTTGCACTCGGGGGGTATCAGCCTTGGGAGGACGACCACGAGGGCGAGAGACAGGCACCAGGTTCATCGAAGAAGCATCATCAGTAACCCCATCGATAGCAAAGGACGACCCAGATAAGTTGAAACCCATGTCAGAAAACAGTCCAGATCCCACTGAAGTCGATGACGAATTGCTGTACTCCTCAATCCAGACTAGGTTCCCATCAAAAGTCAGCTCAAACCAACCGCCGCCCCCAATTCTATTGCCACTAGGGGGAAATACTGCATTTTGAAGAGTGATTCTGACAGCAGTATCCAGTAACGAAGAGGACCAGTAAAGGCGACGTAGAACCTCAGCAAAGAAAACCTTGCAGCACTTTCGAGCTTGCTCAATCAGTCCCTTTTGGATTAGCACATCATCGTTTAGCACAAACACACAGCTAACATCAGACACAATCTCTCGTGGAACCGAGGCAGGCAAACACAACTGAGAAGAGTATAAAGCGGCACCAAGAAACTGAATCAGTTCATAGAAATTGGCAGCCGAGAAATCCATATTATCAATCTGCACAACCAGAAGATCAGTGGTCGAAACAGGCGATGGCAGTGTATCTGCTGAAGTAGCTGGAGGCGAAACTGTCCCTGTAAATGTATTATCAGAGTGTTTTTTAACTCCCTTTTTAACCCAAACCATCCTCCTTAAACACTGGCTACCAAAATGTCCCAAACCTTTACAACGGTGACACAAAATTTTCGGACAATCTTTGGTCCTATGGCCCCACACACGACAGGAACCACAAAGAGGATTTACCAGACACTCTTTTACTATGTGACCCAGTCCAAAGCAGCCCAAGCACTTAACCTGATTCTTGCACACACGTTTTTGGTGTCCCAGCTCCAGACACTTGAAACAACAGCTCATAGGACCAGAGAGAGATTCATGTCTCAAGAGATCTAACGGTTCATTGCTCGCATGAGGAATTGAATTAGCACTGGGAATATTTAGAGGGACAGTGTGATCCGGAACAGGAGAAACTGCAGAATCAGCTTGCCGTTTCTCTGACCATAACTGACAGCATTGGCCCAAGCGCTGACACTGAGAACAGATGCCCGGACAGTTGGGCATCAGGTGATCGTACAAGCCACAACGATAACATCTGCCCAAAATTTCAAACACCACTTCCTTTGGTGGTATAAAACGCACATTAAGTGTCTGCCTAATTTCCGCTTCCTGATATCCCGCTTGACGTAAATCTTCCATATGTTCAAGCGTTTGTTTTGGCAATGAAGAGCAATATTTCCGCGCTAAATCAGTGCTGTAATAAAGACCCAGCTCAGACTTACCCAAAGAAGCCGGATCAGAAAAAGAACCAAAAAAGATACCCGCCGCCGGCGAGGTAGCCAGCTCCGGCCGGGCTTCCGAGGAACTAGCAGTTGAGGACAAAGAGCCAAAAGGAATAGGCTGGACATCATTCTGCGTCACCAGAGCGCTATGAAACTTGTCCAATGAAAAGCCAAATTTTGCTAGTTCAGATTCCGAAGAACGATCACCAATAGCAGACTGCTTAAGGACATTCAACCTAGGCTTGAAAAAAGTAGGTGATCGCTGTGCCACCTCCAGTAACTGGGACGAAGACCTCCAAGAATTACCTCCAGCATTGTGCAGACCAGAGAACGACGGGTGTACCCCTCTATATAGACTAAAATGACAGACAAAATCAGGCCAGACCCTATCACGTAGTCCATAGATGAAGTGACCCACTTTGTTAGAGGCCACCGAAAAGCGAAATCGACGATCAGAAGTTTTGAAAACCTTGAAGCCATGTCGATCACCACCAATGCAAGACTGAAGAGCTAAACCAACTGTCTCCTCCGTAAGAGGAAAAGAGGCCGAGGAAAAGGAGACAACCAAGAAGAATTCCGAGGAACCAGAAGAAGGGGAGAAGTGCACCGTTGATCCAAACCGCCGACGCACCTGAGCCTCGACCGCAAGGCCAGGGGAGAAGTCCCAATGAAGAAGAGCCTCCATGCTAGCCTAGATCTGGACGCCATTGTTGGTGGAATTGGTGGTGAGGGAGGGGAGGGAGAAGAGAGCCATTCTATTCGGCTTAATGCAGCAGAATTCTCATTGGGGCAATCCCGTTTAAAATGACCCTTTCCACCACAAGTATGACACTCCATATCACGATTACGTGCGGTAGACATGTTCGAACCTGTACCACTAGCAGCAGGTGCAGATTTCTTTGCATTGGAATCGGATCGCGATGACGAAGGAGCACGAAAATCTGAACGGGAACTTGGTGTGGATGCAGCAGGCCGGGGTGTGAAACGGCTGCCCGAAGTAGTACAAGACTTAAACTGAGCTTCTTCGGCAAACTGGGCTTCAGCTTCACGTGCATGATGTAGCAGCTCATTCATATCATGATACCGATAATGCCGAACAATGCTCTTAATATTATACTTCAGACCATGGAGAAAACGCTGCAAGGTTTGCTCAAGAGGCTCACGAACGCGAGCTCGTTGTAAAAGCATCTCCATCTCCATATAGTACTCATTAATGGACATCGAACCTTGCTTCAATTGCTGTAACTTATCAAAAACGGAGCGGAGGTAGTTATGCGGAACAAAACGAGCTCGCATCACTTCCTTCATATGCCGCCAAGTTATAATGGGCAGCTCGTTGTTTTCTTGACGTGTTTGCACAACGCTGTCCCACCATCGCAAAGCATAGCCATCAAACTCTGAAGAAGCAAGCTTGATTTTCTTGTCCTTCGTATAATCATGAAGACGCCACAACTTCTCTATCTTCAACTCCCATGTGAGGTACTCTTCAACATCAGTACCACCCTCGAATTTGGGAATAAAAAACTTAGGCTTACCCAATCCATCATCCTGCTGAAAAGGAACTCGCTGGGCACCAAGGGGAACAAAACCACGGCCACGAAAAGGAGGAACATTGCCTCGGCCATTACCACGACCGGCTGCAGCAAAATCCTCATTGTCGCCATGAGCACTCTCATCATCAGCATCAGCATGTGGTAGGGGTCGCTGCTCAACAGAAAGTTGCAGTGCATTGACAGATTGTGTCAATGCATGGATGCTAGTTTGGAGATCATTGACTTGCACTTGCATATTATTAACAGTAGCATCAGTGGCTTCTACTTTCATTTGGATATCTTGAATATCAGAATCAATAGCGTCAGTTGTTCGTGTTATAATTCCTTCCAAATGATCACGAAGAGCTTCATACTCCCTCCATATGACAGGAGTATCATCAGGCTTTTTCTGCATCACATCAATATCACTAGCAAACATGATTAGTAGGTTAGTGCACAAACAATAAACGGGTGGTGGTTACGCTCACAACTCACTCAAAATTGAAAGAAAGAGGTATCTTACCGTTCCAAAGTGAATAATAAATGCTTACCACTCGTAGAGACTGAAACGTGCACGGATGTGATGAAGCGAATACCGAGGGTATAAGAAACTGTCACACAACAAACCAGGGTATATGGTGGTGCTTGGTATGGATACCTAACTACACCGAAATACAAGTCCTAGTGCTGATCGTACGACAAAGACCCACGGAAACACACACGGTGGAGATAAATGGGGCAAAGCAACTCTGAAAAGTGAGCTCAAAAAGATATAAGTGACAACGCACAGTAGCTCGTGTTGCAATGCACAAGAGAGACGCTAGCACTGGCTCGACGAACAGGCACAAGATTGCGCACACGGCAGCAGCCTGATGAGCACAAAGTAGCTAGTCTCGTATGGGTAAGCTCCTAACACGATGCTGTAGACAGGCTGTAGCTAAAGCAATCAAAATCGTGTAGAAAGGACGCTATGTGGACACAGTGGTAACACGCTGTCGTGGCAGAGAAATCGACAAAAAACGTGTCACGGCAGAGATATACGACGCCGGAAACGCACGACAGCGCGACGGCGACGCGAAACGGACAAAGTAGTTTGTCTTTTTTTTTTTGGTATAACGCTCACGCTAGAGCACAGAGAGTGTCTGAGGTCCAGCGCCAAAAGCACGCCAGCGATCCAGTTTTTTTTTTACTGAATCAAATTGGGCCAACAAATTGAGCGCGCCCCGCGCCTGGGCGAGGATCGAGTCGCCTGACCCCAGACGGTCTCCGTCCTGGGGCGACGGGCGGGCAGGTGCTGTTTTTTTTGTTTACAATTCCGATCGGATCTGTGGTTTGCTCGATCGAGTACTTCGCCTAAAGAACAAAGTACACAGCTGCCGGCTTATGGAAGAAGCAGGAGATCAAAGATTGACCAAACGACGATGAAATCCGAAACGAAGATGCAGAAAAGAACGGGGATCCTAGACTCCTATAGATTTGAGGAAAAGATACGCGAAAAGACGATCAGCTACTAAAACCAGTACCTCGATGCGATCTAGGCTATGGCGAAACTAAGAACCCTAATTTTTTTGTAGGCTTTTTCTGGATAGAACAAAAAAAAACGAATTTATGGGGATGAATTTGTGGATGCTCACCGAGTAAACGCTGGAATCTGATACCAAGATGATAAGGGGTGTCCCAATCTTCTCAGCGAGCGTGATGTAGATGGCGATGATGGTGATGAAGATAACTCGAGTGTTGCTGTAAACTTTCCGGCTAATCCCTGCTGCCAGCGCAACAGCTCTCAACCCTTTGGATATTCGCAACGTCACACGCTTGCGCACGTAGCCGCTGACCACGAAGCGGTGATGCAATTTACTAATTCCCAATGGAACAGCAGATTACACTCAGACTTTCAGAAGAACAAACACCAGATCGATACGAATTGGTGCGAATAATTTCAGAGGAATACTTGGTTCTGTCTAGAAACTAGGGTTTTGTTTAAACGTGGTCTAAGCGACTTGAGGGGGCGCCCTTGGCTACTTAAGGGAGGCTGGGGCGTCCTCAGCATGGACCTGGCCCAAAACCAACCTGGTTTGGGCCCAAACTGACTCGGTTCGACTCAAACGAGTACATACCGACCCATACATGGGTTCGGCCTAATTTGGCACGCAGGCCATGAGTGTGGCGTGCCTTAGACGTGTAGACATCGTGTCGTAGGCTGTCCTAGTGCGCCATCATGGACTCTCTCATGTCGTCTTGACGTTCTGGTGATCTCGTGGTGCGCCTGCCTCCCTCTCCTCCCTCGCGCACTTGATCAACAAGTCTTGCTCTTCTTGCTGCGACTCATCTCCTCCTCGTGCAACGCTCGTGTTATCAACAAACCTGATCATACATAGATGCATAGACTTAGGCAGTATAAAGTTCTCATTAAATAAAAGATCAGGTTCAACTAAGAGTGAGTTCACCTGTTGTTCCAATAGCTTTGCACGTGCTCTTGTAATTGGTCCAATCCTAATCTCATTGGACTTGTTCACAGCAACATCCTCATCAAAAGGAGTAGGAGATAATGGCGGTGTAATAGGGATGTCCTCATCACTTCCAGGGTGGGGGAAGTGGACGACGGGGTGCAGCTCAACGGGGGAAAGACGATGGTGTGGACCACGGAGTCAATTGTGTCCAGACGCGGAACGGAGAGGCGGCTGGAGTTGTCGTGGGCACCGGTGAGCTTCGGCCGCGGGCGAACTGCTTGATTCTCTGTGAAATAGGACAAACCAAAAGCATTAGCGAGTGCGCCGGGTCGAGGGAAGAAGGTTAGGAGGGGAAAGGGGATGCGGGGAAGATCAATTGTGTTGGAATCTGAGGATCTTGTCCACAGACATGGCGGTCTTTGGCGAGTCATCGAGGCGGCCTGGCGGCATCTCGGTTCGGGAAAAAGGGAGAGGAAAAGAGAGGAGGGGAAGGGGCTTTATAGGGGCCATGTTCCTTAGAGAGGGGGCTAGGGTTGGGACGGCGACGCGAGATCGATGGCCAGGGAAACATCATGCTCGCATGGGTCTTTGCCTAGAGGAAGATGGCGAAGCTGACGGGTGGGGCCACTCTGTCAGCGAGAAGGAGAGGGTGGCTGTGTACCCCTTCGGGGAAGAGGGAAGTTGGGTCGTGGGCCGTTTTCTAGCTCGGGCAGGATTCAGTCCTGCGGCCTCCTTACCCTTTTTTTTGTTCTTTTTTTTGTTCTGATTTCTCTTTTTATTTCATATCTTTTGCAAATTAGATCCAATTCAAATCAAACCACTTTCTAAAATCTTCTAAAAATCAACACAATGTCCTAAGACAGTAAGAAAACTAGTTTTCAAAATAAAAGGAGATTTTCAAGAACATTTCAAATTGAGCCAAAGGGCTTTGCTTGCATAAATGCAAAAATAGAGATAGGGTTTTGAAAATAATCCTTTTAAAATAAGAGGATAATACTTTATAAAGTATCATTTACAATTTTCAAATCACCTTTTGCAATGCAAACCTTTATAAAGTAGCTTGCATAGGTTTGAATAAAAGAAGAAATTAATATTTTGTTATTTTGTTTTCTCAAGGAAGTTCTTCAAGAAATAAATAAGAGTTTGAAGTGGTTTTCTAATAAAACTTTTAAATAAACTCAAATAGGTTTTAAATCACTGTGAAATTTTCAATCAATACAAGCAAAACAAAAACAAAAAAATTCCCCCAAAATTTGATAAAGTCTTGGGATGTTACACCTTCCTACCCCAGGATCCACTTCATCGATAAATATCGACGACGTGCTGTCTCATGAGAACATAATGGCTCTCCGGCGTAAGAGAGAGGTAGGAACTACACATCCATTGGGTTTTTTTCTTTCTTCACCTATGCACTTCTTTACCGATGAATTTGCCATGTAGGAAGGAAGGGCGAAAATCTTGGCCAAAGTGGGGTTGATCAACGAAAAGACCTCCAACATTGTGGACAAGAACTACTGCCCCAATGACATGGATATGCCCTTCGGGTACCCGCGGATTAGTATACCGGGTCCGGCCCATTATGGAGGTGGACTGGAACAAGGACTCGAAGATTGACTTGAAGACGAAGAAAGGAGACTCTAATCCGTATTCGACTAGGACTCTTGTAAAACCTTAGCCCGGTTGCATATATAAAGCTAGGCAGGGGCGCCTCTAGAGGGGGATCAGAGAAGACAATATCATAGACATCGAATATCATAGACAAGCAATACTTGAGATACAAGATAGATTAGATATAGACTAGATACAAATCTCCGCCTACGGCGGCTCCATGTAAATACCTATGATCATATACTAGATTGCTAGCAGGATGTAGCGATCCTCCACCGCGGGGACGTGAACCTGGGTACATCGTGTGCCAATCTCAATCCCGGAATCTCTAGTCATTGCTCTTCCCCCGATCCTAAGTCCTTCATCTAGGACATTTGTCGAGTTAACCCCTCGTCAATTGGCGCCGACCGTGGGGATCGCGGCGACTGGATTTTGTTATCCGGGCGGGATCCTTCAAGTTTTTCATCGAGAAGATCAGCAAATTTTTCGACTGCCGACAGCAGTAGTCAGATCAATTCAACAGAATTTATCATCAACATCAGCTATCGTGTGCATCGTCAAGATCTTCATCGCTTCACCATCAAGAATCGTCAAATTCGTCCAAATCGGCGGATCGCGGGACGATCCATCAAGCACAAAGATGTTATCAGCTGACCGACAACAATTCTGTCGAGGTCAAGTCGTCGGGTCGGTGATTTGCTCATTACCACATGACTCTTCGCGTGCGTGAAAGAAAAGGAAACGTTGTCGACAAGATCGGAAATTTGCGGCAGCAGACAATTTTTGGCAGTTTTTGACGTAATCAAATCCGGATGAATCGATTCCTGCGAATCCGTACAGTGCACGGACATCAAATCAATGCATCTAGGCCGGGCGGGGCTGTCCAAGCAAAAATTGGCTGGAAGTCAATTGATCAAGACCTGAAAGAGCTATGCTCTGATCGCTTCCGAGAGACAATCAAAAAGTACCTCAGCAGGACCTGTTCAGTTACTTCACGTCAAAGATGGAAAGTGCTATTCAGAATTGAAAAAGAATTGATGACAAGCTCAGCACACGTAGAGTCCAAGAAAATCAATGAGGAAGCTACCTCAGGTGAAGACCTTTACATGGCGTATCAAGACCAAGGAAAAAAAAATCATCAAGCTGTGCGGACAACCCGAAGAAAATATTTTGACTACTTCGTCTTCAACATCGTCGACTACATCCGTTTCGGCTGTGCCTCACCACTCTCGGGGGCTCGTCGTCATGCACTCGCGCAAACTATCGGCAATGCTTGGGGACTCGACAACAACTCGCCCCTGAGTGCAGAAGCTCATACTCAAGATCTACGACATCGGCATCAACAACACTCGCAAACGACGCGACGATCCTAACAAACGCTCGGGGGCTCGACATCAACTCGCCCCTGAGTACGAAAACTCACTCTCAAGACCTGCGATTTCGTCGACATCAGCAACGCGACGATCCCAACAGCGCTCGGGGGCTCGACAACAGCTTCGCCTCCGATCGTGATTGTGATTCTACAACAACAACTTGACTACGTCATCGTCGACAACAACTCGCCGACCTCAACTACCTCTACATCATCAACTACGGCCGCGCCGACCAGGGCGCACTCGATAAAAGCTAAGTTTTCCTCTTTCAAGAGTTGATTATTATTTACCTTTCGCCGCAACCGAGACTCGGGGGCTCTGCTATGAAAAATCATCTTGCATATCATTGACTTCGAAAAATTGTGAAAGCCCTAGTAGCTGGCGTGGCGTTCCTTGTCGAATACTTGTCAATTTAGTTTACAGTCGCATGAAGCTCGACTAACGGTTGGCAAGGCCAAAATCTTGGGCGTCAGGCTAACGAAAAGGCTTAGCAAGTATCTTGAAAATCAAATGCGGCAAACGCATCACATTACGTGTGACCTGAGTAGCTGATCGAGCCGTGAAGTGCATCAGGCTAACGAAAGGGTCTTACGTACGAGCAACAAAATTGCACAAAAAACATCGAGTTTTTATTTTACATACTCCATCATCATTACAATATGTAAACACAATATTTCTTCGAGAGACAAAGTATTTCACAATTCTTCATATTTTCTGCAGAAGTCGACAAATTCATCAAAGTTATCAAAAAGACAAACTTCCTCGAGTAGTACAAATTGGAGCCTATGATCGACTACAAGTATCCGACCATAGCCTCGGGGGCTACTCCCATCGGGAGCGCTGGTCGCGCACCCGATGAAAAATTACTTCGAGAAGATAAGGAAGAAAATCGAGTTCATAAACTCGACATTTCACTCCCATCGGGAGCACGGATTCAAGAACCCGAAGATTTCAGGAAGTCGAAGAATTGAAGTGGAAAATTGAAGAAGTAGAAGAATTGAAGAAATCGAAGATTGAAGAAGTCGAAGAGTGAAGAAAGTTAAAAGATTGAAGAATTCAAAGATTGAAAGAAGTCAAAGATTGAAAGTTTTGAGACTCAACCCGAGTCTGCAACTCGAATTGAGTCTCGGGGGCTACTGACATGGATATGCCCTTCGGGTACCCGCGGATTAGTATACCGGGTCCGGCCCATTCTGGAGGTGGACTGGAACAAGGACTCGAAGATTGACTTGAAGACGAAGAAAGGAGACTCTAATCCGTATTCGACTAGGACTCTTGTAAAACCTTAGCCCGGTTGCATATATAAAGCCAGGCAGGGGCGCCTCTAGAGGGGGATCAGAGAAGACAATATCATAGACATCAAATATCATAGACAAGCAATACTAGAGATACAAGATAGATTAGATATAGACTAGATACAAATGTCCGCCTACGGCGGCTCCATGTAAATACCTATGATCATATACTAGATTGCTAGCAGGATGTAGCAATCCTCCACCGCAGGGACGTGAACCTGGGTACATCGTGTGCCAATCTCGATCCCGGAATCTCTAGTCGTTGCTCTTGCCCCGATCCTAAGTCCTTCATCTAGGACATTTGTCGAGTTAACCCCTCGTCACCCAACCTCGAGGTTGATCGCCTATGAGCCGATTTGGAGTTGCAGAAGAGGGTCACACTATCTTATGCACACGATGCCTCCATCCTTCGCACTGAGTGTGATAAGTTGAAGAAGGAAGTCGATGAGCTCCGTTCCCGGCGATCTTTGCCGATGCCGGTTCCAGTGGTGCCTGGGTGCCTCCCCTGATTGTTGTCGGACTCTTCCCTTTCTCTCCCTCCTTCATTTGGCATAATAGCTTTATCTTAGTCTCCGAATGCGGTCCGTCGCGCATTTGTAACTACATATGTTGCATAGTATGATGCTTTTGAGCAAAGAAAATTAATGTGTTCACCGTGTATTCTGCAACCTTGGTCAATCTTATATTAGTCTACCTGCAAAAAAGTCTTATATTAGTCTATGTTAGCAATTCGTTCAAATATAAAATATTCTTAATGAAGGGAATATGCCCGAGAGGCAATAATAAAGTGGTTATTATCATATTCCATGTTTATGATAAATGTTTATGTGACAACCCCGAATTTATCACAAATTCAAAGGTGCCCGTTATGTATTCCACCACAATCCCAGAATCATTGTTGTGATACACATAACGTAGTTGGTAACCAGTTCCATAGACATTACAATACGAATAGTTCAATTACAAATGGTCATAGTGACCAAGTTCATATTACAACACAATATAGCAGCGGAATTTAACGCCTTTGGGTCCATGCCTTCACCCTACAGGCAATGGCGACTCAGGAGATGATCTTAGTTCTGGTACTCCTCTTCATAACCTTCCTCCGGATAATCTTCCCCATAGTCTGGCCAATTTGATAGCCAGGGACACAGCCATGAGTACATTGGATGCACTCGCAAACCATCTTATACACAAAATGATGAAGTAGATATGCAAGGTTGATATGGTGGACTAAGCACTAAGTTATTTGCAAAAGCTAGTTTTATTTCCCAAGAATGTTCATTAGTAGAGAAGAGGATTTAATTCTCTAAGTTCAATCTAAAGAGGAACTTCAAGTGTTGGTCAACATCAATGTCAAGTCAAGTCATTCACCAAGTTCATCATAAGTTGTTAATATTCTTGACAAAAGTCAAGTACAGCTTGCCAACTGTCCATGACCGCGGACGCGGCTATTCGAATAGTTTTGAAACCTCTGCAGAGGGGTACACTTTACCCACAAGATTCAATACATCTGCCGGGAGAAATCCACGGTTCGTCATACACAAAGTATGCGAGGTTCAGATAATCAAACAAACTCTTTCACTTGCTCACTCTAGTATAGGATCCTTCCCTAGAGCCCGAGACACGGACATCTCCGTTCCGGCGTCTCTAGTTTTGCCCGCTCCGGGATGCCGGATGAATGGAATTTCCACTCGGTTCAGAAGTACCCGCGCACGGTGCACCTCTATAAAGGATGATACAAGGCCTCCCATACTAGGGCAAACAAGCTATGGACTAAGCCCCTTCCCATTTCGGGGTAGTGTGGTCGTACGGTAATGGTTGGCTCACATGGTACATCACTTATTATCATTTAGCAAACACATTCCATAGTCCTTAGTCAATATTATTTTCCTTCATAAAACCACCAAGTATGAGTAGTCTCCCATTTCAAGCTTTCAAGTTCAAGTTACCACGTTCAAATAGGTTTCCCCTATAGATGACCTCCATTTTATTTGCAACTAAGCAACTACTATGAGTGATGCTACAACTAAGGGGGATATTGGATAAACTCAGTTTGATGCTCTTGTTAAGCAAGATATCACTACACAACTATTATTCTACTCTAGCAATTCAATCATGCAATTTAATTTGGAAAGCAAGTACATATGCAAGTTGAAATCTAGGTATTGGATGATGATTCAAAAGATGGCTTGCCTTGGTTGGCAAAGTGTCCGGGGTAGCCTTCTTCTTCTTCTTCTTGATAATATCCTCCCTCGGGCTCGTCTCCGGTAACACTAGCGTCTAACAACGATACACAAAAATGCACACAATCACCAAACCAGTACAAACAACACTTCAAGCATGCCCACGTGTTTTCAAACAGAGGTAAAAACATATCACACTAATTGAGGTTGGTTTTCATTTGTTTCCATTATTTGGAAATAGGTGTGCAAGTGCGAGTTTTCCAATCACTACCAATTAGTGTTAACTTTCCAAATACTTTCTACAAGTCCACATGAACTAGGATTAATACCTACATATAGGTACTAGGAAAGGTGGTTTAACAATATGAGTTCCACAAAGTTTCGATTATAAGTTTGAGTTTAATAAAATCCTATATGGCAAATGCTTACTTAAACATATATAGGTAAATAGCATTTCAATTAAAATGTTCAAAAATGGGATCTAATGCTATAGGCAGATGGGTATCACTAATTGTGAATTTCTAAAGTTGGATTTGTATTTTTAGGAATTTTATTTGAATTGATATGGATTTTCTAAGGTGGAAAAGCTCCTATTTTGTTATTTTTACTGCAACCACTATGCAAATCTAATTGTGTTGAAACCACTTTTATTGGATAGCTTAGGTTCTAAGGTTTCCAGAACATTTTCATTTGTCAAATTTGAGTTGGTAGAACTCCGGGAAAATTAAATCTAAGCAAGCATCTGAATAAGTTTTTCAAAAATCGGAATTCGAATAACCTTTTTTTTTAATCCGGGCCGGCCACACAGACCACGCTGGGCCGGCCCGTTCGGCTGCAAGTGGCGGGTGGCAGGGAAAAAAAAGAGGACCGGTCCGGCCTGCCAAGGGGCCCCACCGGTCAGAACTTAAAACGAAATGGTACGCAGCCTTCTTCCTCGCGCTAATAGTAACGATGCTCACCGGCGGTACTGGGGACGAGGGCGGCGCTGGGGGGCGGCGTAGAGGGAGAAGAGGGTGGCGATGATGTAGCAAAAAAGGTTGCACGTCTCCTCCTCCTCCGCCTGGTACAGACGGAAACTCGAGGGAGGCTCTGGAACGCCGGGAACGGCAGGGCGTCCTGGAGCTCCGGCTTGCTCCGGCGAGCTCGGTCGAGGACACTAGAGAGAGAGAAATGATGTCTGGGAGGTTTCTACGGGTGGTGTGAGTCTGAGGGTGCTCGCAGGGGTCCTTTTATAGGCCGGAGTGGCCGGGCACGGGAGGTGGCCAGTGTGGGCGCGGGCGCGGTCTCCGTCGAAGCTCCAGTGGCCGGGATGGTCCGGCGAGCATGGGCGGCGTCTGCGGGGGTCTGGGTGACGTCGGTGGCGAGCTGGCGTTGCAGGATGACGACGGACGAGACGGGGAGCAGTGGCACCTGCGGACACGGTCGGCGACTTTCTCCTCCTCCCGTTCGTCAGGGCTCGGCTCTCAAAGGGCAGGGCATGGGAGAGAGATGCGTGAGGCAACGCCAGCACGGATTCACTCACGCGCGCGCGGACTCGCAGGAGAGGGGCAGGGCGCACTTGTGATGAGCAGTGGCAGCAAGTGGCTCTGCTGCCCATGAACTGTTCGACGAAAAGTCCGCAAGAAATTTGAATTTGAATTTTTGAAAAATTCCACTTGGAGCTGTTAGGGTATAACTCAAGGGTTCCAGAAACATTTTTGTTGGGCTGAATGGTGGTGTTTTGCTGAAAAGTTAAATGGCTAAAGGAATGGTCTCTGTTTTGAATCCAAAGTTTGGCTGAAATTCGAAAGAGGTTAGGGTTTGATTTTTGGTCCAAAGTTTTGCAGTCATGCAAGAGGGTAGTTTGGTCAAGCTCAACCAACTGACCACACACTTAATTGATTTACAGATTTCTTAATCTTAGTGTCCAAAGTAGGGTATTGGTTAACTTTTTCTAGATCAAACTTTTCTTTTCTTTTCTTTATTACTTTTGCTTCTGGTTTCTTTAGCTCTTGTTGTTCTTCTCTGATGTTTATGCTGGTTAGGTTTTGCTTAACTAAACAATATACAACAATTTCTAACACACATGAAATCATAGAAAAACACTATTCAAATACTATGCATACATGCAATATGAGATGAAAAGTTTTATCTTGGTCCAATATTTGGCACTTGAATAAGGGGAAGTAGGTTACAAATCTTTGAGTTGTTACAATCTTCCCCCCTTAAAAAGAATCTCGTCCTCGAGATTCACTAGCTAAGAATTGAAAAGATTGGGAAATTCTTTCTGAAGGTAATCTTCTCGTTCCCAAGTGGCTTCCTCTTCGGTGTGATTGCTCCACTGAACTTTCAGAAACTTGATGCTTCGGGTTCGAGTGGTTCGATAGGCTTCCTCGAGGATACGAATAGGCACTTCACGATAGGTCAAATCCTTATTGATGTCCACCGAACGGTGATCAATATTCTTGAAGATTTCTGGCTTCTCAGGAACTTCAAGACATTTCCGAAGTAGAGACACGTGAAAAACATCGTGCACTTCAGACAACTCAGGGGGCATTTCCAACTGATAAGACACTTCTCCTCTGCGGCCTAGTATCTTGAAGGGTCCAATATACCTTGGTGCAAGCTTTCCTTTTACTTGGAATCTCTGCAGTCCCTTGAGAGGTGATACTCTAAGATAGACAAAATCTCCAATTTTGAAGGTCAGTTCTCTACGTCTCTTGTCAGCATAACTCTTCTGTCTAGACTGGGCTGCCTTGAGGTACTCACGAATCATGCGAACCTTCTCCTTAGCTTCTTGCAGAATGTCCGGTCCAAATATCTTACTGTCTCCAGTTTCAGACCAATTCAAAGGGGTACGACACTTTCTTCCATATAAAGCTTCAAAGGGGGCCATTTGCAAACTGGCTTGATAGCTGTTGTTGTAGGAAAATTCCACGAAGGGCAGACAATCTTCCCACTTAGCTCCATAGGCTAGAACACAGGCTCGCAACATATCTTCAAGTATTTGATTCACTCTTTCAGTCTGTCCATCAGTCTGAGGGTGGTAAGCTGTGCTAAAGGCTAATTTGGTTCCCAAGGCTTGGTGCAAACTTCTCCAAAATCTTGAGGTGAATTGGGTTCCTCGATCAGAAACTATGGTTTTAGGAACTCCATGCAAACTAACAATTCTGGATAAATAGAGGTCTGCCAGCTGTCCTGAGGTATAAGTGGTCTTGACAGGAATAAAGTGGGCAACTTTGGTCAGTCTATCCACAATGACCCAGATAGAGTCATTTCCGCGGCTAGACCTTGGAAATCCAGTGATGAAATCCATTCCAACTGATTCCCACTTCCATTCCGGAACTTGCAAAGGTTGCAGCAGTCCAGCAGGACGTTGATGTTTAGCCTTGACTCTTTGGCAAATGTCACACTTGGATATGAACGATGCAATCTCACGCTTCATTCCATGCCACCAAAACTGTTCCTTTAAATCTTGATACATCTTGGTTCCACCGGGATGGATGGAATACGGTGTCTCATGGGCTTCCTTCATAATGACTTCCTTCAGTTCTGAATCCGCAGGCACACAAATACGTCCTTTATACCAGAGAACTCCTTGATCATCTTCCTCAAATCCTGGCACCTTGCCGGAGCTAATTCTGCGCTTAATTCCGTCAATACTCTCATTTTCCTTCTGGGCTTCTTTGATTTGGCTCATCAAGGTGGGTTGAAACTCAAGGTTGGCTAAGAATCCTTGACTGACTAGTTCCAATCCAAATTTTTCAAACTCTTGGTGCAACATGGGTTGCTCCTCTTTGATCATCATATTCAAGGTGCATGGCTTTCTACTCAATGCGTCGGCCACTACATTGGCCTTCCCGGGGTGATAATGAATTTCAAGATCATAATCCTTGATTAACTCTATCCATCTTCTTTGCCTCATGTTCAACTCCTTCTGGGTGAAAATATACTTCAAACTCTTGTGGTCAGTGTAGATCTCGCAACGGTTACCCATAAGATAGTGCCTCCAGGTCTTCAAAGCTAGAACTACGACTGCTAACTCCAGATCATGGGTTGGATAGTTTTCTTCATGAGGTCGAAGCTGCCGGGAGAGGTACGCTATGACCTTGCCTTCTTGCATTAACGCACAACCAAGTCCAAGTTTGGAGGCGTCGCAGTAGAAATCAAAGTTCTTGGTGATATCGGGCATGGTTAGGACGGGGGCGGTCACCAATCGCGTCTTGAGCTCTTGAAAACTTTCTTCACACTTAGGGGTCCATTCAAACTTCTTGTCCTTCTTCAATAGTTGGGTCATGGGTCTGGCAATGCTTGAAAACCCTTCAACAAATTTGCGGTAATATCCTGCTAATCCGAGAAAACCTCTAACTTCAGTTTGAGTGGTAGGGGCTTCCCATTCCATGACTGATTTGATCTTCTTTGGGTCCACTGACACTCCTCCAGCTGATAATACATGGCCTAAGAATCCAACCTCCTTCAACCAAAACTCACACTTACTAAACTTGGCATATAGCTGATGCTCTCTCAGAGTCTCTAAGATTACTCTCAGATGGGTTGCATGTTCTTCTTCAGACTTGGAGTAGATAAGAATGTCATCAATGAAGACAACAACAAACTTATCCAAAAACTCCATGAAAACCTTATTCATGAGATTCATGAAATAGGTAGGGGTATTGGTTAATCCAAAGGACATTACGGTGTACTCATACAATCCGTATCGGGTAGTGAAGGCGGTTTTAGGTATATCGGTTGCACGGATCTTCAGTTGATGGTATCCAGTTCTAAGGTCTATCTTTGAGAAAACTTGAGCTCCAGTCAATTGGTCAAACAGATCATCAATCTTTGGGAGAGGATACTTATTCTTGATGGTAACATCATTTAGCTTGCGGTAATCAGTGCACAGTCGGCTGGAACCGTCACTTTTATCCACAAACAAGACGGGTGATCTCCAAGCAGAAGAACTTGGCTGAATCAATCCCTTACTCAAAAGGTCATCCAATTGCTTCTTCAACTCAACTAGTTCAGCGGGGTTCATACGATATAGTCGTTGAGCTATGGATCCCGTTCCGGGGATAAGCTCAATGATAAACTCAATATCCCGATCTGGTGGCATTCCGGGTAGCTCATCGGGAAAAACATCCGGGTATTCACAAACGATGGGAACTTCATCTATAGTTGGTCCTGAGATACTCTTATGACATCTTGTGGATTGGGGTGGTTTTACGGACACATGCTTTACTACAATTCCATGGCTACTCCTCATGGTGATGGTCTTTTTGGCACAATCTATAATTCCTTGATGTTGAGACATCCAATCCATACCTAGGACTACTTCCAATCCTTTGGTTCCTAACACAATCAAACTGGCTAAGAATGATATTCCATGGATTTCTATGGGCACTGCCAAGCAGGTCCAACTAGCCTTTGTTATTGACCCAGGTATTTGCACAGACATGGTATTTTTCAGAGGTGTTGGTTGAAGTCTACTTTTATCAACGAATAACTGAGTAACAAACGAATGTGAAGCTCCAGAATCAAACAGAACTCTTGCAGGAACTGAATTAACAGGGAACATACCAAGCACAACGTCGGTTGCTTCCTGAGCTTCTTCAACATTCATGTGATTCAGACGGCCTCGAGGGTGAGGCTGGTTCCTTGGTGGATAATTCTTGCCATTTCCAACACGGCGCTGTTGCTGAGCAGGGGCAGTGGTCTTGGATGCATCATTCAGCTTCTTTGGGCACTCATTGGAGTAGTGCCCCTTGAGTCCGCACTCATAACAGGTAACACCAGACTTGTCACCAGACTTGGGCAGCACAGGTGTGCCATTTGGCCTCGGAGCATTGGGGTTGAAGTTGTTGCCATTAGGTCTTGGAGGTGTACGGTTGAAGTTGTTGCCGGTCAGATGGTTGGGAAAGTTGGGACGTGGAGCAGGTGCAGAGGGCCTCATAGGCCGAGGGGCAAAACCCATAGGTGGATTTCCCCTTGGCTTCTGCGAGTTGCTTGAATTGCCCTGATACATCATACGGCGCTTGCGGTTCTCTGCAGCTTGCTTGAGTTTGCCTTCCATCTGAATGGCAGAGTCAACCAATGACTCAAGGTCTGCAAAGGGAATGCTGACCAAGACACATTGCATCTCATCATGAAGTCCATTCAGAAACCTTTCTTGCTTCTTTTCATTGGTGTTGGTGTCATCTGGGGCATACCTAGACAAGGTAAGGAACTTGTCACGGTAGTCAACCACAGATAGGGAACCTTGCTTCAGATTTCTGAACTCATCTCTCATCCTTTTAACTAATCCCAAAGGAACATGGGCTTTGCTGAACTTGCTCTTGAACTCCTCCCAAGGCATCACATACCCTTGGGTTTGCATTGCACGGGTGCTATTCCACCAAGCTTTTGCGGCTCCCGCAAGATAGTGGGTGGTGTACAAAACCTTCTCATTCTCGCCCACTCCGGCGACTTCCAGATTGTTCTCCATTGTACGAAGCCAATCATCAGCATCTAAGGGTTCTTCAGACTTAGTGAACATGGGTGGATTGGTGTTTTGGAAACTCCTCAGCTTGGATCGGTGATCACCATTGCCATTGTTCTCTCCTTCACCATGGCCATTTCCATTGCCATTGTTGTGGTTCATTGCCATCTGGGTTAGCTGCTGAAGAGTGGCCAAGTTAGCTTGGCGCTCAGCTCGGGCTGCTTCTCGGTCTTCCATGATCAACCTTAGCAGTTCGGCCATTTCCGGGTTCGGAGGTGGGGGTACTCGCGGCATCTGAAGATAACGTGTGTAAGACAAGAGGGAAAAGCTAATTGCTAAGATTTAAATGTAACATAGATGATGCAATTTTTGTCTTACTAAGGCCTTAAGGGCCAAATTCATATTTCATTCAACAAGCATCAAACATATCATACATACGAGTTCACACATTACAAATGGTTTACACCAAACCATTGCGACTCGTCTACTAGAGAGGGGATACAACTCACACCTACACGAAGTGGCTTAAAGTAAACTCATAACTAGATAACACTCGGATCTCTACTCTAAACACCGGGCTCCTCGGGGTCTTCCTCCTCATCATCCTCAATGAATCCATTATCCTCATCATTCTCCTGATCATCAAGGTCCTCCATGAAGTCATCCTCATCACTAATGAGGGCATTATCCTCCTTGCGGAGATCAATGCCTTCCTCCTCACCAAGGTGGCTCTCTAGACTCTCAATGTACTCAGTCAGCTCAGCCACATTGGCCTTCAACTCCTCAATGGTCTGATCCCTCTCATCGCGCTGGCGGCAAAGACCCTTGCGATCCCTAGCAAGGATCCTGATAGTGCTTCTTGCCTCCACAAGTGCGAAGTGCTCAAGGTTGGCCTTGGTACGGGCACGATCTGCCTCCTGCTGAGTGGAGTACAGCAAGAAGTCCATGTGATCTATATATGAACTCGGCTCATTGTGCCCTGGCATGTTTGCGGGACGCCCTTCCGCATCACGCCGAGCAAAGTTCCTAAAGTGCTCCACCTGGACCTCCTCAACATGCAGTCCGCATAAGCGGGCTAGCATCTCCTGCATACCTCAGACCAAACCATCGGCCCAAGTGTTCTCCACAAGCTCAAACTTGATCCTTGGAGAACTTAAATCTCCCTTCTTGCCACGGCAACTTGCCCTGATAAGCCACCGAAGCTCTCCATCCGGGTGCTCATTGAGCACGGCTCCCTTGAACTCCGGATACAGACGATCCAGGAACAAGGTTAGGGTAGTGAGGTCGCGCTCGAAACAAAGGCTGCCACCATGGCCCAACTGGTACTGCTCAGTGAATACCGGGGCCATCTACAAAATTTTAGATTAGATTAAGTTAGTGACCAACTCAAGTGTGCAAAATTTTAAGTAGGCAAAAACTGAATCATGCACAAAGCTTTGTAAATAGAGAGGAAAAGGCTAAGCAATTTTGAACCATTACTTAACTCTTTGCTTTTTATAAAGGTTTCATTTAACGCCCATTCTAACTAAGGTCTCCTATGGTCAGCCTTGGCTCTGATACCAACTTGTGACAACCCGAATTTATCACAAATTCAAAGGTGCCCGTTATGTATTCCACCACAATCCCAGAATCATTGTTGTGATACACATAACGTAGTTGGTAACCAGTTCCATAGACATTACAATACGAATAGTTCAATTACAAATGGTCATAGTGACCAAGTTCATATTACAACACAATATAGCAGCGGAATTTAACGCCTTTGGGTCCATGCCTTCACCCTACAGGCAATGGCGACTCAGGAGATGATCTTAGTTCTGGTACTCCTCTTCATAACCTTCCTCCGGATAATCTTCCCCATAGTCTGGCCAAGTTGATAGCCAGGGACACAGCCATGAGTACATTGGATGCACTCGCAAACCATCTTATAAACAAAATGATGAAGTAGATATGCAAGGTTGATATGGTGGACTAAGCACTAAGTTATTTGCAAAAGCTAGTTTTATTTCCCAAGAATGTTCATTAGTAGAGAAGAGGATTTAATTCTCTAAGTTCAATCTAAAGAGGAACTTCAAGTGTTGGTCAACATCAATGTCAAGTCAAGTCATTCACCAAGTTCATCATAAGTTGTTAATATTCTTGACAAAAGTCAAGTACAGCTTGCCAACTGTCCATGACCGCGGACGCGGCTATTCGAATAGTTTTGAAACCTCTGCAGAGGGGTACACTTTACCCACAAGATTCAATACATCTGCCGGGAGAAATCCACGGTTCGTCATACACAAAGTATGCGAGGTTCAGATAATCAAACAAACTCTTTCACTTGCTCACTCTAGTATAGGATCCTTCCCTAGAGCCCGAGACACGGACATCTCCGTTCCGGCGTCTCTAGTTTTGCCCGCTCCGGGATGCCGGATGAATGGAATTTCCACTCGGTTCAGAAGTACCCGCACACGGTGCACCTCTATAAAGGATGATACAAGGCCTCCCATACTAGGGCAAACAAGCTATGGACTAAGCCCCTTCCCATTTAGGGGTAGTGTGGTCGTACGGTAATGGTTGGCTCACATGGTACATCACTTATTATCATTTAGCAAACACATTCCATAGTCCTTAGTCAATATTATTTTCCTTCATAAAACCACCAAGTATGAGTAGTCTCCCATTTCAAGCTTTCAAGTTCAAGTTACCACGTTCAAATAGGTTTCCCCTATAGATGACCTCCATTTTATTTGCGACTAAGCAACTACTATGAGTGATGCTACAACTAAGGGGGATATTGGATAAACTCAGTTTGATGCTCTTGTTAAGCAAGATATCACTACACAACTATTATTCTACTCTAGCAATTCAATCATGCAATTTAATTTGGAAAGCAAGTACATATGCAAGTTGAAATCTAGGTATTGGATGATGATTCAAAAGATGGCTTGCCTTGGTTGGCAAAGTGTCCGGGGTAGCCTTCTTCTTCTTCTTCTTCTTGATAATATCCTCCCTCGGGCTCGTCTCCGGTAACACTAGCGTCTAACAACGATACACAAAAATGCACACAATCACCAAACCAGTACAAACAACACTTCAAGCATGCCCACGTGTTTTCAAACAGAGGTAAAAACATATCACACTAATTGAGGTTGGTTTTCATTTGTTTCCATTATTTGGAAATAGGTGTGCAAGTGCGAGTTTTCCAATCACTACCAATTAGTGTTAACTTTCCAAATACTTTCTACAAGTCCACATGAACTAGGATTAATACCTACATATAGGTACTTGGAAAGGTGGTTTAACAATATGAGTTCCACAAAGTTTCGATTATAAGTTTGAGTTTAATAAAATCCTATATGGCAAATGCTTACTTAAACATATAGGTAAATAGCATTTCAATTAAAATGTTCAAAAATGGGATCTAATGCTATAGGCAGATGGGTATCACTAATTGTGAATTTCTAAAGTTGGATTTGTATTTTTAGGAATTTTATTTGAATTGATATGGATTTTCTAAGGTGGAAAAGCTCCTATTTTGTTATTTTTACTGCAACCACTATGCAAATCTAATTGTGTTGAAACCGCTTTTATTGGATAGCTTAGGTTGTAAGGTTTCCAGAACATTTTCATTTGTCAAATTTGAGTTGGTAGAACTCCGGGAAAATTAAATCTAAGCTAGCATCTGAATGAGTTTTTCAAAAATCGGAATTCGAATAACCTTTTTTTCTTAATCCGGGCCGGACACACAGACCACGCTGGGCCGGCCTGTTCGGCTGCAAGTGGCGGGTGGCAGGGAAAAAAAAGAGGACCGGTCCGGCCTGCCAAGGGGCCCCACCGGTCAGAACTTAAAACGAAGCGGTACGCAGCCTTCTTCCTCGCGCTAACAGTAACGATGCTCACCGGCGGTACTGGGGACGAGGGCGGCGCTGGGGGGCGGCGTAGAGGGAGAAGAGGGTGGCGATGATGTAGCAGAAAAGGTTGCACGTCTCCTCCTCCTCCGCCTGGTACAGACGGAAACTCGAGGGAGGCTCTGGAACGCCGGGAACGGCAGGGCATCCTGGAGCTCCGGCTTGCTCCGGTGAGCTCGGTCGAGGACACTAGAGAGAGAGAAATGATGTCTGGGAGGTTTCTACGGGTGGTGTGAGTCTGAGGGTGCTCGCAGGGGTCCTTTTATAGGCCGGAGAGGCCGGGCACGGGAGGTGGCCAGTGTGGGCGCGGGCGCGGTCTCCGTCCAAGCTCCAGTTGTCGGGATGGTCCGGCGAGCATGGGCGGCGTCTGCGGGGGTCTGGGTGACGTCGGTGGCGAGCTGGCATTGCAGGATCACGACGGACGAGACGGGGAGCAGTGGCACCTGCGGACACGGTCGGCGACTTTCTCCTCCTCCCGTTCGTCAGGGCTCGGCTCTCAGAGGGCAGGGCATGGGAGAGAGATGCGTGAGGCGACGCCGGCACGGATTCACTCACGCGCGCGTGGACTCGCAGGAGAGGGGCAGGGCGCACTGGTGATGAGCAGTGGCAGCAAGTGGCTCTGCTGCCCACGAACTGTTCGACGAAAAGTCCGCAAGAAATTTGAATTTGAATTTTTGAAAAATTCCACTTGGAGCTGTTAGGGTATAACTCAAGGGTTCCAGAAACATTTTTGTTGGGCTGAATGGTGGTGTTTTGCTGAAAAGTTAAATGGCTAAAGGAATGGTCTATGTTTTGAATCCAAAGTTTGGCTGAAATTCGAAAGAGGTTAGGGTTTGATTTTTGGTCCAAAGTTTTGCAGTCATGCAAGAGGGTAGTTTGGTCAAGCTCAACCAACTGACCACACACTTAATTGATTTACAGATTTCTTAATCTTAGTGTCCAAAGTAGGGTAGTGGTTAACTTTTTCGAGATCAAACTTTTCTTTTCTTTTCTTTATTACTTTTGCTTCTGGTTTCTTTAGCTCTTGTTGTTCTTCTCTGATGTTTATGCTGGTTAGGTTTTGCTTAACTAAACAATATACAACAATTTCTAACACACATGAAATCATAGAAAAACACTATTCAAATACTATGCATGCATGCAATATGAGATGAAAAGTTTTATCTTGGTCCAATATTTGGCACTTGAATAAGGGGAAGTAGGTTACAAATCTTTGAGTTGTTACAGTTTATTTCTCATGCTAGAATTGTATTAATCGGAAACATTAATACTTGTGTGATTAATAAACTAAAAAGGTTCCTAGTAAAGCCTCTCTTTTATACTAGCTCGTTGATTACCTGATGATCAAGGTTTCCTGATCATGAACATTGGATGTTGTTAATAACGGGGTCATATCATTAGAAGACAGATATGATGAACACTCACACCCATAGTATGAATAGCAAAACGATCAAGTCATCAAGTTCATTGCTATATCAAACTCATACGAAATAGTTCTAATCCTCAGACCATGAGATCATGTTAATCACTGATACCGGAAGAGTGCTTTGATGATATCAAACGTCACACCGTCACAGGGTGATTATAAAGGTTGATTTGGGTATTCTGAAAGTATTAGTTGAGGCTCATGGATCAAGAGTGGAATTTGTCCTACCCGATGACGGGAAGATATTCTCTGGGCCCTTCTCGGTGATATTGCATTAGAATCGCTTGCAAGCATGTGACTAGGTCACAGGAATGCATTATCACGGAACGAGTAAAGAGACTTGTCAGGAACGAGATCGAACTAGGTATGGTTGATACCAAATGATCGGATCTCGGACAAGTAATAATATCGCGAGACAAAAGGAATTAACTATGTTCGTTATTTGTTCACACGATCACTAGTTCATCGTTGAGTAAGTGGGAGTCATCATGGATTTCTAGATCCCGATGTTGATTATTGATCAGAGAGGAGTCTCGATCATGTCCACTTTATTCACGAACCGTAGGGTGACACACTTAAGGTTCGCTGACGCGTTTTGAGTGGATTTGGAACTCTGGCTAAATTATTGGACAGCACAGGGGTTGTTTCAGAAAAGCACCGAATCTGTTTCGGTATATCGAAATGACTCAAGTGGGTAAATGTTAATGTTTGTTAATTGATTGAATTAAAAAATATTAAAGAAATAAAAATGTTTTATTAATTCAATAAGTGTGGATTTTAATTAACATGAATGTCATGCAAAATTAAAATGGGGGTTACTCATTTGATGAGGGGGGTTACCTTTCCATGAAGGAGGGGGTTACCACCACCATGAAGAGGACAAAAGGGGGAGGGGCTGGCCGCACCCTCATGGATGGCTGCCCCCTCTCTCCTATATATATGTTGGACATGCTCCTCTTCTCCCTACACTTAGTTGCTTCCATCCCCTACCTTTTTGCTCCACACCATGGCTGTTGCTTAAGCGAAGCGCTGCCGAAATTGTTAGCCACCAACACTTGGAGAAGTGGAGGAGGAGGAGTTCTGGCGGATCCCTACTTCCGCTGCCCCGCTGGACCGAGGGCATGGAGGTCGTCACCGAACCGTATGTGTATCCGAGTACGGGGGCGCTGCCACTTGTGGCGCCGTGTACACGATCTTGTGATCGTCAAGTGAACCACTACGTCGACTACGTCAAGTGAACAACTACGTCGACTACGTCCGTCTTCATCGACTCTCCATCGTCAACGTTTGTGCGGGAACGTAATCCCCGCTTACGGTCATCGAGGGTTAGTCTCCGTTGCTACCAACTCGTAGAGTATCTTGGCTAGTTTATGTGTTCTTGCGTAGGAAATTTTTTATTTTCTATGCTACGAACCCATCAGTGGTATCAGAGCCATCTCTATGCGTAGTTGGTATGCACGGTTAGAACACATGTGGATGTGGGCGTTGATGATCATGTTATTGAAATTTTTTGTATTTTGGATCATAGTGGCATAGTGGGATTGAAGCTGCCCGAGACTAACCTTACGTGACCGCGTTCACGAGACTTGTCCCACACTTGACATGCTTCGGCATATGTGGCTTTGCGGGTGCACGTTTCTCCCACTATAGTTATGATCTATTTTACAAAGAGTTGTTAATAATATTTTTATCACCGTTGTGGTTACATGTTCGTAGGTAAGAACGGTTCTTCCTAGAAAGCCCCAAACCACGTAAAATATGCAAGACAAATTAGAAACGTCTAACTTGTTTTTGCAGGGCATGTGATGTGATATGGTTAAATTGTTTATGTTACAAATTGTATGCAATGATCCTTTTTGTAAGTTATAAACAACCGGCAGGAGCCATATGGTTGTCTTTACATTTAAATGGCCTGCGGGCCGAATATATATATCCAAGTGATATATTGTAATGGAGGAAGACAACCAAGGTGGCGCGCCATGGACCTTGGTGCTACGCCGGTGGAATGATGGAGATCATGCCATGACGCATAAGATGGAGATCGAATGCGTGAAGGACCATATCATATCACATTATATATACATGTGATGTTTATCCTTTTATGCATCTTATTTCGCTTAGATTTGATCGCACGGTAGCATTATAAGATGATCCCTCTCACATAAATATCAAGATAAAAAATGTGTTCTTCCATAGCATGCACCGTCAAGAAAGTTCGTCGTTTCGAGACACCACGTGATGATCGGGTGTGACAGACTCTACGTTCACATACGACGGGTGTAAGACAGTTTTACACATGCGAGTGCTATGGTTCTACTTGGCGAGCCTAGCATGTAGAGACATGGCCTCGGAACACGAACCGAAAGGTTAAGCATGAGTCATATGGTTGATATGATGAACATGGTGATGTTCGCCTTTGAAACTATGCCGTTGCACGTGATGATCGGTTGCGGTATAGTGAATTTGGTTCGTGTAATCACTTAAGAAAACTAAGATGGATGTTGTTTTTAAGTGGGAGTTCACTTAGTAATTTTGAATTATAGAACTTAATTTATCATGAATTAAATCAAAGTGAATTTGCATAGTTTGTTGTAGGCATTGGCATCCGTTTACTACCTTGCGATTAGCTATAATTAAGATAATAGAACTGTAGAATTCTGGATGTTAACTTTACGAACTGGTATCGTATTGTTTGAATGTCAATCTAAAGTTTAAAGTCCTATTGCAAATTTTTAGCAAACCTTGGTTACTCGATAAAATTTAATAAGTAGTATTAAATCAAGAGTAACAATTCCAGTGTTAGTATCTAAGTATCACACTTGCCTCCATGATCCTTGATATTCAAAAGTTGTTTTTAGTATCAAGGTTATCTAGGAGTTGAAAGAATTGTTTCATGAACTATCATGTGTGGAAGATATTGTGATATCTGAAACAATGTTGGTTGCAATGTGATAGAGTATAATTTAGTAAGACACATGTTCTCATATTGTATGAGAATTTGCGAAGATTGGAGACGCTAGGCGTCCAGATCTCCTAAAAAGGTTTTAGGAACTAACATTATACTCACAATTCGTCCTCATGAGCTATAGTAGCTTGATCATGAAAGTTGTCATGATAGGATGAATAGAAGATGTAGGTAAAATGTTTACTACACTAAAAGATTACTAAAGAATGGAATTAGGAAGAACGCCAATTATTTGATAATGGTGATCTACTTCAAAGTGCGAGTCCAAGGGTATTAGTGTTTGCCTAATCTTGCTTTGAACTATGTGCCATGTGTATGGCGCCACTATTGATGTTGATAGATTCTTCTAGAAGGAAAAGAATTGCTAAAAGAGAATCCAAAATTTATTCTGGCAGAAAAGAAAAGACTGGAAATGTCCAGCTCAGGTATATAGAAGATATACATGTTATGGGTGTATTCATTGCTTGTTAAAACAATGTGGTTCTTGGGTATTTGATACTAAATTGGTTGGTATGAGCTGTCATACAAAACAATGCAATACAAGAACTGCAATGGCCTGTTTAACTAGCAAATGAATATGGGATGATTCTCATCGAAAACAAATAAAGTGTTATTGTGTTTCGTTGGAATTAAACCTATCCTTCAAGATTTGTTTTAATAATTGTTATTTTGTTATGGTATTATGAGAACAATGGTTGTTCAAATTATTACCGCATTCATAAAAGATGAATGAACATTTATCTTGTTGGAGAAATCACATCCATAACACTGATGCTAATAATGTCTCAAGACAAATAATTAGAAGATCACTTATGAGTGACACCACCATTTAAATCATATTGGAAAGTAAACATGAAGAAACTCCATGTTGATGGAATTTTGGAGTCTTTTGATTTTGAATCAATTGACACTTGTGAAAATTTCCTAGAGATGATTAAAACTCTGTTTGTAGGCCAAAGAAGAACGGACGACTAACGTATTGGATATTGTACATGTTGATGTATATAGTCCATTATGTGTAGCCGTGTGTGGTGAATTCTTGAACTTCATTTACTTTAACCGATGATTTGAGTAGATATATGTGTATATTTACTTAATAAGGAAGAAGTATGAAATATTTGAAAAATGTTCAAAGTATTTCTAGATGAAGTGGAAAATCATTGTAACAAGATAATAAAGAATTTATAATTTGATCATAAAGGAAAATATTTGAGTTACAAGTTTAGCAAACACCTAAAAGTTGAGGAATCGTTCCATAGAGTTGTATTTCCCGAAACACCATAGGAGTATGGAGTGTTCGAGAAATAAAATCAAACTTTGTTTGACATCGTTGGATCAAAGGTGTCGTCTATAAAACTGCCATTATATTTTAAGGTTAAATCTTAAGAGACTATCGCTTTTACACTGAAAAGAGCGCCATCATGATCCGTTGAAATGGCACCATATGAGTTATGGCATGGGATAAAACCCAAGTTGTCTTTTCTGAAATTTTGGTATGCTAGGCATATGTAAAATGTTTACAACCAAAGTTGGATAAATATGTCTTTGTAGGTTATCCCAAAGTATATGTTGGGTATTCCTCCAGAACACCTAAGACAAAAGTGTTTGTCGCCGAAAACGTCAAGTTTCTTGAGAAGGAATTTTTCGCAAAAAGTCAAGTGGGAGGACAATAGAACTTTGATTAGGTTGTTGAACCTAAGCTATATGTGCTGAGTAGTGCAGCGCTGGGAAGTGTCCCGGAGGCGGCCACAATGCGCATGGCTATCGTACCTCAAAGGTTGTGGTCACATAGATCAAAGTTCCTATTGAACCGCGTGAGTCGGGTAACAATCAAATAGTTAGATTTGAGAATGAATCATTATTGTTTGACAATGATGAACCGACTACATGCAAAGAAGCGATGATGGGCCCTGACTCCGTCAAATGGCTAGAAGCCATAAAATCCATGATAGTTCCATACACGAGAAACCAAGTTTCTAAACATGGAAGACCCTCAAAAGGCATGAAGCCTAATGAACGTGTTAGGATCTATAAAGATAGACATGGATGTTTAACATCTATGAAATAGTCGACACATCGTTAAAAGAGTTTACGATTGTGTTCAAGGAATTGACTGTGACAAGATTTGATCTTTCATAGCGATATTTTGTCTGGACGGATTACTGTAGCAACCACTACATATGCCAATTTTGGTATGTGTTAGTTGAACAAACAAGACAACATTCTTCTAATAGAATGGTTACCTAGGACATGTACATGACATGGTCCAATGGGTTTCGTAAATTCAAAGGATGCTAAAAGGCATGCAAACTTCAATGGTTGAAGTAAGCATCGCGGAGTTGGAATGTTCACCGTGATGAAATAATTAAAAGGTTTAGTTTCATCAGATATGATGAATATGCTTGCATTTGCAAGAAATTAAGTGGAAGCGCTGAGACATATTTCTAGTACATTATGTAGAAGACATATTGTTAATTGGAAATGATGTATCTTTTATTGACATAGGTTAAGAATTTCATTAAAATTAGATTTCAATGAAAGACTTAGGCAAAACCAAAATATTGGGTCTCGATGTCTATGTAGATAGATCGAGGTGCCAACATGGTTATGCCAAAGTACATAGATGAAATATTGAATGAAGTTCAATATGGAAACGACAAGAAAAGTTCTTGTCGCATGGAAGAGGTTGAAACAAGATTCAGGTGTTTTTAATACTTGATGAGTGAAGCCACATGAATGATTTGATTGATCATGTATACCGTGATATGTACATATCAAGATATGTCCTATGCTCTAAATGTTATGAGCATATACCAGAGTGATAAATGTCATAAGATGATCACTGGACAATAGTAAAGATATCCTTATGTGCTTTGGAAGGACTAAGGATATATATTATGTATGACGAAGTGACACATAGTTCATTGTAAAGTGTTACATTGATACTAAGTTTGTCACAAGATACAAATTAAGTTTATCTCAATTTTAGCTATATGTTTAGGTGGCACAATATAATGGAAGGAAGTTCCATGGTGGATTTGGATGAGTTCCAAAGTCAAGACATTGTGATGGATTCTACAACAAAGGTTGAGTATATGGCTACTTTAGAAGTAGCAAAAGAGGGCATTTGTGTCAAGAAGTTTGTTATCAAACTAGGTGTAGTTCCAAGCTGGCTATTACTGTGAAGATCTATTGTGCGACAATAGTGACAACATGATTTTAGCTAAAGGAACTAAGGTCTCACCAAAGGAACAAATTTATACCCAACTATCTCATTTGAGAATGAGTGATGCGTAGAGACGCAAAGACATGCAAATACACACAGAACTGAAAGTGTCAGATCTGGAGATCAGATTAACCACTATAACGCGTACGGATAACACGTGAAAGCCATAAGTGTTATATACGCAAGTATCAACTAGATTATTGACTCTAGTGCAAGTGGGAGACTGAAGGGAATATGCCCGAGAGGCAATAATAAAGTGGTTATTATCATATTCCATGTTTATGATAAATGTTTATTTCTCATGCTAGAATTGTATTAATCGGAAACATTAATACTTGTGTGATTAATAAACTAAAAAGGTTCCTAGTAAAGCCTCTCTTTTATACTAGCTCGTTGATTAACTGATGATCAAGGTTTCCTGATCATGAACATTGGATGTTGTTAATAACGGGGTCATATCATTAGAAGACTGATATGATGAACACTCACACCCATAGTATGAAGAGCAAAACGATCAAGTCATCAAGTTCATTGCTATATCAAACTCATATGAAATAGTTCTAATCCTCAGACCATGAGATCATGTTAATCACTGATACCGGAAGAGTGCTTTGATGATATCAAACGTCACACCGTCACAGGGTGATTATAAAGGTTGATTTGGGTATTCTAAAAGTATTAGTTGAGGCTCATGGATCAAGAGTGGAATTTGTCCGACCCGATGACGGGAAGATATTCTCTGGGCCCTTCTCGGTGATATTGCATTAGAATCGCTTACAAGCATGTGACTAGGTCACAGGAATGCATTATCACGGAACGAGTAAAGAGACTTGTCAGGAACGAGATCGAACTAGGTATGGTTGATACCAAATGATCGGATCTCGGACAAGTAATAATATCGCGAGACAAAAGGAATTAACTATGTTCGTTATTTGTTCACACGATCACTAGTTCATCGTTGAGTAAGTGGGAGTCATCATGGATTTCCAGATCCCGCTGTTGATTATTGATCAGAGAGGAGTCTCGATCATGTCCACTTTATTCACGAACCGTAGGGTGACACACTTAAGGTTCGCTGACGCGTTTTGAGTGGATTTGGAACTCCGGCTAAATTATTGGACATCACAGGGGTTGTTTCAGAAAAGCACCGAAACTGTTTCGGTATATCGAAATGACTCAAGGGGCTAAATGTTAATGTTTGTTAATTGATTGAATTAACAAATATTAAAGAAATAAAAATGTTTTATTAATTCAATAAGTGTGGATTTTAATTAACATGAATGTCATGCAAAATTAAAATGGGGGTTACTCAGTTGATGAGGGGGGGTTACCTTTCCATGAAGGAGGGGGTTACCACCACCATGAAGAGGAGAAAAGGGGGAGGGGCTGGCCGCACCCTCATGGATGGCTGCCCCCTCTCTCCTATATATATGTTGGACATGCTCCTCTTCTCCCTACACTTAGTTGCTTCCATCCCCTACCTTTTTGCTCCACACCATGGCTGTTGCTTAAGCGAAGCGCTGCCGAAATTGTTAGCCACCAACACTTGGAGAAGTGGAGGAGGAGGAGTTCCGGCGGATCCCTACTTCCGCTGCCCCGCTGGACCGAGGGCATGGAGGTCGTCACCGAACCGTATGTGTATCCGAGTACGGGGGCGCTGCCACTTGTGGCGCCGTGTACACGATCTTGTGATCGTCAAGTGAACCACTACGTCGACTACATCAAGTGAACAACTACGTCGACTACGTGCGTCTTCATCGACTCTCCATCATCAACGTTTGTGCGGGAACGTAATCCCCGCTTACGGTCATCGAGGGTTAGTCTCCGTTGCTACCAACTCGTAGAGTATCTTGGCTAGTTTATGTGTTCTTGCGTAGGAAATTTTTGTTTTCTATGCTACGAACCCATCACTTAACCTGTGTGTACTACACATGTTTGAAAACAAAAAGCTGGTAGGGTCCACCATCATCCTTTACATTAATGGAATGGTTGTGTACGAGAAAATCTATAAGTACTCACTTTATCCAAAATTGTGTCTCCTACAGAAGGAGCTATAGCTTGAGGAAGCATGTTTCATTTTTAGAACAAATACTCTATTTTTTGTGAAGCCCATATACTGTTGTTTACTACTCCCTCCAATCGGAAATAACTGTGAGTAACTTAGTACAAACTTTGTATTAAGTTAGTATAAAATCTCCGACACTCGGAGGGAGTAGTAAACTGGCGCATGCAGAGCACGTGCAGAGTTAAATACAATAGAAAGATTCGGCGTGAGTTTTAAATAACGAAAGTAGCACATGGTCCCTTGAAAAATCAAACAATAGAAGGTTTATGTTTGTATGTAAAGGTATTGTGACAAATCACCCAAATGCTCGCTTCCATGTATGTAACACACAAAAATTAAGCTTTCTATTTTTTCTTGAAAGACGAAGGTTTTTGTAAATGCAAACCATGCACATTAGTTTTCAAAAACCAAAAACTAACACATCATCCATTGAAAAATCTAAAAAAAAGAACCATTATTATTTCAAATATTTATGTTATTGTGGATAAATCACCTAATTTGTAATGCCTAGACTTTGGTAGAGTAAGATGATGTTATTATCGCAGCGAATCCCTTCACTATTGACCATAGGATTGCATCTCATCACAGGTGAAATTACTTCTCAGGCTTAGGATTCAAATTTTCAAAACTGCTACTGTTTAAGAATACGGAAGGGGACTTCTGTGAGTATTACATCAACGACTTGTACACTACACATGCAGTGGTGTGCTGGGTCACCACAGCGCGCTCCCCCAGCGTCCTCCTGATAGGCAGCGCCTCCCTCGCCACCACGAGGCCCCACGGTGGTAGTGCCTTCTGCTCCTCTTTCTTGGAGCTGGGCAACGTCGGGCTCAGGGGGTGGCGCCTCTGCGCCAGCCACCAAGGGTGGAGCAGGGGAATGCCTCGCCGCCTCCTGAGCATCCTGCCTTTACAAAGCGACAGGGTGGGGTACCCACTGTTCCTCGTCGGGCGAGGTGGCCTGGTATACCGCACCGTCTCCTCCCCTAGGCATGGCCAGGGGACGGAAAAGATGGAGTCGTCAAAGATGCCGACGCCGAAGTCGAGGAAGATGACAAAGTAGAATATCGCGCCCCCTACCTAGCGCGCCAGATATTGTGTGGTCATACACGGACACTGAGGGACACACCCCCTAGGTTGTTTGGCAAGTGGTGCAGATGAGACGCCTTCGTCACACTAGAAAGCACACAGAACACACAACAATTTTTGCCCTTGTTCAGGCCGCGAGAGGGGATCTCGCGTAAAACCCTACGTCTAGTATGTCTGAGCTTATTGAAGATGTCGTCAGTGGGTGTACAAGGGCGTCGGTGGCCGTGCCAGAGAGCTCCCGACCACCAGACATGGCTAATCTAAGCCTAGTCTACTCTCACTCCTCCGAGGTGAAGAAGATAGCTAGATGGATCTGAGAGCTGAGCTCCTCTCAGTCCTTGCCTAAGAGCTCATAAGATGTAGATCTTGTAGGCCACTTGCCCTTTCTCTCTGTGTTTTCTCTCTGTTTCTTGCCTCTCTCCTGCTCACCGTGGCCTGGTCCTCCTTTTATACTCAAGGGGATACCACAGTGGCCAGATTGCAGGTGTGATAGATGCTAGGCACCGAGCTGTCTTTCACTCCGTCTGGCGCGATGTGCTGATGGGACTCGACCAGCCGGTCTTGTCGATCATTACCATGCCTGCCGCAGTAATGATGCCTTCTGCAAGTCCACCACAGTGGACTTCCGCCGTGCGTCCTTCATGCGCGTTCCGTGGGGGGGGGAGGGTTGACAGGAGATCTCCCCGTTCGATCCGCTCGCCACGTGCCTGGAGGTCTTGTCCTTGGGGACATGTCCTGGTGTGTAGTGTTGACGACCAGTTGGCAACCCCAAGAGTAAGGTGTAATGAGCACAATGGTAAGTTTTCCTTCAGTTATGAAACCAAAGTTTAATCGACCAGTAGGAGAAAGAAACTACTTCTGAAGGTTGTTGCGAACTGGCTTTTGGTAGGGCGCACTACCAGCGCCAGCAGCAACGTGGAACCTGCACACAACACAACCAAGATACTTTGCCCCAACTTGTAGTGAGGTTGTCAATCTCACTGGTTTGCTGAAAACAAAGGATTAAATGTATCATGTGGAAAAAGATATTTGTTTGTAGTAAGTAAATAAATAATGCTTGCAAAAAGTAAACGGTGCTTGCAGTAGATAGTAATATATGTAAAAGAATGGACCGGGTCCACAGTTCACTAGAGGTGTCTCTCCATAAAGATAAATAACATGCTGGGTAAGCAAATTACAGTTGGGCAGTTGAGAAAATAAATAATGCATAGCAATGCATGTACATGTCACGAAGATCACTATGAGATTCACTTGGGCATTACAACATAGTACATAGACCGTAATCCAACTGCATCTATGACCAATAATCCACCCGCAGGATATCATCCAAACAACCCTTGGGTATTAAGTTGCAAGCAACAGATTATCGCCTTAAGCAAAATGTGTAATGTAAACAATACAAATATCCTTGAACAAGAGATTGTTGTTTTCTCCCTAGTAGCAATAGCACATCAACAACCTTAGAAGTTATTGTCACTCTCCCAGATTACTAGAGGCATGAACCCACTATCGAGCATAAAGACTCCCTCTTGGAGTCACTAGCATCTGCTCGGCTAAGATATCTACTAGCAGCGGAGAGCATGCAAGATCATAAATAATATAGACTTGATAAATCAACAATCATCTTGACATAGTACTCAATATTCATCGGATCTCAACAAACACAACATGTAGAATTACATAACGATGATCTTGATCATGATAGGCAGCTCACAAGATCTAGACATGAAGCACATGGAGGATAAGACAACCATCTCGCTACTTCTATGGACCCATAGTCCAAGGTAGACTACTCACGCATCACTCCGGAGGCTGGCATGGTGATGAAGAAGGCCTCCGGTGGTGATTCCCCTCTCCGACAGGGTGTCGGGAAGAGCTTATGGACCCTCCCAATCTCGGGACGACGATGGTGGTGGCTCGCAGTATGTTTCATGGAAAAGTGTTCGTCTCTTTAGGGTTTTCCTGTCGAAGGGAATTTATTGGCAAAAGGGCAATGTCAGGGGGTGGACCAGGGGCCCATACCACCTGGTGGCGCGGCCAGGGGGTGGCCCGCGCCACCCTATGGTGTGGCCGCCTCTTGGTCCGGCTCCGTCTCTCCTTTGGACTCCGTCTTCCCTTTAGATAAATAGTAACTTCGGCTTTCGTTTCGTCCAATTTTGAGAATATTTCCTGTGTAACTTTTCTGAAACACAAAAACAGCATAAAACAGGAACTAGCACTATGGCATCTCGTTAATAGGTTAGTTCTAGAAAATGCATAAAAATGCCACGAAGTGTAAGCAAAACACAAAGCAATTGGTGTAAAACAAGCATGGAGCATCAAAAATTATAGATACGTTTGCGATGTATCAAGCATCCCCAAGCTTAACTCCTGCTCGTCCTCGAGTAGGTAAGTGATAACAAAACAATAATTTTTGAGGTGACATGCACCAACACAATCTTGATCAACTTAAAGTAAAGCATTGCATGCCGAGATGAAAGTACTCTAAACATGGGCATAAGAGATATAATTCTAACCACAGAACTTAGCAACCATGTTACAACATGAAAAGTAACACAAACAAAAGATCATGAGTAATAATGCATTGAAAGTGAATTGTTCATTTCGAGCATATAGAAAACATAACAAAGTGGTATTCAGCTTGTCCCTCGTGGAGTAGCAAAACATAAATGCATAGGACAACTTAAAAGTTCAAGAGGGTGACTAGATACAAATAATTTGAAAAGAAGCAATACCATAATCACGAATCAATCAATAATAAATTTTGGGACTATGCACATTATACTCAGAATGACAACTATGCTCTCTTAATCGGTGCATAAAGGTAAAAGATGAAGACTCAACATAAATGTAAAAGAAAGGCCCTTTCGCAGAGGGAAGCAGGGATTTAACATGTGCTAGATCTTTTGATTTGTAAACCAGAGATAAAAAATGTTTTGAGAGGTGGTTGTTCCTATCAACGACTAGCAATGGGGTTCTTGCTATCTTCCATACTAAACAAGTTGAGAGTGGTTCCGAGTTCTTGAAAAATTGGCATATACATGCTCTTTTATAAAGTTTGGCACTCCTCCCCACTTTTCATTTCACAAACCATGGCTAACCGAATCCTTCTAGTGCCCACCAACTTTCACATACCATAGAGGAGTGCCTTTTTTTAGAGGTTACAATGGTTTGACCAGCTCTCTTGCAAAATTAATGATGAGCAGATGAAGCATGCAAGTTGAGGGGTACTTAATTCAATGGAAGATAGCAAACCCGACCACTACGTCCTCATGAGCTAAAAACAGTGTCAAAAATGAGAAGTATTTTAAGGTTTTGAAAGGTAGCACATGAAAATTTACTTGGAATAGTTTGAAATACCATGCATAGGAATTTGTAGTGGACTCTTTGGAAAAATTTGGTTTTTGGGAGTTGGATGCACTAGTAGAGCTCATACTCAGTACAGATGAAGGCTAGCAAAAGACTGGGAGCGTCCAACTAAGAGAGCAATAACAGCCATAATCATGCATATCGACAAAACATTATTAACCAAAGCATAAAGTGATATCACAAGTCAAAAACCAAATGATCATAGAGGCTTGAGGCGATTGTTTTAAAGTCAAGACATGGTGTAAGCATGCGCCAAGTCAACCCAAATAAAGCATCATAGGAGAATACCACAATATTATGCTTCTATAAGATAAAAACAATGCATGATTCTTTCAAAGGCACATTAAGCACTCTCAGTCATTTGAGACAAGTCATGCTACAACAATAACTACTAAGCATATAATCAAAATAATATCAAGCATGACATGATAAAGTCTAAGCAACAGTCTAAACAAGCTCCCTTTTGCATCACTATAAGCATGAAACAATTTACTCTTTTCCAACACCAATCAACCTATTTGAAACAACTATCAAAGATGAAAAGCAACAAAGACCAGAGGTCTAAAGACACCTAGCTACAAAGAACTAACAAGTTCTGAACAAGAATGAAGGTGAAAAATAAAAGCTAAACGCAGTACTAGAAAAAGAGAACACTCGTTGAACGATAAAAGTGAAAACTAGAGTGTTCTAGGCAATCAAAACGGAGCGTGTCTTCTCCAAAAGAAATACGTTGAGGTCCAAACATTTATTACAGAAAACAAAACAAAAGAAAACTGAAAGCAAAAATAAAGATGCTCCAAGAAAAACACATAACATATGAAGCAATAAAAATATAGTGTCTTGAGAGATGACCTGATATTTTTGTTGATGAAGAAGGGGTGCCATGGAGCATCCCCAAGCTTTGACGCTTGTACTTCTTGGATATTTCTTGGGGTGACATGGGCATCCCCAAGCTTGAGCTTTCTTCCATACTTCATCTCATCTCATCATTCTCCTTTCCGTAGACTTGAAAACTTCCTTCATACAAAACTTCACACAATTCTCATTAGCAACATTAGTTTATGCAAGATAGTAGATCCACTTTTGGTTCAGTTTCAGCTCAAGTACAACACTTATTAAGACATAAGCTACTGTAGCAACTTCTTCTAAAAGTTTCGTGATAAAAAAAACTCAAAAAGAGAGAGATCAAGAGGCAAATGCAAATAGTGGCAAAAATCTATCAAAACAGGACAACTGGTAAAGATCAATTTTTTTGAAAATCTTCTGTTGCTCAAATTGAAAAGTGCAAAATTAATGAAAGTTAGATAATAACCTAGGGCATGTGCACAAGAAATCGCAGATCAAAATGACGTTCTGGGAATTTTCACGAATGTTTACGGTGAAGCATAGAAATCTGTTTCGGGACAGCAACTTCCCCAAATCTTACCTTCCTCCAATTAGAGGTTCTTCTTGGCACAAAAACAAAATAAAAATGATAAGGAGAGGTCATTACAGTAGTAAAAACTTCCAAGACTCAACAAAAAAAAGTACTGAAAAGAAAACATTGGGTTATCTCCCAAGAGTGCTTTTCTTTAATGTCATTGAGCTAGGCGCAGAAAGTAAGAATCAAGTATTTTCAAGCGAAGAAGCATCAAGATCAATAGTTTTCTCAAAAACACAACTTGTCACAATAGGAACTTTAGATACCTCTGAAGAGGATTGAACATGTAAACCACTCTTAGTTGCACTAAAAGTTTTATCACTTTTAAACACATTCTACGGTCTGGGTATAGAAACCTTGGGAACATACATAAATGTTTGCTCTTTTCCCACAAAAGCTTTCTCCTTCTTAAATTTAAGAGAAGAGAAAATTGAACTTAAAGTTTCCATAGACTCCTCTAATTTACAAATCCTAAGGTTTTGATTATCATGGATAGTGCTAGCCTCTAAAACAGTGATTGTTTTACCGATACTTTCTATCGATCCATTAACCTGGCTAGCGTTATCAAGGAGATTTGGCAAACTTTTCTCTAGAGAGCTCAGTTTATTATAACTTCTTCCAAAGTGATCTCAGTTTTAACAACATTAATAGGTGGTGCTCCTACTAAACTTTCAATTAAATTGCATGCTTCCAAAGTAGGAGCACCCAGAAAATTACCCCCATAAGAGTATCAAGAACATATCTATTCCAACTAGATATACCAACATAAAAATTCCTAAGAAGGATCATAGTATAATACTTTTTTGTACATCTATGATGGGCATTACTTATTCTATACCAAGCATCTTTCAAACTTTCTCCACCTTGTTGCTTAAAGAAGCGAACCTCAACATCAGGAATACTCATTCTAGCAAGACTAAAACAGATAAACAAAAATAACAACTATAAAAGGAAATAACTCTTTTGTATTTTTGATAAAAAGATGCAAACGAAAATAAAGTAAAGAAACTAAGTGATATGGGCATGAAGGAGGAGGTGAAGCCCAATTTCAGGACTCCACCAAGATGAGGGAAGCTCGTTGCTGATTGGCACGCCAGGACGACCTACGATATGAAATAATTTAGTCTAAGCTTGTGTCAGCAATTTACATATCTGCTTATGTTATTCCGTGTGCTAGGTCATGTTATGGGCCACTTAGGTTTATTTGTGTTTTGGGTTTGGGCCTGTCCAAGCCCAACAGTTTTCTGGCCATCTATATAAGGAGGCCAGCAGTCTAGGGTTTAGGGGAGTTCAGTTGTTTAGTCAAAAATCATTGTGTGCTCCACCGTGTATCATCCCTCCGGGGAAACGGCGCTGCCGTGTTATCTAATAAAGATTGCTGCGAGGGTTCTTGTGTTCATCAAGAATTATCAGGCTCAGGTTTGAGGCGTGGTTATCTTCATCACGTTGCTTGCTGGATTCGTCCTCGTCTTCAGGTGACGTTCTTCGCATTGTTGGAAGATTTCTATCAGGTTTGACTCGCTGTGAAAGATCGGGACAAAACTCCAAGGATCCCGGCGTGATCCTTATCATGTGGTATCAGATTACTGGGTTGCTCACGGCAAGTATTTTGTGCTGATATGCGGATTGTTTTTCCCCTAGCAGTATTCAGCTCAGATTGGTTTGTGTGTATTCTTCAAGGCAGCAGTTTTCAGATCGATCATAGCGTGCTGCTGGTTCCGTGTTGAAGTGACCGTCGGCCTCAGATTTTGAGATCGATCTACCTCCGTCCCAGAATGAATCGGGGATCACCACATCGGAAGCTGGTGTAGCTGGACGACGGATCAGATCGCTCTTGGCAGCTCCGATCGATCCAAACATCAAGTAGAAAAAAAAGAGGAGTCACGCGTGAGGAATAGGGCAGCTGGAGGATCGGGGATCGCTCGGAATCGAGGAACATCGAGCGCTGGCGCTGGTTCTTGGCGCTAGTGGGCCTGCTCAGATCCGATCGATCGCTTGAACAATAAAAAACAAAGAGGAGCGATCGCTCACACGCCTGACCGCGCAGGAGGTCTGTCACAGGGCGCATCGTTAGCCCCGCGATCACGCCAGGATTGCTGGTTCCGCAGGCATCTCTGGCAGTTTGCCTCACAGGCCGGCCCATCTGCCTTCGAGCGAATCGCTCGCCCACGCCTGGGACTGATCGCCTCGCCTCGCCTTACCGCAGACTGTCTCCGTGGTCTAGCGAGTACGTCCTGCAGTCGATCGCCTGCGTCCCTGGCATTGGATAGTTTGTTTGAATTGCTCGTGGAGTTTTGGTCACCAGCTTGGAGTACAATTACCTTTAGCCACACGGTTGCATCTCAGCAGATTTAGTACAGATTGGTAAAAATTGTTGTTTCACTTCCAAATCAGTTTGCATACAGCGTAGTTCCGATCGGAAATTGTTCTAGCTAAAATCCAAACACGGACAATTTACCTCTGCTACGGCAATACAAGGATAATATTCAGGTATGGGTTTATCACGGCCTGTCCGGTTGACTGACAAAGCGGACGATATATACAGTGACTATTTAGAGATCTTGGTTGGTTTGAAGTATGATGCAACTAAAATCAAGTGGAGATTGGATAGTGCTGCAACGTTCGCCGAGTATGAGTCTTGGGAATCTCACATGGAGCATGGCTTTGCACAATGTCGTGCCCATGATAGTAAGTTTGGCGGTTATACTGAATTTGTACTTGCCTATCGGCGTGTGGATGCGCAGGTGGTTACTTGGTGGCGTGAAGAAAGGTGCGCAAAGGGCATCACCCTTGGAACATCTGATTGGAAGAATTTGAAGCAATTTTTGCGTACTCGATTTTTGGACAAGTCCGTAGCATCGGGCAAGGCGGTTGTTCCAAAGGTACAAGCCAAGGTTGATGGAGATGACACACCATTGAGAGGTATGAGTATACAACTTCACAAATTGTCCAATGGTGATGAGGCGACAAGGAGGAATCAGCGATGTAGCCTTTTTCAAACACAGTGCACCATCAAGGAGAAGGCATGCAAACTGATTATTGACAGCGGTAGTTACTGTAATGGCATCAGTAGGGCTGTGGTGGCATCATTGGGGTTGTCCACATGGCGTATTTCTGAACCTAAGCATGTTGAGTGGTTGAATAGCTGCGGTGTGCTGAAGGTTACTCATAAAGTACGTGTGCCATTAACAGTTGGTGATTATGTTGATGAGGTGGAGTGCGATGTGTTGCCATTGGAGGTGTGTGGGATATTACTTGGACGTCCATGGCAGTATGATCGCAATGTTACTCATGCTGGGAGAGCAAATACATATTCTTTTGTGCATGATGGCAAACAGCGGACTTTGAAACCTATGCAAGATGATCACATAAAGTCTGATGTTGAGCTGGTGGTACACAAGGCGAAGTTGCGCAAGGCTAAGCCAAAATCTGGGCTAGCTACGCCGCAGCATGAGGAGCATGATGCGAACAGCATCAGTGGTGATATTGTTTCAGCCAAGCCTGTAGATGACAAGCCAGTTGTTCGTGTTAGTGACAAGCCGGTTGAAGTCAAGCCTCATATTGATGAAGGGAAGGATATGTCAGCATGTGTTCCATGTGTTCCATGTGTTCCACTTCCAGTTCGTGTTGACATGGGTGTTCAGACTAATGACGGTGGTGCTGATCGTGTTCCGGTGCATATGGTGCCGCGGGTAGTCAGCCACAGTTTTGCGAGAACAACTCGGAGACGTTTTGTTGGAGCAGCAGTACGTGTGCATACAGGCAAGGATGGACGTGTTCGTCAGTTGTGTGGCCCAGGCATTACTACTTTGCAGGGTCGTGCTAAGCAGGTTCATGTTCAGCAATGCAAGGTTCCAGCAAGGATTGGGAAGAAGAAGGTGGAGGCGCCTAAGTACAAGTTCATTTGGCGAAGAAAAGAGGTGCAGCCACCTAGGGCTGTATCAAGTCGAGCAGGCCAAGAGGGAGGATGTGGTGAGGAAGGCAAGCAAGACTTGAAGACGGTGAATATGCGTGGTGCTATTGTTGATATTCCGCCACCCTTTCGAGCAGACCCTCACGCGTTGGGGACAACGCTTTTTGAAGGGGGGGAGGATGATATGGGCACGAAGGAGGAGGTGAAGCCCAATTTCAGGACTCCACCAAGATGAGGGAAGCTCGTTGCTGATTGGCACGCCAGGATGACCTACGATATGAAATAATTTAGTCTAAGGTTGTGTCAGCAATTTACATATCTGCTTATGTTATTCCGTGTGCTAGGTCATGTTATGGGCCACTTAGGTTTATTTGTGTTTTGGGTTTGGGCCTGTCCAAGCCCAACAGTTTTCTGGCCATCTATATAAGGAGGCCAGCAGTCTAGGGTTTAGGGGAGTTTAGTTGTTTAGTCAAAAATCATCGTGTGCTCCACCGTGTATCATCCCTCCGGGGAAACGGCGCTGCCGTGTTATCTAATAAAGATTGCTGCGAGGGTTCTTGTGTTCATCATATCAGGCTCAGGTTTGAGGCGTGGTGATCTTCATCACGTTGCTTGCTGGATTCGTCCTCGTCTTCAAGTGACGTTCTTCGCGTTGTTGGAAGATTTCTATCAGGTTTGACTCGCTGTGAAAGATCGGGACAAAACTCCAAGGATCCCGGCGTGATCCTTATCACTAAGCAAAACAATAACAAAGTAAAAAAGATTGGATGTGAGAGACTACCCTTGCAGAAATCCTCTTTCTCCCCGGCAACGGCGCTAGAAAACTTGTTGGTGCGTAGTGTTGACGACAAGTTGGGAACCCCAAGAGTAAGGTGTGATGAGCACAACGGTAAGTTTTCCCTCAATTATGAAACCAAAGTTTAATCGACCAGTAGGAGAAAGAAACCACTTCTGAAGGTTGTTGCGAACTGGCTTTTGGCAGGGCGCACTACCGGTGCAAGCAGCAACGTGGAACCAGCACACAATACAACCAAGATACTTTGCCCCAACTTGTAGTGAGGTTGTCAATATCACTGGTTTGCTGAAAACAAAGGATTAAATGTATCGTGTGGAAAAAGATATTTGTTTGCAGTATGTAAATAAATAATGCTTGCAGAAAGTAAACGGTGCTTGCAGTAGGTAGTAATAAAAGAATGGAACGGGGTCCCCAGTTCACTAGAGGTGTCTCTCCATAAAGATAAATAACATGCTGGGTAAACAAATTATAGTTGGGCAATTGACAAAATAAAGAATGCTTAGAAATGCATGTACATGTTATGAAGATCACTATGAGATTCACTTGGGCATTACAACATAATACATAGACCGTAATACAACTGCATCTATGACTAATAATCCACCCGCAGGATATCATCCGAACAACCCTTGGGTATTAAGTTGCAAGCAACAGATTATCGCCTTAAGAAAAGTGTGTAATGTAAACAATACAAATGTCCTTGAACAAGAGATTGTTGTTTTCTCCCTAGTAGCAACAGCACATCTACAATCTCCCAGATTACTGGAGGCATGAACCCACTATCGAGCATAAATACTTCCTCTTGGAGTCACTAGCATCTACTCGGCCACGATATCTACTAGCAACGGAGAGCATGCAAGATCATAAATAATATAGACATGATAAATCAACAATCAACTTGACATAGTACTCAATATTCATCGGAACCCAACAAACACAACATGTAGAATTACATAACAATGATCTTGATCATGATAGGCAGCTCACAAGATCTAGACATGAAGCACATGGAGGAGAAGACAACCATCTAGCTACTGCTATGGACCCATAGTCCAAGGTAGACTATTCACGCATCACTCCGGAGGCTAGCACGGTGATGAAGAAGGCCTCCGGTGATGATTCCCCTCTCCGGCAGGGTGCCGGGAAGAGCTTTTGGACCGTCCCAATCTTGGGACAACGACTGCGGTGACTGTCAGTATGTTTCATGGAAAAGTGTTCGTCTCTTTAGGGTTTTCCCATCGAAGGGAATTTATAGGCGGAAGGGCAATGTTAGGGGGTGGAACAGGGGCCCACACCACTGGTGGCGCGACCAGGGGGTGGCCCGTGCCACCCCATGGTGAGGCCGCCTCCTAGTCCGGCTCCGTCTCTCCTTTGGACTCCGCCTTCCCTTCAGGTAAATAGGAACTTCAGCTTTCGTTTCATCCAATTCCGAGAATATTTCCTGTGTAACTTTTCTGAAACACAAAAACAGCAGAAAACTGGAACTGGCACTGTGGCATCTCGTTAATAGGTTAGTTCCAAAAAATGCATAAAATTTCCACGAAGTGTAAACAAAATACAAAGCAATTGGTGTAAAACAAGCATGGAGCATCAAAATTTATAGATACGTTTGCGACGTATCAGGTCCCAAGCCTTCTCTCATACGCTTCTTTCTCCTAGCTAGGGGAGATGCCTTCGCTTGTAAGCTTCCCTCCCTGCAAGGGGGGAGAGGCCTTCCTTCCCACTGAAGGGAAGGGCCTTGCCCGGCACCTGGCAACACCTTGCCGGGCTGGTCGCCCTGGGCAGAGCTTGCCGGAGGGCCTTCCGTGGGCATCGTTCCTGGACGCCTCCAAGGAAATGGTAAAGGGCAAAGGGGTGCCACCATGACAGATCTTCTGAAGATGCCGATCGAGAAGCTCTCACAACATCTTCAGGAAGCTCTACACCAGGAGCAGCCCTCGCCTCCACCATTCCTTTGGCGCCTCTAGCACTGTACTGCTTCAGCTGGTTCTCTCCCGCTTCCTGTGGGAGATGAGTACCATGGCCCGGATATATATAGCCGAGCCAGCGGTGGCCTTCATCTTCTTCCCGCAAGTGGGCTTGCAGGTGGCTCTTTGCTGCTTGGAAGCGGTGGCAGACCGTCCGACATTGCCTTGGTCCAAACACCGGGCGGTGAAGCCTTATCTTCTGCCTTCATGGAGCGGGCCAAGCAGCCGGCACTAGGACCCCCTGGTCCAGAGAGACGATAGCTCGTGCCTCTCAGTTAACATGGTATCAAAGACAATGTCTCCAATTTGAGTCCAGTGTCATGCAATTTATCCTAAAAATTGATGGTGCCCCTCAGTCCATGTACAAGGCCTCTTGTGCCTACCTCTGAGTTCCACATGTTGACCCTCTCTTGTCTAGTCACATGTAAGGAGGGGCGTTGATGTGTACAAGTGGACTGCCTTAGCCGTATCTATCAGTTTGGACTTTTGGTTGTGTTGGCTAGTACCTCGCACTTAACAGGTTCATAACATATCAGCCTTCTAGCTGTCAACAAGAGTTTGTGGCGAGGAGAAGAAGCGGGAATAGATAGATTGGACGCATCCCTTGTGGAAAGTGGCAGCGGCGTTAACTTCACGGCAGCGGGGCTCCATGGTCTCTTGTGGTTTGGATGAGCTGGCTGCGGTGGCCCTTGCTTTGTAGATTTATATTTAGTCTACTGACACTTCTATTTTCATTGGGACTGAACATGGCTTTTTTCTCCTAGTATGCTGGTGTAACTTATTTGTCTTATTTTCCGCCTGTAAATAGCGCTATGATTTGTCAGAATCGTGATTTTGAATCGGATCGGAACCACTATGGTAGGATCGTAAATTGTAGGATCATACCTAGTAGAATCGTAAAATCTAAGATTCTACTTAGTAGAATTGTAGAATCTATTCGCTCAATTTGAATCGTAAAGTCGTAGAATCGTATAGTAGAATCATGATTCTGACAACTGTGAACCCAGATGGCAGTTCCACAGAGCAGTAGCAACACTGGTAAATGCTTGCATTACTCCACAATGCCTACTGATCCTGTTATCCCTAAAGAATGATGTACGTGGTGCTTTTGTTGATTGCTTGTTTGGTTACATCAGTGCAATGATGCTTTTGAAATTGTCACTGATAACATTGTCATTGTTCGCATGGTATGTTGTTTTGACTTATTTTGTCTTTGTTTCAGGATACAAATCAATCTATGGAAGCAGAAGAGAGGACCCTTAAATCAACTGTCCAGATTGTTTCTCAGAGCAGAAGTGGCAGCAACTATTGCTTGTATCAGCCTAGTGTGTCAGCTGTTCTAGTTATTCGAGCACGAAGAGTTGTTGAAACTACAACCGAATCAATTGATCTTACTAGACAGAAAATAGAGGAAACAGATACCAAAATTACCATAACACGCCATGAGATAAAGGAATTGAAAAACATGCAAGCTTTGACAGAGCATCTACTTAATAATCTCCTCTTTAGCTCTCATGGCAAGCCAGTTGTTACATGTATGGTGATGCAATCCCAATCTAAGTAACCAGAAATGTCTATCGATGCAATCTCTACATCTCTGAAGAGCTGCCATAGCTTGTTATTTAATTGATTCTGTAACTTCCCGTGCCTGTAATAATTTGTTGTAATTTTTAATTTCATGTCCTCATTTAGTTCTTATCTATTTTTGTGCTAGAAATTGTGTGAAACCTGGTATTCATGTATTATACGAGCCGTATGTATATGGTCCAGTTTTTGGCCCTTCAGATGGGGCGGTAAATGGGCCTATGACGGGCCATTGCCGTGCTAGGCCAGAAATTGGGTCATATTCTAATAGGCTGCTAGCGGGCCCTATCTTAAGGGCCCAAATGTGAAAACTGCATGGCATTTGATGGGCCTTATTTGACATGGATCTCTGTTTGCTTACTAGGCCGTCAACTGGTCACGCGGCAATTGGCCAGATATTAACGGGCCGAAACACAGATGGATTGTGGACGTAGCTGGGCTCTTACGTATGTCCGGCAAAATTTGACCAGGCCTTCCATGTGCCGAATCTTACATGGGCCCCGATATCATTGGGCCTGAGTATGGATGGCCCATCTAGAGATACAGGCCTTCAGTGGGCTGAGGTACCAAAACTTTAACAGGCCATTGTTGGATCGGCTCGACAACATTAACATGCCTTTGCTGGGCCAGAGTCCTAACATAAACAGACATTAATTAGGCTAGAACTCAAACATTAATAAGCCTTTCTTGGGTCAGCCCTCCAACATTAACATTCCTTTATTGGGCCGTCCTCCAATAGGAACATGCCTTTGTTGGGCTACCCCGCTACTCGTATTGGCTCTTGGGTGGGCCTTGCCATTTTAGTTCATTGGGCCTTATATAGGCTGGGCCTTCAAGTTTTATCAACCCTAGGTGGGCCGGCCTGCTTAATATATAACATGCCTTGAGTGGGCCTGCCATCTACCACGGGTTACGATCGTGGCCGAAAAGTCAATAGCGGCTGCCATGTGTTGGTTAGGATGACGTCAGCAATTTGGTGGCCCGGTGAAACCCATCTACCACGAAACCAATTTTTGTGGCTAAAGACTCGCATCTACCACGGTCGTCAAAAACCGTTGCAGAAAGATCCGTATGGTCGATAGACCACGGTATGCCAATCATGGTTAGAGAGTCATTAACCACAAAAAACGACCCTTTAACCATGATTTTCGACCTTGGTAGATGGACACTTTTCTTCTAGTGTAAATCCTTCACATGAGAGCACAAATATACCCTCGGAACCAAGTTTGTGAGGATTTACTTTGTTCTATTACTTTCATGTTTGTGCATTTCTAGGCATGTTGCTAACTGCCATTACCAGGCATGTTGCTCACTTCCAGGCATGTTGATTGTAGTAATCTAGCTAAACTGTCATGTTTGTGCATTTCTAGGCATGTTGCTAACTGCCATTTCTAGGCATGTTGCTCACTTCCATTTCCAGCCATTTCTAGAACACAAAATAGACAACACAAGATCTAATGATTCATGAACTGAACATGAATATATTGATCAACACATAGCCATTACATATCACCAAACAGACTGCACACATAGTTCAGTGCACTAGCAGATTAGCCATTACATATCTCCAAAAGGATCACCACTACATCAACAGATAGTTCACTTCACTACTCAGGACACTGGCATCACACTTTTCCAACTACATCAGACTTCACTGCACTAATTGGCACTACCTTGCCATTACAGTGCTCATTTTTTTAGAGCAAGAACGGCACACAGCAGTCAGGGGCGAATATCATTACTGGTGATGGGAGTAGCTAACACCAATGATTGCCACCAAAGCACGGAGGACAACACCCAAATTAAGTATCTGACCCCAGCCCAAAATATCGTCTGACCCCATCGCAGGCCAATTAGACGAGGCTAAGGCACCAGGCCATCTTCAAATTTATCATACTCCCTCCAGTGCGTTTTAGATAACGCCCACGCAGAAATATGATATTTTGCAAAAAAACCTCAACATTTGATTCTTTACAACTGAGGTCCCTGCATCTGAAAATTAAAATCGTATTCTTCCCCGTCGATAGAGAGGTCGGCCATGCTCGAGCTCCCGTCGGATCTCCCGGCCGCACGCCATTGTTCCTAGAGCGCTGCCCTCCCGCCGGCCTCCCTCTCAAGCTACCGCCAGCTTCCCGCTCACATCGGAGACCTCGCCGGCCTCCCGGATTCCCCAACGATCTCCCTCCTTCTTGCTCGCGCACTCGCACAGCCTCCTGCTCAATCTCCTTCTGGCCTCCCACTCTAGCTCCTGACGGTCTCCCGCCCATGAACTCGCGCCCTCACGCCATAGACCTCGATGCCCTTGCGCCACCGAACTTGCGCTGGACTTCCTGCCGGCCTCCCATCCTCCTGCTCGATCTCCTGCAGACCTCATTCTCACGCTCGCACTTCCGTCCTCACATCGCCGTCCTAGTGCTCGAGCTCCTCCACAGCCAAGTCAGTGCTGCCAAGTCCACGCCTAGTCCGGTGACCAAAAACCGGTGGCGCCGCCACCCAAGAGTTGCTGGCGCTCACTGCTAGAGGTCTCCTCTGCAAAGAATAAGGTATAGGGAATTTTAGTTAGGAATTTCTCTGAAAAATCAGTTAGCCTGGTGTTGCCTCCTTACTGTCTGTCAGAAATTAAGTTAAACCACAAACAAGATGACAATAGAGAGTACTCTGAACATTCAGTTAAACCACAAATTAAAGTTCACAACATCCATCTCCTCCATGACTGAAATTGCCGGTAGGAGTATATCACCTAAGATAATCTATGCCAGAGAAAATTTCTAATGACAATTCAACTGGAGAACTTCTGTAATCCAGAAAAACAAGCTTCAGGTGGATAAGACCATGCATATAAATGCAGATGATAGTAGCAACTAAATGTAGTTAAATCTCCAGAAATGAACATCACTGAGAAGTGAGTAAGAAACACACTTGCTTACCAAACACAGGTCCCTGTCTGTCACGGTACATGTGGATGCATTCAGCTTCAGGTGGATGAGACCATGCATCGTTGAATTTCAATATTACAACTTGCTGAGCCCTCCCTTCTGTTCAAATGGCAACTTTGGTCGATCTATATAAACTATACATGAGAAATCAAGTAGAGGAATCTGATCAGAGAATCATATGGCCCACATAATAATTATTAAGAATAAATTGTTGTACAAGAACAACAACTATTTTCAGTTATAGGCAATAGAATTGTGCAATGAATACAATTAAATTCCCAGATATCTGAAATTTACCTAGTTGGTCCTAGATATACAATACATATAAGTAGCATTGATGATACCTCGCGGTGAAAATACCGAGGCGGATGAAATCACCAAGCATGCATCCCACCGCCTAGCGCAGTCAGTCGACGTCTTCGAGGAGCGTCTCTTCAAGCCATCAGCCACACCGCCATCATCAGTGCTAGAACCTTCTCTGACTCTGCCGCCGCCACTAGAGCAGGGGTCTTCAGAGTGCGGCCCACCTTTAGGTGATCGCCTCCTCTTGGCATTGGCAAGGCAGGAGGGAATGGACTGGATCCTTGAACTCAAGGCATACCTCATCAGCGGCAAGCTATCCGAAGAGGAGTCTGAAGTGGAGAGGATTACTTGTCAAGCCACAGGCTACTGCATCAAGGACGGTGATTTGTATCAATGTCGACCTAGTGGCATAGCACTAAAGTGCATCTCCACCGTCGAAGGCCAAGAGCTACTGCGCGACATCCACGCAGGTGAATGTGGCCAGCATTCCTCGGTAGGCACCCTCACAGGCAAGGCATACCGCAGTGGCTTCTATTGGCCCTCTGCCCTCGCCGATGCCACGGAGATGGTCAGGAGGTGTGAAGCATGCCAATTCCATGCCAAGCAAATTCACCAGCCAATGCATGGATTGCAAACCATACCGCTCACCTGGATGTTCTCCATCTAGGGTCTCGATATCCTAGGCCCATTCCCACGAGCGCATGGGGGCTACCACTACCTCTATGGCACCATCTAAAAGTTCACCAAATGGGCGGAGGTGGAGCCCATGTGCACAATACCGGCTAGGTCAGCTGTCAGGTTCATCCAAGGGCCGGTTTGCCGCTTTGGAGTGCCCAACCGCATCATCACCGACAACGATAGCAAGTTCACCAGTGGCCTCTTCCGGGAGTATTGCGTCTCCATTGGCACCAAAATCTGCTTTGCCTCCATCGCTTATTCGTGGAGCAATGGACATGAGGAACGCGCAAATGCCAAAGTCCTCAAGGGCCTTAAGGCTAAAAGCTTCAACGCCAAGCTCAATGCCTGCGGCAAGAAATGACTAGAGAACCTCCCATCTGTGCTGTGATCTATCCATACCAACACCACCAAGCCCACCGGAGAAACTCCTTTCATCCTGGTTTACGGGGTAGAAGCAATCCTTCCCACCGACATCAAGTTCGGGTTGCCAAGAGTCTTGGCGTTCAATGAAGGTCACCAGGGCGACCTCTTCAAAGACCGACTCCTTCTACTCGAAGAAGCTTGGTGCCAAGCTGCTCTCTGGACTGCATGCTATCAGCAAGGTTTACAATGCTATCACAGTTGTCACATCCACGCAAGGATGCTAGAAGTTGGAGAGTTGGTCCTGAGGAGGATACTCTCTCGCAAAGGCCTGCACAAGATTTTGCCAATGTGGGAAGGACCCTTCAAGGTGACGCACATCTCTAGGCCAAGCACAGCGCGACTAGAAACCGCTGAAGGCGTACCGGTGGGAAACCTGTGGAACATTTCTCACTTGAGGAAGTTTTACCCGTAAGCTCCTCGCGAGGCCGGCTCCAAAGATTGCCATATAGGCATTTTTTGTGTTAACTTAAGATGCTTTTTAGCACTAAGACTAAGGGCGTGTTCGGAAGCCCTCCAGCTTCCAGCTTCTCGTAAATCCGCCGTGGAGCAGTGCCGAACGTTTTAAATCCGCGAAGCTAAATCCGAGAAGCTAGCCCACTTTGCTGTATAAAACGCGGAGCACCGTTTTCGCAAATTAGGTGGAGGAAGACGACCTATACAGGAAAAAATGGTTGGAGCAGCCCGGCCGAACAAAGAAGCAGCCCGCCGAACGTTTAGTGCTCCGCGTGGGATGGTGGAGTGGCAACGGGAAGCTGAATCTACGGATTTTTGGGAAGCTGGGCTGTTCCCGAACACGCCCTAAGTTAAAGCGCGAGTAGTGCATCTGCTTCGGGATGATATTGTATGGCATGAAGTCCATTTTATTTTATTTTGTACACCACATAAGCGGGGGCTAGGCATGGTGTCTATGCTGGGGTCTTCACCCGGAAAACAGCAAGCCCGCAAAACCCAAAGGGACTAACCTCTGGCCAGGGGCGATGTCCCGATACTCGCCACCTCAGCAAGTCCTTGGTGCTTAGTTTCCTCGCATGGTGCACTAGAAAATAAAAAATCTTTGAGATATCTCCAAAGCATGCCAAAGGCACCTGCTAAGGACCGACACCTTGTGAGCATCCCTTGCGAAGCCTTGCCGTCCCTCTGGACTCCCTTAAACATTGATGCACAAACATCCATGGGGTTGCATCTTCCCTCGCTCGAGGAAGGCCGCACATGGCAGGATTCCTGAAGACTAAGGCCGCTCCGACCTCGCGAAGGAGTTGCTGGTCTGGAGGTTCGCGCCAGGCCTCTCACCTCACAAGCATCCCTCATTGGGGTGTTGTGCGCCTCTAGGCTCTCTTAAGCATCGATGCCTTCGTGTCCATGAGAGTTCCAGCTTCCCTCATGCCGAGGAAGGCCTCGGGAATCGCCACGTGCGGCAATTTGCTCTTAGCTGCTGGCACAAAATAGTGTCATGCTCCCTCACGACGAGGAAGGCTCTTGTGCCGGTCATAGGGGCATCTTTTTTCTCATTTTTTCTTTTGTGTTTATCGTTTATTCTGTTTGTTTCCGGGGATTTCGGTGTTTTTTTGTTTTCCAACTCTTTTCAATCTTCATCTCTCAGGATTGGACAACTCATCGGCACCGGCGCTGACCCCAACCATGAGCTCTGAGATGCAAGGAGGCCTCCCTTATGCGTAAACACCTTGCCAGGGCTCCCAAGCGTGTGGAGGGAACTAGACCTGGTCTAATGCCGCGAGGATAATGTCAGTAAAGAAGAAGAAAGAGATCTGGAGGAAGCATTTCATTGCTAGAAGATCTCCCTAGAGGGAGATCGCAAAAGCATGGTGGGGCATTATGCTGGTGGCTACTACTACTATTACAACGAAAACAGGGGAGGCGAGCAAGTTGTCTCATTAGAAGGCCTCCACGTCACCGTCGATGCTACACGCCGCCGACGCCAGCAAAGGGTAGATGCGGCGGACGCCTGTAGTGCCCTGCCTTTTGAAAAAGGAAGAACTCCTATGTTAAGTGCTATTACCTGGATCACTGATATCACCACAGTACAAAATATAGTAATCATTGCAGTAGTATCAAATATTACAACGCAAATCTAGTTATACAAGTCTCAACCTTATAGTTCACAACGGAAAACAAAGTGGCAATGAGCCTCCATCTTCATCACATGCCACAGGCAGTCATGTTGGAATGTAGACTCGAGATCCTACAAATCGTTCCTCATCCGAATAACCTGCACATTTGAATATGCAGCCCCAATAAAAGGGGTCAGTACAACAACGTACTAGCAAATGACACATATTTGCTAGCAGTTGTGAAAGGACTATGCTACATGATATCTGGTGGATCTCTTGGGCTAATTTGCATAAAGCCAATTTTATCCTACATTTGCTTTCAAAAATTTCTATCAAAATTTTAGTCTTTAAGGGTCGAAATAACCCCCATACACTACGTACTAGCTAGGCATGTAGTTCTGGGCGAAACTCAACAAGGTCAGAACCACCAGAAACCACCACCCCTCGGAGTGTATGGCCCTGCGCCCCAATCCTAAGGGTTTCTAGTCAAATTTTAATCATTCAGAAACGGTGATGAGATTCTTTCGTACATTCCATGTCTAGAGACTCAAATTGTCCATAACCGGGGACACGGCTAATTGATTAGTTTGATACCCTACAGGGGTTGTGCACTTTCACCTTAAGACTCATTCTACCCAGAGAGAAGAATGAGACAAGACCTTTCAAAAAGAGAGAGCAACCATACTAGCAAGACCCGTTGCCACCTACAATTCTGCTACCACCTCATGTCTTGCTCACAAGTGGAACCCTCACATCCTAGTTAGTCCAGACAGAGCCCATAGTGTCAGAAGGCTACACTGGAAGTACTCTATAGCACAGAAGACATGGTAATCTCTTTAATCCTGGGTGGCAAACGACAAGTCAACGTCTGGGTACACATCCTCCATGATGCATGTGTCCCAAAACCCACTCAACATCACCTCCTCTATGAAACCAATCCACCCAGGTGGTTCATTTTAGTTGAAGTTCTTAATTTGTTGATGAAACAACTTTAACAAGGTGATCATAGCATGACATCAATACTAAAAGTATTTTAGCATCCTAACAAGTGGGGTTTAGAGGATGGCTACACACTACTAGGATCTAAGCACTTGGTAAAACAGTTGATATTCCACCTATCATGCATACTACTAAAAATCATTAATGCAGTAGTAAAAAGTGGGTAGAAGAATGTGTGTCACTTGCCTTTTTGGATTTCACGATTTTTCACTTCTCTCAACAATTCACGTAGATCTCCATACAAGCTATAACATAGTAATAGCACCACATAAACACACTATACAATCCAAACAATATCAAACAAGGCAAGCAATTGAAAAGTGTTGGTTTAACATTTTAGATTTATTAAGATACTCTGATAAGAGAGATATGGCAAAAAGGATTGTGGCTTGCAAGATATGGATTTGAGAGTTTGGATGGCAATGTCAAAAGATTTGAAAAGAGTGGATTGAAAAGATATAAGTGAAGAATCTTTATGCATGAATAGAACTTGGAATGGTTCTCGTGAATTGAATCACACAAGTGTCAAAAGAAAATGCAACAACAATACTATTGAATAAGTGTGACAACAATTACTCAAAAATAGTACGCATTACACTTAGGCTTGGGTATGGATTTGTGAAACCTTGAATTACTCAATTAACTCATTTGGAAATTGAATAGCTCAATGAAGATCAACAAGATCAAGTGGACATGGGGTTGGACATGAATGAAAGATATTTGTGAATATAGTTCAAAAGTTCTATTGGATAACATGGATTATGGAAATGGGATGTGAAGTGAAGTATATCAACACCACAATAGCAAGAACAAAACCAATGATTGAGTTGTATCACATTTTACTCAAATAACACAATTGTAATTTGAATATATGTGAGATAGACAAGCAAGATTTAGATAGGCATGACATTAGGTCAAGGTGGTGTCAAGATGATCTTGGTGGATAGGTATGGGCATAGGATTTACTTCTGTGGAAGGAAACATGCTGAAAGAAAATAGAATTATTCCTATAGTGGAAAATACTCAAATTCCCATATTTGAATTTGAATGTTTGTGAAGTGGTTCAAGAAACTTGGGAAGTGATGCTACTGGATAGATTATAGTAAAGCAAAGCTAGTCCAACTGGATTCACTCCAAAATCAATTTTAAAACTCAAATCATGATCAGAATAGTGATTTGGATGAATTTGAATGTACCAAGTTTGTGCACGTATCAACTTTGATGTTTCTTGATTCTATGATGTTCTACATGATCAGAGGATTCCAAAGACTGCAAATTTGTGATTTTTGGATATGTAGAACAAAAGTTATTAATTTATTGGTGCAACAAATGGTTTAAATCAATTTGAAAATGAATTCAAATTGTATACAGAAACTATGGGATTTAATTGCACCATTGGATTCTACACATTATTAGCTTTCTAGAGACATATTATTTTTGATTTTTGGATCTATGGTTTGAAAGATATGAATTTCTAAAGTTTACAACATTTTTTGTTTATTTCTAAAATTAACAGAGGCAAAATCCAACGTGACAGACACGTGGCAGTTCGTGATTGGCCAGTACCGATTCGGTATGTGAAATAAAACCTAGCCTTTAGATCTAGATCTGATGGCTAGGATTTGATCTGGCTCACCTAGGGTTTCAGTGGGTCATCGGAGATGGAGATGCGGCAGCGCTGCGCTCCGGTGGTCAATGGCGACGGTGCTCCGGTGATCTCTGGTGACAGAGAGGTGGTCAACAAGGGCGGCGCAATGAGGTGAAGGTGATGGAGTGCTTGAAGGCCTCGATTGAAATCGGCGACGATGCAGAGAGGCGGCTAGAGTGCCTGCATGTGATGGCGACCTTCGGGTGTCAATGGTGCTGTACAATCACTGCAAGATAGATCGAATAGGATACATGAGCAGGTGTGCAAGATCACAGGGAGTCAAGGGGTACTAAGTATGGGCGTCGAGTCCCTTTTGCCGCCGGAATCGAAGAAAAGGGGCGGCAGCACCGGCGGGCTCCAAAGTGTGGCCTGGCGCCTCTAATGGCTCACGAACAAGAGGGGAAAGGCAAAGGGAGTCAAGGGCATTTTACAGAGGCAAACAGAGAAAGCTCTAATGGCCGAAATTGATGGAATTTGATGCTGGAGGAATCACCATAATCGGATGTGTCACCGGCGTGTTTCTCGGCTAGAGGTTAGGGATGATGATGTGGTGTCTGCGGGGCCCACCTATCAGGGAGAAAAAGAGATAAGAAAAGGGTACCGGTTTGGTTTGCTAACTAGGCCATGGACTGGCTTCTAGCTAGGGTCAAAACGGCTCCCCGAGGGCTTTTGTTTATTGTTTTTTGATCTTCTCTTTTTCTTTTTCTGTTTTCTTATTTCTTTTATAGCTTTTCCATTTTAGCTCCAAATGAGCTCAAACTAATTTCTAAAATTTTCTAAAATTCAAAACAACCTTTTAAAATAGTAAGGAGCCACTTTTCCTGATAAAACATATTTTCCTCAAACTTTATAAATTTGGCCAATAGGGCTTTATTTGCATAATGCAAAATAGTAAAAGGGTTTTAAAATAAACCTTTAAAATCAGAGAATAAACTTTTTAAAAAATAGTATTTGAAATTTATTTTCAAACATACTTTTGGCAATGCAAACTTTATTTAATATAAAACATTTGTAAATAATTTCTTTGCAAAAAAGCTTGCATACGATTTGAATAAATGCAAATTAGTATTTTGAAATCCCATTTTCTCAAAAGAGTTCTTCAAGGAATAATAGAAAGTTTGAAATTGTTTTTCTAATAAAGCTTTTAAATAAACTCAAAAAGTTTTAAATCCTTGTGAAATTTCAATCAACACAAACAAAACAATTTTTTTTTCAAAATTTGATATGAAAACTTGGGATGTTACAGACTACCACCCTTAAAAGGAATCTCGTCCCCGAGATTAGGTGAGGCTAGAAAGAAAGATGGGTTTGGGTTACCTAGGTGGGCTACCACCCTTAAAAGAAACTTTTGTGGGTAGTCTAGATCTTGAGTTCACACGAGGCACACCTTGGTTTTGGCTTGGCACTGGATCATCTTTTGAATCCATATGTACTTTCTAACTTCATTTTCCAATAGGTGGGTATCTATTAACAAACTTGGGCATCCAGTATTTCTGAGGGAGCCTTGAGCAAGCTTTTCTTCACTGTGATGCTTCAATCCCTAATGAACTCTGTTGAACTACTTTGGACACTGAAGGGTCACTCTTTGGGTCAATTACAAGACTAGGTTAAGGTGATCTCCTTACTTCATTTCATCCTCTTAGTCGACATCCTTGGTGGTCCTTCATCTTATGGTTCATTCTTCTACAACCACTCAGAGCTCTAAGGTCGGTAAGACTTCTTCCGTCGTGAGTCTTCTTCAACAGTAAGCTTGTGGTTCATCCTCACCGTATTCCTATGTTTGGCATCACTGGCCTATTATAAGGGTACAATATCTTATCCTCCTAAGGTTCAAGCTTAACAATGTCGTCTCTCTTGTTGGTATCTATCTCCAGATTAACCATTCATAACAAGAGCGAACGATATGAGTAGTCGTCATGGGGACCAATCCATGTCGCACCCAATCATTACCTTGCATTTGGTTTGGTGCATCTCGCATTTTAACTCTTGGTCAACCTCACTAGCTTTGACAAAGTTTTTCTTGGAATTAGAACCAATGTTTCAATTCCCATTTTTTTTGGAAGCAAAACTATCATTCCTTAGCTAGGGGTTTGCGTAAACTCTCGTATGGATAATCTCTTAAGTTGCAGATCCTTAGAATTGCCATTTCATAGGAAAAGAAAATCCATTCGACAAGGTTGCTCTTATCTCTTACAATTCCTTACAATATTTATTACAAGTAGTAGCTATGTACAATTTCTTCCAAGTTGGCTACACCTTGTTGTGTCTTCTCCTTGTATTTGCGGCATCCTTCAGTTATCCCAGTTCACTGAAATCCTAAATTACTTTTCTCTGTGCACTTATTCGCATAGTGTCCCATTTGTTTGCACTTAACAAGTGAACAGGCTGAGGTCATTCTTCACGCTATCTGGTCTGTTTGCTTTATTGTTCTCTTTCAGACCTTTGTTCGCATAATGTCCTATCTCCTTGCAATTAAAGCAAAGCACCTTGCTATTGTCTTTGTTCTTTTTGGGTCTCTCTAAGGCCAATAGATCTTTTAGTTCCTATTCTTCATATTCCACTATAGTTGTGGGAAACCTTTCTCGTTTCTTCGAGCAGTTTCTAGGTAAGCGTACTTGTCTTCCACCTGCTAAGCGACTCTTGGTGGTGAAGTCGGGTGCTGTTTCTGGGACTTTCGTTTCCACCATCATCTTAGATCTTCTATCTTTAGGGGTCTTTTCTAGCAACTGGCACAATCCATCTTTGGCTTGTTGATTCATTCGTTGCACCGTGGGGTAAAGCTTACATTCAGTAGGAACATGATTGATTCCATCGCATAGGAAACAAGTAACCTGGGCCATGGGACATTCCTCATTTGGATGGCTCGTATCACAGTAAGGGCACTATTCATGACATTACTTAAACATGTGTCCTATTTCTCCACAGATCTTGCAGGCTAGCAGTGTTATCTCAGCATCACCTCTTGGTTCCTTGCTACCAAAATTGTTTTGGGCCAGGTTGTTATTGGTATTAGCCATAATCTGGGACATCATTTGTACTATTCGAGAATGATCATCCAGTACTTGCTGCATTCCTAGAGGTAACTCTTTGATATCGCGGTTGACCATTTCCTGGGTCATTACTCGCATCATTTCGATATGTACCTCTACCATTCGTTGCATTGCTATCTCCATCTGAGGGTTGTTGTGATTGTTATGGCATTGAGGATGCATCTATTTGGGTTTAGGACAGGTTTAGGGCTTGGCATAGATGAGAATAGATAGAAGGGATCTAAAGAATATTCCTACCCAAACACAACAGATCAAGGCAATTCATCTTACAAGCAACATCTAACAAACATTCATCACATCAAGCAAACTAGTTCAAACACTAACAATCTAGTATGGTCATACCCCAATTTGGTATGATGAGTAGATTATTACGATATCATTGGTTCTATAAACTAGAATTATTAGTGGTCTTGTCTATCACTGTCTTCCTCATTTAATGCTCTCATTTCCAATTCCTCAGTGTATTGCTGGGTGTTGTGCAGTCTTCACATCAGCATTTCTCCAAGTTCTTCGTTGGCCTTCAATGTAGTTCTTCATGTTGGGTTCAAGGAGTAACATATGAAGTAGAAGTCTCATTCTTCTAGCACATTGTGATCTTATATCCTTGTTGATGGTTTTCAAAAGTTGGGTCATCTAAAGTAAAAGGAAAACCTTTGAAAAATGATGTGGGAGAGAATACAAGAAGTTTTCAAGATGCACACATTTTTTTTATACATATAGAAGAAAGATGAGGTAGATTTCATTTAGAAAACCAAAATGATATTTTATTTTATTTTGAAGGAAGAAAACAAAATTTTAGGACTTCCTAGTCTATTCCAAACCTAGGGTCTCGATCCTACAGGCAACACTATGCTCTGATGCCTTTCTGTAGTGCCCTGCCTTTCGAAAAAGGCAGAACTCCTATGTTAAGTGCTATTCCCTGGATCACTGATAGCACCACAGTACAAAATATAGTAATCATTGCAATAGTATCAAATATTACAACGCAGATCCAGTTATACAAGTCTCAACCTTACATTTCATAGCGGAAAACAAAGTGGCAATGAGCCTCCATCTTCATCACGTGCCACAGGCAGTCATGTTAGAATGTAGACTGGAGATCGCACAAATCGTTCCTCATCCGAATAACCTGCACATTTGAATATGCAGCCCCAATAAAAGGGGTCAATACAACAACGTACTAACAAATGACACATATTTGGTAGCTGTTGTGAAAGCACTATGCTACATGATATTTGGCTGGTGGATCTCTTAGGCTAATTTGCATAAAACCAGTTTTATCCTACATTTCCTTTCAAAACTTTCTTTCAGAATTTTAGTCTTTAAGGGTCGAAATAACCCCCATACACTACATACTAGCTAGGCATGTAGTTCTAGGTGAAACTCAACAAGGTCGGAACCACCAGAAACCACCACCCCTCGGAGTGTATGGCCCTGCGCCCCAATACAAAGGGTTTCTAGTCAAATTTTAATCATTCAGAAACGGTAATGAGATTCTTCCATACATTCCATGTCTAGAGACTCAAATTATCCATAACCGAGGAAACGACTAATCGATTAGTTTGACACCCTGCAGGGGTTGTGCACTTTCACCTTAAGACTCATTCTACCCAGAGAGAAGAATGAGACAAGACCTTTCAGAAGGAGAGAGCAACCATACTAGCAAGACCCGTTCCCACCTACAATTCTGCTGCCACCTCATGTCTTCCTCACAAGTTAAACCCTCACATCCTAGTTAGTCAAGACAGAGCCCATAGTGTCATAAGGCTGCTCTAGAAGTACTCTAAAGCATAGAAGACATGGTAATCTCTTTAATCCTGGGTGGCAAACCACAAGTGAACGCCTGGGTACACATCCTCTGCGAGGCATGTGTCCCAAAACCCACTCAACATCGCCTCCTCTATCAAACCAATCCACCCAGGTGGTTCATTTTAGCTGAAGTTATTAATTTGTTCATGAAACAACTTTAACAAGGTGATTATAGCATGGCATCAATATTAAAAGTATTTTAGCATCCTAACAAGTGGGGTTTAGAGGATGGCTACACATTACTAGGATATAAGCACTTGGTAAAACCGTTGATATTCTACCTATCATGCATACTACTAAAAATCACTAATGAAGTAGTAAAATGTGGGTAGAAGAATGTGTGTCACTTGCCTTTTTGGAGTTTGCGATTTTTTACTTCTCTCAACAAAGCACGCAGATCTCCGTACAAGCTATAACATAGTAATAGCACCACATAAACACACCATACAATCCAAACAAAATCAAACAAGACAAGCAATTGAAAAATGTTGGTTTAACATTTTATATTTATTAGGATACTGTGATAAGAGAGATATGACAAAAAGGTTTGTGGTTTGCAAGATATGGATATGAGAGTTTGGATGGCAATATCAAAAGATTTGAAAAGAGTGGACTTGAAAAGACATAAGTGAAGAATCTTTATGCTTTACGAAAGCATGAATAGAACTTGGAATGGTTCTCGTGAATTGAATAACACAAGTGTCAAAAGAAAATGCAACAACAATACTATTAAATAAGTGTGACAACAATTACTCAGAAATAATATGCATTACACTTAGGATTGGGTATGGATTTGTGAAACCTTGAATTACTCAATTAACTCATTTGCAAATTGAATAGCTCAATAAAGATCAACAAGATCAAGTGGACATGGGGTTGGACATGAATGAAAGATATTTGACAATATAGTTCAAAAGTCCTATTGGATAACATGGAGTATGGAAATGGGATGTGAAGTGAAGTATATCAACACTCATACGTCTCAAACGTATCTATAATTTTTGATGCTCCATGCTTGTTTATGCACCATTTGCTTTGTGTTTTGTTACACTTCGTGGCATTTTTATGCATTTTCCGGAACTAACCTATTAATAAGATGCCACGGTGCCAGTTCCCTGTTTTCTGCTGTTTTTGTGTTTCAGAAAAGCTACACAGGAAATATTCTCGGAATTGGACGAAACAAAAGCTGAAGTTCCTATTTTTCCCGACACGAGATGGAGTCCAAAGCAGAGACGGTGGGGAGCCAGGGGCCAGCCACACCATAGGGTGAAGCGGCCAGCCCCTGGCCCATGCCACCAGGTGGTGGGGCCACCTGGCCCACCTCCTGACGCCGCCCTTCCGCCTATATATTCTCCTCAGCGAGAAAACCTAAAAGACCCAATCAATTTTCCATGAAACATACTGCAAGCCGCCGCCATCGTCGATGCGAGATCGGGAGGGTCCAAAAGCTCTTCCCGTCACCCTGCCAGAGAGGGGAATCACCACCAGAGGCCTTCTTCATCACCATGCCTGCCTCCGGAGTGATGTGTGAGTAGTCTACCTTGGACTACGGGTCCATAGCAGTAGCTAGATGGATGTCTTCTCCTCCATGTGCTTCATGTTTAGATCTTATGAGCTGCCTATCATGATCAAGATTATCGTTGTGTAATTCTACATGTTGTGTTTGTTGGGATCCGATGAATATTGAGTACTTTGTTAAGTTGATTTATTGATTTATCATCTCTATGTTGTTTATGATCTTGCATGCTCTTCGTTGCTAGTAGATATCTTGGCCGAGTAGATGCTAGTGACTCCAAGAGGGAGTATTTATGCTCGATAGTGGGTTCATGCCTCTGGTAACTTGGGGGAGTGACAACAACCTCTAAAGTTGTAGATGTGCTATTGCTACTAGGGAGAAAACAACAATCTTATGTTCAAGGACATTTGTATTGTTTACATTACAACATTGCTTAAGGCGATAATTTGTTGCTTGCAACTTAATACCCAATGGTTGCTCGGATGACATCCGGCGGGTGGATTATTAGTCATAGATGCAGTTGGATTACGGTCTATGTATTATGTTGTAATGCCCAAGTGAATCTCATAGTGATCCTCATGACATTTGTATGCTTTCTTTATTCTATCAATTGCCCAACTATAATTTGTTTACCCAACATGTTATTTATCTTATGGAGAGACACCTCTAGTGAACTGTGGACCCCGGTCCATTCTTTTACATTCTTATTACCGTTTACTATTTACTCGCATTATTTACATTATCACAAACTACTATCTTTTACCACATGATACGTTTAATCCTTTGTTTACAGCAAACCGGTGAGATTGATAACCTCACTGTAACTTGGGGCAAAGTACTTGGTTGTGTTGTGTGCAGGTTCGACGTTGCTGCTGGTGCAAAGCTACGCCCTAGATAAGGCGCCATATATAAATTGTCTGGAGCTATCGCGAAGCCAGGGAGCATCAACCTTCCGAAGTTGGTTCTTTCTCCTACTGGTTCGATAAACCGTGGTTTCATACTGAGGAAAGACTTGCTGTTGTGCTCATCATACCTTCCTCTTGGGGTTCCCAACTGGGCGGTCACCTACGCGCCATCAAGCAATTTTTCTGGCACCGTTGCCGGGGAATAAAGAAGAAGAAGCTCCCACGTCAACAACGCACCATCAAAAAAAAATCTGGCGCCGTTGCCGGGGAGAAAGAAGATTTCTACAAGGGGAGTCTCTCGCTTCCAATCTTTTACTTTGTTATTGTTTTGCTTTATTTTATTTTTGCTTGCATCTTTTTATCAAAAATACAAAAAAATTAGTTCCTTTATAGTTGTTATTTTTGCTTGTCTGCTTTTAGTTTTGCTAGAATGGGTACTCCTGAGAACACCAAGTTGTGTGATTTTACTAGCACCAATAACAATGATTTTATCTGCACTCCTATTGCGCCACCTGCTCATGAGGGAAAATTTTATGAGACTAAACCCGCTTTGTTGAATCTTGTTATGAAAGAGCAGTTTTCTAGTGTTAGTACTGATGATGCTGTAGCTCATCTCAACAATTTTGTTGAGCTATGTGAGATGCAAAAGTACAAGGATGTAGATGGTGATATTATTAAGCTTAAGTTGTTTCCTTTCTCTTTAAGAGGAAGAGCTAAGGATTGGTTGCTATCTTTGCCTAGAAATAGTATTGATTCTTGGGTTAAGTGTAAGGATGCTTTTATTGGAAAATATTATCCTCCTGCTAAGATTATAGCTTTGCGAAGTGATATTATGAAGTTTAGACAGTTTGATAATGAACATGTTGCTCAAGATTGGGAAAGAATGAAATCTATAATAAAGAATTGTCCCACTCATGGACTGACTACTTGGATGATTATCCAAACCATTTATGCAGGACTAAATTTTTCTTTAAGAAATCTCTTGCATTCAGCTACTGGAGGTACTTTTATGTCCATCACCTTGGGTGCCGCAACAAAGCTTCTTGATAATATGATGGTAAATTATTCTGAGTGGCACACCGAGAGAGCTCCACAAGGTAAGAAGGTAAATTCTGTTGAGATAACCTCTTCCTTGAGTGATAAGATTGATACTATTATGGCTATGCTTGCTAATGATAGAGCTCATGTTGATCCTAATAATGTTCCTTTAGCCTCTTTGGTTGCTCAAGAAGAGCATGTTGATGTGAACTTCATTAGAAATAATAATTTCAACAGCAGTGCTTATAGGAACAATTTTGCTAGCAACAATTATAGGATGTATCCTTCTACCAATGGTAATGGTTATGACAACTCTTATGGTAATTCCTCCAACAATACTAGGGGCGCGCCCTCTGAGCTTGAAGTCATGCTCAAGGATTTTATTGGTAAGCAAACTGCTTTTAATAAGTCTATTGAGGAAAAGTTGGGTAAAATTGATGTTCTTCCTTCTAAAGTTGATAGCCTTGCTCTCGATGTTGAACTTCTGAAACTAAAAGTTTTGCCTCAGATGTGAAAGAAAGCAAGACTTTGAATGCCATCCAGGTTAAGATTGATAATAATGTTAGGATGTTAGCAGAATTGCATGCTAGGAGGGAAAGAGAAGACGAGATGGCTAGAAATATGATGGTTTGTACTATTACCACCACAAGTGATGTTGTTTCTAATGCTAGCAATCCTCTTACTTTGATTGGTGTAGAGAAAACTCCTACTCCTTGTGCGAAAAAGCCCAAAACCGCAAAAACTTTTTCTACAAAAAGTGCTGAAATTTTTTGGAGTATGGAAGACAATAGTTCTACTTCCTTTAATGATTTGGATGTTGATGGTTGCAATATCTCTGAAGTTATTTTGTTCTTGCAAAAGCTTGCTTTAAGTCCTAATGCTAGTTCTATGAATGTTGCTTTTACAAAGTATATTACGAATGCTCTCATGCAAATTAGGGAAGAAAAGTTGAAACAAAAGGTTTCTATTCCCAAGAAGTTAGAAGATGGTTGGGAGCCCATCATTGATATTAATGTTAATGATTTTGATTGCCATGGTTTATGTGATCTTGGTACAAGAGCATTTCTATTATGCCTAGAAAGATTTATGATATGCTTGGTTTACCACCGCTTGAAAATTATAATTTTGATATTCCTCTTGCTGATGTTGCTAAGAAGAAACCTTTGGGAAGCATTAATGATGTTCTTATTATGGTTAACAATAACCTTGTTCATGTTGATTTCCTTGTTTTGGATGTTGAATGCAATGCTTCATGTCCTATTATTTTGGGAAGACCTTTTCTTAGAACAGTTGGTGCCATCATTGATATGAAGGAAGGCACCATTAAATATCAATTCCCACTCAAGAAAGGTATGGAACACTTCCCTAGAAAGAGAAAGAAATTACTTTTTGACTCTATTCTTAGAGCAAATTATGAACTTGATGCTTCATCGCTTGAAATTACTTGATTTTCACTTTCTGTGCCTAGCTCAAAGGCGTTAAAGAAAAGCACTCTTGGGAGATAACCTAATGTTTTCTTTTAAGTACTTTTTCTTTTTATTGACTCTTGGAAGTTATTACTACTGTAATGACCTCTCCTTGTCATTTTTACTTTGTTTTTGTGCCAAGAAGAACCTCTAATTGGAGGAAGGTAAGATTTGGGGAAGTTGCTGTCCTAAAACAGATTTCTGTCCTGCATCGTAAAAATTTGTGAAAATTCTCAGAATGTCTTTTTGATCTGCGATTTTTTGTGAACATGACCCAGGTTATTTCCAAAATTTTATTAGTTTTGCACTTTTCGATTAGAGCAACAGAAGACCCTCCAAAAAACCGATCTTTGTCAGCTGTTCTGTTTTGACAGATTTCTGCCATTATTTGTGTTTGCCTCTCGATTGCTTTCTTTTTGAGTTCTTTTGATCACGGAACTTTTGAGGAAGTTGCTACAGTATCTTATGCTTTAATGGGTGTTATACTTGAGTTTGAAACTGAACCAAAAGAGTAGATTTACTATTGTGCTTACACTAATGTTGCTAATAGAATTGTGTGAAGTTTTGTATGAAGAAAGTTTTCAAGTGTAGGGAAAGGAGAATGATGAGATGAGATGAAGTATGGACAAAAGCTCAAGCTTGGGGATGCCCATGTCAGCCCAAGAAAAATCCAAGAGGTACAAGCGTCAAAGCTTGGAATGCCCCGAGGAACCCCTGTAACATCCCAAAAATTATAATTTAAGATGTTAATAGAATGCATCATATCATCATGGCATCGTTTTAAATTTTGCATTTTCAAACAAGATTTTTACGTTGCACGTATTAATTTCTAAAACTACTCTGGTCTTTAGCAAACCCAACTTAGTTTTATCAAAATGTAAAACAAAGAAAGGAAAAAAAAGAAAAAAAAGGGGACAACTGAACCAGACCGGAACAGCCGGCCCAGTTCAGCGTTCGTCGCGCGGGCACAGCTACCGGGAATACCCAGGTTAGCCGCACCTTCTCCTCATCTTTTCTTTCTTTTTCTTTTTATTCTTTTAGACTGGCAACCCGGCCCCACTTGTCATCCCCAAGCTACTGCCAGGAGTATGTAACCAACACGAGTTCGTCTCCACCTGAAACGTCTCCGCGAAAATCTCTTGGATTCGTTCAATTTCTTGGCCCCTACTCCACGAAATCTCTCCTGTAAATATCCCCGCATTTATCCCTGCTCGTTTTCGCAAAAAAAACAAATCCCAGCCATCACAAGGAGCTCAAACCGATCTCGCCGGAGGACGTCGCCGAGGTCGAGCTCATTTGACAGGAACCGGTCGCCCCCGCACTCTCTTTATCTATTTATTCGGTTCACCCCTCTCTGCTCCTCTCGTTCCTGACGTTATTCTCCGTCGACAGGAGCCACGGAGAGGGCACCCAAGGACGCCGGAGCAATGCCAGAGTTGACCCCGATCAGCCGTCTGTAACCATTGGTCTGGGAAGTAGGAGACGTCGCTGAAGACAGCGTAGAGATCTACGCTGAGAGCCGAACACCGTTTGTGTGTTTCCCCAAGCCAGAGACCGTCGGAACATCGCAGACGTCCACGCCCGTACACGCGCCGCCCAGGCCTGAACCACCGTCGCCGACCAGGCTCGGTCACTGTAAGCTACCACCGCTCTCATCCGTTGGATATAGCTATTGTATCATTTAGCAGATTAGATTAGTTGGAGTCCTGAACGGGTATCAGCCAGTGCTATCTTGCCACGTACTGTACCTCATTATCCTGGCGCCTGTGCCTAACGATTCATGGATCAGTTCGTGCGTAGTTTTCTACTAGCTCATGTGAAACTTTGAAAATTCATAACTTTAAATCTGAAGATCCGGTTTAGATAATTCTTCTTGTGTTGGATTGCTTATTAAAATCTCTAGCTGATAGTATTTTATTTTCTATTTTTAGAATTTGTAAATCTGTCACTAAAAATTTGACTAAACGTTAAATACCAATGTGCCACGTGGTCAGCCAAGCCGTGAGCCGAGCCGAGCCAAGCCAAGCCGCTGATGAAGCTGGAGCACCGCGACCGTCAGATCAAGATCCGATGCTCCAGAAATTCGCGACGTCGATCGAATTTGCTAAAAACATCAAACTTTGAAAATTTGTAATTAAATAACTGTAATCCCATTTTTTTTTCTTTTTGCGTTAGTTTTGTAATTTCAAAATCTATCCAGTGGCGTTGAAATTACGAATTTACAAATAAATAAACCTTCTGTTTGTAATTTAGAAGTTTAAACCCTATTTTGACCATAAAAGGTGTTCTATAAATTCGATTAAGTTAATTCTTTTTGCAAATTATTAATTGTGACATCCCCACATGTTTAACCTCCTGTATAATGTCCTTGGTCGTAATAAAATATTTTGTTTTATTAAATCATGATTGCATACATGCATATGTTACCCATCAATATTGTTGCTATGGTTGTTTATTTGAGTTTTACCTTTGTGTAGATTGTGCTGAGTGCAACGAGTGCCTTTGTGACGAGTGCACCAACTCCTCTCCTCACCAAGGCAAATGTCACCATATTACTAGTCCTACTGAAAGTTTTATCACTTGTAGCTTTTCTAGTAGAAGATGCATGTGTAGGTGATTTTATGATTTTGTGTCTTTGGCTTGCTAGATTTTATGCTAAGTCTTTTGTCTAGCCTTTGCATCTCCTAGTAGAATTGCTGCTGCTATAGGACCTTGTTTTACACTTGTTGTGGAAAGGGTATATCACATGTTTTGGCTAAGTGTTGAAAATCTTGTTTTGCAAAAACTAAGAAAACAACTAAGTTAATGAACCACCAGGGTGGATGTGGCTTTGATTGGTTTATGTTGAGTGGTTCCCTGGGTTCATGTCGTCAAACCTCTGAACCATCAGGTGTATCTCACTTGTGGACGGCCACCCAGGAGCAAAGAGATTGGAGACGTTCAAGTCATGAAGCTTCCAGTGCAACCACAAGACATATGGGCTCTGTCTTGGTCAACTAAGCTGCAAGAACTCAAGCCAGACGGACAGAGGGTGGTAGATGTTGATAGGATGGAACACGTCCATTTAGTCTGAGGGAATGCTTCTGAAAGGCCTCGTCTTAGTTTTCACTTGGCCGTTTGAGGCAAAATGAGTCTCATGGCAAAATGGGTTAACTAAGTCTTGTGGAAAAAGTGCACCACCTCTACAGAGTGTTTAGAACTAAGTACTTAGCCGTATCCTCGGTTATGGACAATTCTGAGTGACATGATGTTGAAGCTGTTCAAGAATCTCCTCATCCCAATTTCTCTAAGTTAAAACTTGATGGGTAAACTTGGGTAGAAAAGGTGCTGCTTATCAAAATTTTGCTAAGGAAAACTTGAGTCTTTACAAAGTTAGGAAAAAACTTGCTTTTGCAAAGTCAAACTCCACCTGGCCAAATAGCATATAAGTGTAGGTGCCATTGAGTCCACCAAAGTGACATCTTGCTAATACATTCAAAGTATTGACCCTCCGTGGCTGCAACGTATCATGTTGCAGGTTGCTACTATGAAGATTGAAGATTGCTGCGCTTCGGTCACGAGTCTTCGTCCAACACATCTGCCTATGGAGCCATGAAGAAAGAAGACTTGTAGTTTCATTTACTTAGTCATTTCATTGAGTTGTAATAAGTTTGTGGCCTTGTGCTACTTGAGTTGTAAAAGAACTATGTTATTTGTGGATCAAGCGTTGTAATAAAGACCTTTGTATTCTTGGTGTTTCATCTTGTAACTGTGTGTTCTAGCAGTCGATCTAGGACTAGCATAAATAAAGCACAGGTACGCTACAGATGGTATCAGAGCAAAGTGTTGCCCTTAGGTTCGTGACCCTAGGATTGAACGAAAACGCTTAGGAAAAATTTAGGAGTTGTTCTTGTTTCTCTTTGTTGCTAACACTTAGGAATAGTTTTGACTTCTCTAAGTTAGAAATCTCTTTAACCCTGTTCAATGCTTTTGTTAAGTTTTCTCTTTTGGCTTACAAACTTGTCATGTTCCAACATAAAGATGTCAACCTTTCGCATCACCAAGCCCGACAGTTTGGACTTCAGCTTCAGAAAGTGCCTCATCAACATCGTCACCGCCTTGTCCCTGCCTACCCCGTTCATCAATGGGAGCGAGATGACCAAGTTTCACAAGAAGGGAATCTGGGTCATCCACATCACGCAGCCAGGGCGCGAGACATAGCCGAAGACTGAAAAGATCAAGTTCAAGACCTTCCACACCGACAAAAAGGCGGGCGCCCATATCCTCATGCAAGAACTGATAGCACGCCTCTGCGGACGTCACTTCTCCGAGCTCCAGAACCACTACTCCCACCCCTACGGCCGACGTGATGAGGAGGGCATGGCCATCGTGCTATCTGACAACGAACAAGACCCCATGCGCATTCACCTCACCGAGTTAGAGTACCTCGTCAGGGACGTCGACGTTGAGAGGTACAATGAGTTTTTTAACAACGACGAGCTACGCGCCCAGCTTGCCGAGAAGGACAAACAACACCTAGAGCAGGAACAGAGGATCAAGGAGATGGAGGCAAAGTTCGAGACTCAAGAGAAGCAGTGGAAGAGCCAAGAGCAGAGGATTCAAGCCAAGAACAAAGAAGTTAGAGAGCTGAAGCAGAAGTTAGAGTGCAACGACTTTGAACTTGAAGCAGACCACGATCTGATTGAGAAGCTGCGCGTCGACAAGAGGGGGCTTCAAGAGAAGGTCGACACCCTAACTGAAGAATTGCAGGATTACAAGAGGCTACTCAAGGAGAATGGCTTTGATGTTGAGGAGGAGGAAGTCGCCATGGAAGAGTAGAGTAGCTAGATAGACTACCCCACTCTACCTTTGAGATTGTGTTTATGCCCGTGACCGCTTGTGGTATGGCATTAGACATTGTATCCCCTTAGACTTAAACGTTTGCGTACCTTCGAACTATTTGTAAGTTGTTTATTGCATGCTTGGTTTAAAGTTGCTCCTATGCTTGTGTGTGCTTGTGTATGTGTTCTTTTAAGGATTGTTTATATGCATGTGGGTAGGAAACTTTATTCCTTTAGACTCTATCTCTAAGTCTAACCTCACCTATTTCAAACCCAATAGATGCCTCCTTGTCGCGCTCCTGAGGAACAGATGCAACAGATGATGGAAGCCCAGGCTCAACTCATGCAAGTCATGACTCAGTTTCTTGCTAACAATCGGAACAACAATAACAATAACAACCGTCCACCACCACCACCACCCCCTCAGGTCGACATGCTTGCAAGGTTCTTAAGGCTTCGCCCTGCTAAGTTTCCACGTGCTGCTGAACCGCTGGAGGCCATGGATTGGCTCTGTCAACAAGGACTTGGTGACAACTGGTTGCACTGATGCTGAAAAGGTCAGATTTGCAGCTCATCTGTTGGAAGGACTAGCAGCAAGCTGGTGGCACACTTACCAGATCACCCACCCCATCAAAGGAGTGACATGGGACTCGTTCCAGGAAGGATTTTGGGCTGGACACATTTCCTCTGGTGTGATGGGTCTGAAGAAGAAAGAGTTCCGTGATCTCAGACAGAAGTACCGCAGCGTGTCTAAGTACATTGATGAGTTCACCAATCTGTCACGCTATGCGTCGGACGACATAGACACTGATGCAAAGAGGAAGGAGAAGTTCCTTGAGGGCCTCAATGACAAGTTGTCAATCCCTCTGTCTGTTGCCTACACTCCTACTTTTCAGTCTCTGCTTGATCAAGCTATAACTCTAGAGAGCAAGATAAAGCAGTCTGAAAACAGAAAGAGGAAGCATCATGTTAGCAAGTACCAAGAGCCTGTGCACAAGCAGAACTATCACAGTGATCATGGGAGCTCTGGATTCCATAAGAATAGAGGAAACCACCACAACCATAATGGTGGAAATGGGCACCAGCATCACAAGGGAAATGACCACCACCATAATGGCCACAGGAATCACAACAATCATAACTCCACCAGGAAAAATGGCCATAACAATGGCAACAATAATGGCAGAAACAACAATGTCCCCGAGAAGAGGGATATTAGTCAGGTGGAATGCTATAAGTGCCACAAGACTGGGCATTATGCAAATGATTGCCCACAGAAGAAGGATGAAGGGAACAAGCCCAATCCATTCGAGAAGGGGCATGTCAATCACATCAATGTGGAGGAGATTTATGATGAGCCTGATGCCGTGTATGGTATGTTTCTGCTCAATAAGTTTTCAACACTTGTTCTTGTCGACACTGGTGCATCACATTCATTTATATCAAGAGCATTTGTGGTTAAGAACAAAATACCCACTGAAATAATAGGTTGTCCTATAAGGGTAAGTTCTCCAGGGGGAGAGTTGATAGTAAATGCCGGTTGTAGAGACCTAGTCCTGGAAATTGGAAAACACAAGTTTCCGGCTAACCTCATTGTCCTAGACTCACAAGGACTAGATGTCATCCTAGGCATGGATTGGATGACCGCATTTGAGGGAGTCTTAGATTGTGCAAACAAAACCATCACCCTTACCACCCCTGAAAAGAAACGCATTCGTTTCAAATCAACCTTCGAGCTTAAAGGGTCTAAGGTTAACTCTCTTAAGGGGGTTAGCTTGGATGACGTGCCAGTTGTAAAGGAGTACCCTGATGTGTTTCCAGAAGAGCTATGCTGATTCAAAGCATAGAGAGGTGACCTATGAGGTGAGCGATAGAGCATACCTTCGAGTATTGCCACTTCATGGAGTGAAGAGATTTGGAGTCAAAGGAAAGATAACACCTCGCTTTGTAGGGCCATTCAAGGTTTTGGCTCGCAAAGGAGAGGTTGCATATGAGCTAGAACTGCCAGAATCCTTGTCTGCAGTGCATAATGTGTTCCATGTGAGTCAATTGAAGAAGTGTCATCCAGAGATGGCAGAAACCCCACTAAGAGACACAATGCCATTGGAAGAGGTTCAGTTGGAAAGTGATCCAACATATGAAGAGAAGCCCATCAAAATCTTGGAGACATCAGAAAGGGTTACGCGTACAAAGACGATCAAGTTTTGTAAGGTTTAGTGGAATCACCGCACAGAAGAAGAAGCCACTTGGGAGCGAGAAGATGATCTCCGAGAGGACCACCCGCACCTATTTGCTAGCCAACCTGAATCTCGAGGACGAGATTCTTCTTAAGGGGGTAGGTTTGTAACATCCCAAAAATTATAATTTAGGATGTTAATAGAATGCATCATATCATCATGGCACTATTTTCAGCTCATGGGGACGTACTGGTGGGATTTGCTATCTTCCATATTGTTTTATTCCAAAAAAATGAAAAAAGAAAAGAAAAAAGGCACTCCTTCATGGTATGTGAAAGTTGGTGGGCACCTAATGGAATCGGTTAGCCATGGTTTGTGAAAGGAAAAGTGGGGAGGAGTGCCAAGCTTTATAAAAGAGCACAAAAGTGCCAATCTCTCTCAAAACTTGCTTAGTATGGAAGATAGTAAGAACCCCATTGCCAGTCGTTGACAAGAACAACCACCTCTCAAAACAAAATTTTATCTCTTTTTTACAAATGAAAAGCTCTAGCACATGTTTAATCACTGCTTCCCTCCGCGAAGGGCCTTTCTTTTACTTTTATTGTTGAGTCTTCACATTCTACCTTTATGCACCATCTAAGAGAGCATAGTTGTCATTCTGAGTTTAATGTGCATAGTCCCAAAATTTATTATTGATTGATTCATGATTATGGTTTTGCTTGTTCTTAAATTATTTGTATCTAGTCGCCCTCTTAAACTTGAAGGTGTCCTATGCATTTATGTTTTGCTACTCCATGAAGGACAAGCTGAAAACCACTTTGCTATGTTTTTCTATATGCTCGAAACACACACTTGACTTTCAATGCATTATTACTCATGATATTTTGATTGTGTTACTTTTCATGTTATAACATGGTTGCTAAGTTTTATTGTCAAGATTATGTCTTTTATGCCCATGTTTAGAGTACTTTGATCTCAGCACTCAATGCTTTACATCGTTGATCAAGATTGTGTTGGTGCATGTCACCTCAAAAATTATTGTTTTGTTATCACTTACCTACTCGAGGACGAGCAGGAGTTAAGCTTGGGGATGCTTGATATGTCTCAAACGTATCAATAATTTTTGATGCTCCATGCTTGTTTATGCACCATTTGCTTTGTGTTTTGTTACACTTCGTGGCATTTTTATGCATTTTCTAGAACTAACCTATTAACAAGATGCCACAGTGCTCACAAAGCCAAAGTTCCTATTTTTCCCGACACGAGACGGAGTCCAAAGCAGAGATGGAGGGGAGCCAGGGGCCAGCCAAACCATACGTTGGTGCGGCCAGCCCCTGGCCCGCGCCACCACGTGGTGGGGCCACCTGGACAACCTCCTGACTCCGCCCTTCGGCCTATATATTCTCCTCGGCGAGAAAACCTAAAAGACCCAATCAATTTTCCATGAAACATACTGCAAGCGGCCGCCGTCGTTGACGTGAGATCGGGAGGGTCTAGAAGCTCTTCCCGGCACCCTGCCAGAGAGGGGAATCACCACCAGAGGCCTTCTTCATAACCATGCCTGCCTCCGGAGTGATGCATGAGTAGTGTACCTTGGACTACAGGTCCATAACAGTAGCTAGATGGATGTCTTCTCCTCCATGTGCTTCATGTTTAGATCTTGTGAGCTGTCTATCATGATCAAGATCATCGTTGTGTAATTCTACATGTTGTGTTTGTTGGGATCCGATGAATATTGAGTACTTTGTCAAGTTGATTTATTGATTTATCATCTCTATGTTGTTTATGATCTTGCATGCTCTCCGTTGCTAGTTGATATCTTGGCCGAGTAGATGCTAGTGACTCCAAGAAAGAGTATTTATGCTCGATAGTGAGTTCATGCCTCTGGTAACTTGGGGGAGTGACAACAACCTCTAAAGTTGTAGATGTGATGTTGCTACTAGGGAGAAAACAACAATCTTGTGTTCAAGGACATTTGTATTGTTTACATTACACACTTTGCTTAAGGCGATAATCTGTTGCTTGCAACTTAATACCCAACGGTTGCTCGAATGATATCCGGCGGGTGGATTATTAGTCATAGATGCAGTTGGATTATGGTCTATGTATTTTGTTGTAATGCCCAAGTGAATCTCATAGTGATCCTCATGACATTTGTATGCTTTATTTATTCTATCAATTGCCCAACTGTAATTTGTTTAACCAGCGTGTCATTTATCTTATGGAGAGACACCTCTAGTGAACTGTGGACCCCGGTCCCTTCTTTTACATTCTTATTACCATTTACTATTTACTCGCATTATTTGCATTCTCGCAAACTACTATCTTTTACCACATGATACGTTTAATCCTTTGTTTACAACAAACCGGTGAAATTGACAACCTCACTGTAAGTTGGGGCAAAGTACTTGGTTGTGTTGTGTGCAAGTTCCACGTTGTTGCTGGTGCAAAGCTACGCCCTAGATAAGGCGCCATATATAAATTGTCTGGAGTTGTCGTGAAGCCAGCGATCATCAACCTTTGGAACTTGGTTATTTCTCCTACTGGTTTGATAAACCTTGGTTTCATACTGAGGGAAGACTTGATTCTGTGCTCATCATACCTTCCTCTTGGGGTCCTAACTGGGCGGTCATCTACACGCCATCATACACCACAATAGCAAGAACAAAACCAATGATTGAGTTGTATCACATTTTACTTGAATAACACAATTGTAATTTCAATATATGTGAGCTAGACAAGCAAGATTTTGATACGCATGACAATAGGTCAAGGTGGTGTTAAGATGATCTTGGTGGATATGTATGGGCATAGGATTTACTTCTGTGGGAGGAAACATGCTGAAAGAAAATAGAATTATTCCTATAGTGGAAAATACTCAAATTCCCATATTTGAATTTGAATGTTTGTGAAGTGGTTCAATAAACTTGGGAAGTGATGCTACTAGATAGAGTACAGTAAAGCAAAGCTACTGCAACTGGATTCACTCCAGAATCAATTTTAGAACTCAAATCATGATCAAAATTGTGATTTCGATAAATTTGAATGTACCAAGTTTGTGCACATATCAACTTTGATGTTTCTTGATTCTATGATGTTCTACATGATCAGAGGATTCCAAATACTACAAATTTGTGATTTTTGGATGTGTAGAACAAAAGTTATTAATCTATTGGTGCAACAATTTGATTTAAATCAATTTGAAAATGAATTCAAATTGTATACAGAAACTATGAGATTTGATTGCACCATTGGATTCTACACATTATTAGCTTTCCAGAGACATAATATTTGTGATTTTTGGATCTTTAGTTTGAAAGATATGAATTTCTAAACTTTACAACATTTTCTATTTATTTCTAAAATTAACAGAGGCAAAATCCAACGTGATAGACACGTGGCAGTTCATGATTGGCCGGTATGGATTCGGTATTTGAAATAAAACCTAGCCTTTAGATGTAGATCTAATGACTAGGATTCGATCTGGCTCACCTAGGGTTTCAGTGGGTCGTCGGAGATGGAGATGCGGTAGCGCTGTGCTCCGGTGGTCAATGGCGATGGTCCTCCGGCGCGATGAGGTGAAGGCGATGGAGTGCTTGAAGGCCTCGATTGAAATCGGCAACGATGCGGAGAGGCGGCCAGAGCGCCTGCGGGCAACAGCGACCTTCGGGTGTCAATGGTGCGGTACAATCACTGCAAGATAGATCGAATAGGATACATGAGCAGGTGCACAAGATCACGGGGAGTCAAGGGGTACTAAGTATGGGCGTCGGGGTCACCTTTTGCCGCCGGAATTGAAGAAAAGGGGCGGCAACACCGGCGGGCTCCGACGTGTGAATTCGCCGGCCTGGCGCCTCTAATGGCTCGGGAACAAGAGGGGAAAGGTGAAAGGGGTCGAGGGAGTTTTATAGAGGCAAATGGGGAAAGCTCTAATGGCCGAAATCGATGGAATTTAATATCGGAGGAACCACCGCAATCGGATGTGTCACCAGCGTGTTTCTCGGCTAGAGGTTAGGGATGATGACGTGGCATCTGTGAGGCCCACCTATCAGCAAGAGAAAGAGAAAAAAGGGTACCAGTTTGGTTTGCTAACTGGGCCATGGGCTGGTGATACGTCTCAAACGTATCTATAATTTTTGATGCTCCATGCTTATTTATACACCATTTGCTTTGTGTTTTGTTACACTTCGTGGCGTTTTTATGCATTTTCCGGAACTAACCTATTAACAAGATGCCACATTGCCAGTTCCCTATTTTTGTGTTTCAAAAAAGCTACAAAGGAAATATTCTCGGAATTGGACGAAACAAAAGCTGAACCTCCTATTTTTACCGAAGCTTCACGAAGACCGAAGATGAGACGGAGGGGAGCCAGGGGCCAGGCTCACCATAGGGTGGCGTGGCCCAGCCCCTGGCCACGCCACCACATGGTGAGGATAGGTGGCCCACCTTCTGATGCGGCCCTTTCACCTATAAGTTCCCCTCGACGAGAAAAAACTAGGGGATGGATCGCTTTTCCACAAAACATACTGCAAGCCGCCGCCGTCGCCATCGCGAGATCGGGAGGATCCAGGAGCTCTTCCCAACACCCTGCCGGAGAGGGGAATCCCTGCCGAAGGCCTTCTACACCACCATGGTCATCTTCGAAGTGATGTGTGAGTAGTCTACCTTGGACTACGTGTCCATAGCAGTAGCTAGATGGTTGTCTCCTCCACCATGTGCTTCATGTTTAGATCTTGTGAGCTGCCCTACATGATCAGGATCATCTTTATGTAATCATACATGTTGTGTTTGTTGTGATCCGATGAGTATTGGTACTATGTCAAGTTGATGTGCTGAATATATATCTTTATGTTATCTCTATGTTATTTATGATCTTGCATGCTTTTTGTTGCTAGTAGCAACCTTGGCCGAGTAGATGCTAGTGATTCCAAGAGGGAGTATTTATGCTCGATATTTGGGTTCAAGGACATTTGCTATTGCCACTAGGGAGAAAACAACATTCTTGTGTCCAAGGACATTTGCTTTGTTCACATTACGCACTTTGCTTAATGCAATTATCTGTTGTTCGCAACTTAATACTCAAGGGGTTCTCGGATGACTCCTTGCGAGTGGATTTTTAGTCATAGATGTAGTTGGATGGCGGTCTATGTATTTTGTCGTAATGCCCAGAGTGAATCTCATAGTGATCCTCATGACATATGTACGTTATCTTTATTCTATCAATTGCCCAACTGTAATTTGTTTACCCAGCATGTTGTTATTTATCTTATGGAGAGATACCGCTAGTGAACTATGGATCCCGGTCCAATTTCCTTTACATTGCTATACAGTTTTACTTTTACTCACACTGTTTACTTTCTTGCATACTATTATCCTTTTACCACTCGATACGCTCAATCCTTTATTTACAGCAAACCGGTGAGATTGACAACCTCATCGTAAGTTGGGAGCAAAGTTCTTGGTTGTGTTGTATGCAGGTTTCACGTTGCTACTAGGCGAAGACGCACCTGGCGTCATTGTCTGGAGTGTCACGAAGCTAGCAAGCATCACCTTCTGAAGTTTGGCTTTCTCCTACTGGTTCGATAAACCTTGGTTTCACAACTGAGGGAAGACTTGTTGTTGTGGTCATCATACCTTCCTCTTGGGGTTCCCAACGAGCTGTACTTACAAGCCATCAACGAGTTTTCTGGCGCCGTTGCTGAGGAGGAAGAAAACTTCTGCAAGGGGAGTCTCTCACGCACAATCTTTTACTTTTTGTTGTTGTTTTGCTTTACTTTATTTTTACTTGCATCGTTTTATCAAAAACACAAAAAATTAACTTCCTTTATAGTTGCTTTTACTTGCTTGCTTTTAGTTTTGCTAGAATGGGTACTCCTGAGAACACCAAGTTGTGTGATTTTACTAGCACCAAAAACAATGATTTTACCTGCACTCCTATTGTGCCACCTGCTCCTGAGGCAACTTTTTATGAGATCAAACCTGCTTTGTTGAATCTTGTTATGAAAGAGTAATTTTCTGATGCTAGTTCTGATGATGCTGCAGCTCATCTCAACAATTTTGTGGAGCTATGTGAGATGCAAAAGTATAAGGATTAGATGGTAATATTATTAAGCTTAAGTTGTTTCCTTTCTCTTTAAGAAGAAGAGCTAAGGATTGGTTGCTATCTTTGCCTAGAAATAGTATTGATTCTTGGGATAAGTGTAAGGATGCTTGATGAGGATATTGGCATGCCAGGACGACCTACGATATGTGATAATTAAGTCTAAGGCTGTGTCATTAATTTGTATCCATGTTCATGTTATTTCGTAGCTAGGTAAAGTTGTGGGCCACGTAGGGTTATTTGTGTCTTGGGTTTGGGCCTGTCCAAGCCCAACAGTTTTCTGGCCGCCTATATAAGGAGGCCAGCCGGCTAGGGTTTAGGGAGGCTAAAAATTATGTAGAACTTTTAGTTCAAGTTATCACCGTCCCTCTGGGATCGGCGTGTGTGACGGCGTCTCGGACATTCGTCCAGTTATCTATCAATAAAGACAAGAGAGTTCTTGAATTGTCAAGAGTAATCCTGTGTGCGCGAAGGTCCTTGAATCTGTCAAGGGTTGTCGAGCTTTTGGCGTGTTGATTCAGCGTGAGGTTCGTCGTTCATCGTCGAGTTGCTCGCAGGATTGGCGTTCCCCAATCTTTAGGTCACGTGTTCCGCTCACGTGATTGGGAGATCTATCAGATCAGGAGGTGCATCGTGAAAGATCGGGCAAATAGTCTTCATCATCTTGGTATCAGAGCGCCAGGTTGATCACGGTGCAAGGTGGATTTGCTGTTGCCAGGCTAATTTTCATCTGCTAGATGGCCAGGTTTTTTCTTAGTGGTGGTGGAATTTTTCTTGGCCAGATCGAAAGCAGCAAGACGCAGGTGGCGGCGGACGTATGTTCGGTAGATTGCAAGTTATCGAATCTCGATCGAGCCAGCTGAAAAAAAAGAAACCAGATCGACTGCCGCCTAGGGACATACGATCTCTCCTATCAGGCGAGACCTGCATCGCTTGCAAGGACGAGAAGTTGTATTCTAGCTGGATTCGTTTCAGTTTTGGAGTGCTATCAAGGACATGGGATCGTCGCCGGAGTATGCCAGCCAGCGATCGGAAAAAAAAACGGTGATCGGTCCCGCGCGCCGAAGGACAGAGGACGTCTGTCCCCGAGCGAGCGCTAGCTCGCGCGCCTTGGACCGACTTGGCCGTCCGCACCCTGGCACTCTCATGGCCGCGCATATTCGTCTCGCGTGAAGTCAGGAAGGAAAGCGAGAATATTTTCGTTTGGATTGGAACTGCTACGTGCGACAGAATTGCTCAGATTTCTTCATATTCTGTTCGAGTGGGTCAGGCAAACACACAAACAAGGAAATTTCTGAATCGGATGTTGTGGTCTTGGTGCGTGGTTCCCAGCTAGCAATAGAAAAAGAAGTTTACGTGTAAATTGGAAGACCATTCACACGTTTTTTAGTTCTGGCTGTTTGGGTGCATTTACGTACAGGAAATAAGGATTTGGTGCAGAATATTGACTGCTTTTACGTGGCTATTCTTAGAAATTTCTGAAAGAAAATAGAGACACTGTTAGCTGTTCCAAAGAGGCGGCAGATTCAGTATATTTGGATCCTTGGTGTACAGGAAATTGTCCTGTTTGTTTTGGGTGATGTGCTTTGTTTGCTACCAAAATTCAGTTTGCGTCTGCGGGTATATTCAGCTCATTTGGACCCTCAGTGTGCAGGAGTATGTCCTATCCATTTTGGGTGATCTGCTCATATGCTTCGAGACCGCTTTCTGGTGATCGTTTGTGTCTCCATCAGGTTGGAACGTTGGGGGCGCCGAAGACTCAAAGGCGCCAAAGGAAAGCCAAGCTAGCCGAGAGGGAGGATGTGGTGTGGCAGGCTGGTACGACTTGAAGACGGAGAGTGATGATATTGCAGATTTGACGCCACATGCTAGAGAAGACCCTCCGGCGTTGAGGACAACGCCTTTCCAAGAAGAGGAGGATGATGAGGATATTGGCACGCCAGGATGACCTACGATATGTGATCATTAAGTCTAAGGCTGTGTCATTAATTTGTATCCATGTTCATGTTATTTCGTAGCTAGGTAAAGTTGTGGGCCACTTAGGGTTATTTGTGTCTTGGGTTTGGGCCTGTCCAAGCCCAACAGTTTTCTGGCCGCCTATATAAGGAGGCCAGCCGGCTAGGGTTTAGGGAGGCTAAAAATTATGTAGAACTTTTAGTTCAAGTTATCACCGTCCCTCTGGGATCGGCATGTGTGATGGCGTCTCAGACGTTTGTCTAGTTATCTATCAATAAAGACAAGAGAGTTCTTGAATTGTCAAGAGTAATCCTGTGTGCGCGAAGGTCCTTGAATCTGTCAAGGGTTGTCGAGCTTTTGGCGTGTTGATTCAGCGTGAGGTTCGTCGTTCATCGTCGAGTTGCTCGCAGGATTAGCGTTCCCCAATCTTCAGGTCGCGTGTTCCGCTCACGTGATTGGGAGATCTATCAGATCAGGAGGTACGTCGTGAAAGATCGGGCAAACAGTCTTCATCAATACTTTCATTGGAAAATACTATCAACCTGCTAAGATTATAGCTTTGCATAGTGATATTATGAAGTTCAAATAGTTTGATAATGAACATGTTGCTCAGGCTTGGGAAAGAATGAAATCTATGATAAAGAATTGCCCTACTCATGGACTGACTACTTGGATGATTGTCCAAACTTTTTATGCAGGTCTGATTTTTTCCTCAAGAAATCTATTGGATTCAGCTGCTGGAGGCACTTTTATGTCCCTTACCTTGGGTGCCGCAACTAAGCTCCTCGACAACATGATGGTAAATTAATCTGAGTGGCACACCGAGAGAGCTCCACAAGGTAAGAAGGTAAATTCTGTTGAGGAAACCTCTTCCTTGAGTGATAAGATTGATGCTATTATGCTTATGCTTTCTAATGATAGAGCTCAAGTTGATCCTAATAATGTTCCTTTGGCCTCTTTGATTTCTCAAGAAGAGCATGTTGATGTAAACTTCATTAGAAATAATAATTTTAACAATAGTGCTTATAGGAACAATTTTGCTAGCAACAATTATAGGCCGTATCCTTCTACCAATGGTAATGGTTAGGGTAACTCTTATGGTAATTCCTCCAACAACACTAGGGGCGCGCCCTCTGAGCTGGAAGTTATGCTCAAGGACTTCATCGGTAAGCAAACTGCTTTTAACAAGTCTGTTGAGGAAAAGTTAGGTAAAATTGATATTCTTGCTTCTAAAGTTGATAGCCTTGCTCTTGATGTTGAACTTCTGAAACTAAAAGTGTTGCCTAATAATGTGAAGGAAAGCAACACTTTTGCCGCTACTAATGCCATCCAAGTTAGAATTGATGAAAATGTTAGGATGTTAGAAGAATTGCATGCCAGGTGGGAAAGAGAAGATGAGATGGCTAGGAAGATGAAGGTATGTACTATTACTACCTCTAATGCTGTTGTTCGAAATACTAGCAATCCTCTTACTTTGATTGGTATAGAGAAAACTCCTACTCCTTGTGCGAAAAAGCCCAAAACTACGAAAACATTTTCTACAAAAAGTGGTGAAATTTTTCGGAGTATGGGAGATGATAGCTCTATTTCTTTTAATGATTTGGATGTTTACGGCTGCAATATATATGATGTTATTTTATTCTTGCAAAAGCTTGCTTTGAGTCCTAATGCTAGTTCTTTGAATATTGCTTTTACAAATTATATTACAAGTGCTCTCATGAAAATTAGGGAGGAAAAGTTGAAACAAAAGGCTTCTATCCCAAGAAGTTAGAAGATGGTTGGGAGCCCATCATTGATATGCATGTAAATGGATTTGATTGCCATGCTTTATGTGATCTAGGTGCTAGTATTTCTATTATGCCTAGAAAGATTTATGACATGCTTGGTTTACCACTGCTTGAAAAGTGTTATTTTGATGTTTCTCTTGCTGATGTTGCTAAGAAGAAACCTTTGGGAAGAATTAATGATGTTCTTATTATGGTTAACAATAACCTTGTTCCCGTTGATTTCCTTGTTATGGATGTTGAATGCAATGCTTCATATCCTATTATTTTGGGAAGACCTTTTCTTCGAACTGTAGGTGCCATCATTGATATTAAGGAAGGCACTATTAGATATCAATTCCCACTCAAGAAAGGTATGGAACACTTCCCTAGAAGGAGGAAGAAATTACTTTTTGACTCTATTCTTAGAGCAAATTATGAACTCGATGCTTCATCGTTTGATATTACTTGATTTGCACTTTCTGCGCCTAGCTCAAAGGCGTTAAAGAAAAGCACTCTTGGGAGATAACCCAATGTTTTCTTTTCAGTAATTTTTCTTTTATTTGAGTCTTGGAAGTTATTACTACTGTAATAAACGCTCCTTATCATTTTTATTTCGTTGTTGTGCCAAGAAGAACCTCTAGTTTGAGGGAGGTGAGATTTGGGGAAGTTGCTGTCCTGAAACAGATTTCTGCGCTGCACCGTAAACATTTGTGAAAATTCTTAGGATATCTTTTTGATCTGAGATTTCTTGTGCATATGCCCCAGGTTATATCCAAACTTTCATTAGTTTTACACTTTTCGATTTGAGCAACAGAAAGTCCTCAACAAAATCGACTTTTGTCAGCTGTTCTGTTTTGACAGATTTCTGCCACTATTTGTGTTTGCCTCTCGATCGCTTTCTTTTTGAGTTCTTTTGATCACGGGACATTTGAGGAAGTTGCTACAGTAGTATATGCTTTATATGTGGTGTTTTTGAGTTGAAACCTGAACCAAAAAGGGTTGATTTACTATTATGCTTATGCTAACATTGCTAATAGAATTGTGTGAAGTTCTGTATGAAGGAAGTTTTCAAGTGTAGGGATTGGAGAATGATGAGATGAGATGAAGTATGGAAAAAATCTCAAGCTTGGGGATGCCCATGTCACCCCAAGAAATATCCAAGAGGTACAAGCATCAAAGCTTGGGGATGCCCCCGATGCATCCCTTCTTCATCGGCAAAGATCAGGTCACCTTTGAACACACTATATTTTTATTGCTTCATGCACTATGCGTTTTTCTTGGAGCGTCTTTACTTTTGCTTTCAGTTTTCTTTTGTTTTGTTTGCTGCAATAAATGGTTGGACCCCAAAAAATTTCTTTTGGAGGAGATGTACTTGTTTTTCATTGCCAAGAACACTGTAGTTTTCACTCTTATCGTTCAACGAGTGTTCTCTTTTTCTAGAACTGCGTTTAGCTTTCGTTTTTCACCTTGATTTTTGTTCAGATCTTGTTTTATCTTTGCATCAAGGTGTATTTGGACCTCTGGTCTATGTTGGTATTCATCAAAGAGTTGACTCAAAAAGGTTTGAATGGTGTTGGAAAAGAGAAAAAGTTTCATGCAAAAAAGTGGTACAAAAAGGAGCTTGTTTAGACTGCGGCTTAGACTTTTTCATGCCATGCTTGATGTCATTTTGATAGTATGCCATGCTTGATGTCATTTTGAATGAGATTGCTTAATGAGCCTTTGAAAAAAAATCATGCGTTGTTTTTATTATGTGGACGCATTTATTTGGTTTTCTCCTTGATGCTTTATTTGGGTTGACTTGGCGCATGCTTACAACATGTTTGACTCTTACAAAGTCGCCATAAGCCTCTATGATCATTTGGTTTTTGACTTGTGATGCCATTTTATGGTTCTTCAATGATGTTTTGTCGCTATGCATGATTATGGCCGTTATTGCTCTCTTAGTTGGTCGCTCCCAGTCTTTTGCTAGCCCTCATTTTGTACTGAGTATGAGCTCTACTCGTGCATCCAACTCCCAAAAACCAAGTTCTTCCAATGTGTCTACCATACATACCTATTAGCAATTTGCTATTCCATGTACATTTAACTTGCTTTTATCTATCCTTCGAATTAAACTCTTTTTGGTGTTATGTGAAAATTAGTCAGTAAAGCTCTCACGAACCTAATGGCACACTTTACTTTTCTCGCTTTTAAAATTTTGACATTGTGGCTCTCTTATGTTGACGTTATGCTTGCAAGTTGTAAGTTGGAAATTAGCCCAGCCATGACGTCATGGGGCTAGCTTTCAACATTGCACTTTCTCTTATTTGAGTTGATATCGTGATCTTTTGTTTATGGATACTCGCGATGTGAAATAAGTTGGGAATCTTGCAGGATCATGGAGTTTGTATATGTGTTAGAGAAACGCCTGGGCCGCTAATCTAAGCCATGCATCATTCATGGTGGAAATTTACAGCATGCCTCATACGTCTCAAACGTATCTATAATTTTTGATGCTCCATGCTTGTTCTTACACCATTTGCTTAGTGTTTTGTTACACTTCATGGCGTTTTTATGCATTTTTCGGAACTAACCTATTAACAAGATGCCACAGTGCCAGTTCCCTGTTTTCTGCTGTTTTTGTGTTTCAGAAAAGTTACACAGGAAATATTCTTGGAATTGGACGAAACAAAAGCCGAACCTCCCAATATTTACTGAAGCTTCCAGAAGACCGAAGAGGAGACTGAGAGGGGCCAGGGGCCAGCCTCACCACCAGGGGTGCAGCCCAGCCCCTGGCCACGCCGCCCTATAGTGAGGGGGCCCTGGTCCACTTCTGACGCTGCACCTTCACCTATAAAGAACCCCCGACGGGAAAAACCTAAAGACCCGATCAATTTTCGAGAAACATATCGCGATCTGCCGCCGTCGTGGATCCGAGATCGGGAGGGTCCAGAAGCTCTTCCCGGTATGCTGCCAGAGAGGGGAATCGCCACCGGAGGTCTTCTTCATCACCATGCTTGCCTCCAGCGTGATGAGTGAGTAGTCTACCTTGGACTACGGGTCCATAGCAGTAGCTAGTTGGTTGTTTCCACCATGTGCTTCATGTTTAGATCTCGTGAGCTGCCCTACATGATTGAGACTACCTTTATGTAATTCTACATGTTGTGTTTGTTGGGATCCGATGAATATTGGTGTTATGTTAAGTTGATGTGCTGAATATTATCTTATGTTATCTCTATGTTGTTTATGATCTTGCATGCTCTCCATTGTTAGTAGCTATCTTGGCCAAGTAGATACTAGTGACTCCAAGAGGGGGTATTTATGCTCGATAGTTGGGTTCATGCCTCTATTTAATCTGGGGGAGTAACAGAAACCTCTAAGGTTGTAGATGTGTTGTTGCCACTAGGGAGAAAACAACATTCTTGTGTCCAAGGACATTCGTTTTGTTTACATTACACACTTTGCTTAATGCAGTTATCTGTTGTTCACAACTTAATACTTGAGGGGTGTTCGGATGATATCCCCGCGAGTGGATTATTAGTCATAGATGCAGTTGGATGGCGGTCTATATATTTTGTTGTAATGCCCAGAGTAAATCTCATAGTGATCCTCGTGACATATGCACGTTATCTTTATTCTATCAATTGCCCAACTGTAATTTGTTTACCCAGCATGTTGTTATTTATCTTATGGAGAGACACCACTAGTGAACTGTGGATCCCGGTCCAATTTCCTTTACATTGCTATTACTATTTCCTTTACTCGCACTGTTTACTTTCTCGCATACTACTATTGTTTTCCACTCGATACGCTCAATCCTTTGTTTACAGCAAACTGGTGAGATTGACAACCTCATCGTAAGTTGGGAGCAAAGTTCTTGGTTGTGTTGTGTGCAGGTTCCACGTTGCTGCTAGTTGAAGACGCATCAACAAGTATCGTAAACGGCGCCCTTGTTGGAGTGTCACGAATCTAGCAAGCATCACCTTCTGAAGTTTGGCTTTTTCCTACTGGATCGATAAACCTTGGTTTCTTATTAAGCGAAAGACTTGCTACTGTGCTCATCATACCTTCCTCTTGGGGTTCCCAACTAGGGTGGTTATTCTGCCCGCATCAAGCTGTTTTTCTGGCACCGTTGCCGAGGAAAAAGAAGACTTCTGCAAGGGGAGTTTCGCACGCACATCCTTTACTTTGTTTTAGTTTTGCTTTACTTTATTTTTGCTTGCATCGTTTTATAAAAAACACACAAAAAATTAGTTTCCTCCTAGTTGTTATTTTTACTTGTCTGCTTTTAGCTTTGCTAGAATGGGTACTCATGGGAACACCAAGTTGTGTGATTTTACTAGCACTAATAATAGTGATTTTATCTGCACTCCTATTGCGCCACCTGCTCCTGCTGCAAATTTTTATGATATTAAACCTGCTTTATTGAACCTTGTTATGAAAGAGCAATTTTCTGGTGCTCGTACTGATGATGCTGCAGCTCATCTCAACAATTTTGTTGAGCTATGTGAGATCCAGAAATATAAGGATGTAGAAGGTGATATTATTAAGCTTAAGTTGTTTCCTTTTTCTTTAAGAGGAAAAGCTAAGGATTGGTTGCTATCTTTGCCTAGAAAAGTATTGATTCATGGGCTAAGTGTAAGGATGCTTTTATTGGAAAATACTATCCTCCGGCTAAGATTATAGCTTTGCGTAGTGATATTATGAAGTTTAGCCAGTTTGATAATGAACATGTTGCTCAGGCTTGGGAAAGAATGAAATCTATGATAAAGAATTGCCCTACTCATGGACTGACTACTTGGATGATTGTCCAAACTTTTTATGCAGGAGTGAATTTTTCTTCAAGAAACCTATTGGATTCAGCTGCTGGAGGCACTTTTATGTCCCTTACCTTGGGCACCGCAACCAAGCTTCTCGACAACATAATGGTAAATCATTCTGAATGGCACACCGAGAGAGCTCCACGAGGTAAGAAGGTAAATTCTGTTGAGGAAACCTCTTCCTTAAGTGATAAGATTGATGCTATAATGCTTATGCTTTCTAATGATAGAACTCATGTTAATCCTAATAATGTTGCTTTTGCCTCTTTGGTTGCTCAAGAAGAGCATGTTGATGTAAACTTCATTAGAAATAATAATTTTAACAACAATGCTTATAGGAACAATTTTGCTAGTAACAATTATAGGCCGTTTCCTTCTAATGGTGATAATAGCTACCTTGGTAGACCTAAAATGCCTAGTGAAGAAAGGATTTTAGAACTTGAAAAGGCTACCAAGAATTTTATGCAGGTGCAATATGAGCAGAACAAGGCTTTCACCAAGACCATGGAGGAGCAATCAGCTCTGTTGAGGACTATTAGTCATCAACTTGAAAATTTAAACAAGGCTATTCCTGAGTTGCAAGCTAAGGTTTCCAAAGCTGAAACCGATATTTCATCTTTGTCTAATGCGCAATCTTCTCTGATTAACAGAATGTCTGCTAAGCCTGATCCTTTTGCCACTGCTAATGCTATCCAAGTTAGATTTGAAAAAAATGTTAGGATATTAGCAGAATTGCATGCCATGTGGGAAAGAGAGGATGAGATGGCTAGAAAGATGAAAGTATGTACCATTACTACCTCTAATGATGTTGTTCCAAATGCTAGCAATCCTCTTACTTTGATTGGTGTAGAGAAAACTTCCACTCCTTGGGCTAAAAAGCCTAAAACTGCTAAAACTTTTTCTCAAAAGAGTGCTGAAATTTTTTGGAGTGTGGGAGATGATAGCTCTATTTCTTTTAACGATTTTGATGTTGATGGCTGCAATATATCTGAAGTTATTTTGTTCTTACAAATGCTTGCTTTGAGTCCCAATGCTAGTTCTATTAATGTTGCTTTTACTAAGCATATTACCAATGCTCTCATGAAAATTAGGGATGAAAAGTTGAAGCAATAAGCTTCTATTCCCAAGAAGTTAGAAGATGGTTGGCAACCCATCATTGATATGCATGTTAATGGTTTTGATTGCCATGCTTTATATGATCTAGGTGCTAGTATTTCTATTATGCCTAGAAAAATTTATGACATGCTTGATTTACCACCGCTTGAAAAGTGTTATTATGATGTTCCTATTGCTGATGTTGCTAAGAAGAAACCTTTGGGAAGGATTAATGATGTTCTTATTATGGTTAACAATAACCTTGTTCTCGTTGATTTTCTTGTTATGGATGTTGAATGCAATGCTTCATGTCCTATTATTTTGGGAAGACCCTTTCTTCGAACTGTAGGTCCCATCATTGATATGAGGGAAGGCACCATCAAATATCAATTCCCACTCAAGAAAGGTATAGAACACTTCCCTAGTGATAGGGTAAAGGTGCCCGATCTTTCGATGAGACGATAACTATCGATTATGGTGGAGGTCGACGTTGACGATCCGACTACAAACGTGCGAGATGTTGCGCCTTAGCAATCGATACACCAAGTTCCGAGGCTATTGATCACGCCAGAGCTAGATCAACCTGATCACGAGGATCAATCCCTGCAAGCAATCGAAGAACCAGCAAGAATTATAGATGCAATCAAGATATTGCGAATATAGAGGAAGGCTTTATTGAAGAGGTGGGATTCTGTCTGTTTGACACTTGTGCCTATGGCGAAGAGTAGCTCGTGGCTAAGTCTTTAACTAAACAAAATCCAAGTTCTAATGACGGCTAGGAGGAGGTATATATGAGGGAAAGGGCAGGGATTTCCGTACTACCCTATTGGGCCATCCGAAAATAACCCTAATGGGCCGATTTCCACTCAAACAGCCTCCAGAAAATCCCTAAATTATCTAGGACAAAAATACATGGGTTTAACCCATAAAATAAGGTGACGCAGCACCATATAAAGCCTTGGACGAATTTTGTGATTTGGTAACTTGTGAATTTTGTCCAAGCATCCTTGCATCATTATGGTGGCTTCAAAGTTCTGAAATCTTCACTTGTAGCGTCATCTTGAATCCTCACACGATTGCTGCCATCATCTCCATGCATGATCATGCTCCAATGCTTGTCCCTCTCATCCATGCTAGGCCCATCATTCCTAAGTAACATAAACACATCTGATTTAGGCAGGATCATATTCTCATGAATATTAGGAATAGTTTCTAGAAACGAAAGTACCTGATAATTCAGTTGGCGTGCACGAGCTCTTGTGAGAGGTCCTTGGAATTGTGGAACATGAGGAAGTGTGGCTATAGGTGCAACTGGTTGTATCAACCGTAGGGATGTCCTCATCATCCTCCCCTTCTTGAATTGAAGTCGTCCTCGACGCAATCTCATCTTCTTCTCCAAAATAGGGTTTCAAATCTGTAATTTTAAATGAAGGACTTACCGTGCCCATCTCTGCAGGAAGCTCAAGTTTATATGCATTATCATTCATTTTCTCTAACACTTTGAAAGGACCAGCAGCACGTGGCATTAATTTAGACTTGCGCAAATCAGGAAAATGATCTTTGCACAAATGCAACCAAACTAGATCTCCCACATCAAACACAATATGCTTGCATCCCTTATCACCAGCAACTTTATATTTAGCATTCATATGTTCTATATTTTCCTTAGTAATCCTATGAAACGTAAGAATCTGTTTAGCACGTTGTGTAGCATCAAAATTATGTTGCACCGAAGATGGAATAGGTAATAAATCAATAGGTGCACGAGGAACAAAACCATACACAATCTCAAAAAGGCATAACTTAGTTGTAGAATGCACAGAACGATTGTAAGCAAATTCAATATGAGTTAAACAATTTTCTGAAGGGTTTCGCAGCATAGTAAATCAAAAAAATTCCTACGGATGCGAACAAGAAAGCCAAGATCTAATCTAGGAGATGTAATCAACGAGAGAGGTAGATGAGATCTTCATACCCTTGAAGAAATCGCACAGCGAAAACGTTCAACAGAACGTGGATGATATAGTCGTACTAGCCGTCTCCTCCCCGCGATCCGATCTGATCCTACGCCGCAAGTGGCGGCGCTGTGACGCCCCAAAACCGGCATCTTGCAGATCGTAGCGATCAAGCCACAATCTACATGATGTCGCTTTGGAAACGCACCACCAAGCGCCTCGTGCACGTTGGAGCATGCACGTGATGCGGGTGGAATCGAGTAGCAACAGTTACACAAGTTCACGATGGAACCCACAAAAGAATATATAATATAACCACAAAGACTCCACGAGTCAAGAATCCAAATATACAATACAAAGATCCAAATCATACATAAAGCAAAATAGCATCCGAGTACGGACAAGAATACAAATGGGCCTAAGAGGCCTGAAGATAAACGATGGCGTCCAAAACCCTGCCCAGGCCAAGCCGAAAGGGTAACCTTGCTAACGTCGTCGCTCCCATACCTGTCAAAAGCGTCGGGCCAAAGGTTGCCGAACAAGGAGGGAGAAAGAGAAAAAGGGAAAAAAAACGAGGGTGAGTACCGAGGCACGTACTCGCGAGACTGGAATTCAGCTGTGCTCGCCTACAAGCTAAATGGTGGACTTAGCGGCAACAAAAGGAATAAACTACAGAGACACACTGCAACTTTCGTCTAAATAGAATAAGGTAAGAGAGCGCATAAAAGTAAACATCTAGATACTAACACCAATCATAACCCAGCCAATACATTGCCCCTTCGCACCCAATTGAAGAAGCAATTGCAAAGGCACTCACACGGTTGACAAATTTTATTAGCAGGTTATTGTTGTAGTTGTGCTAACTTACTACACAAGTTTATTAATATTGAAATAGCAGGTGCAAGTTGTTCTATGATCGAGTAGTGCAGCTCCAAGTCGTCCATAACCGCGGACACGGCTTTTCGAAAAGATTTAACCCTGCAGGGATGCCCAAATGTACCCACACGCACGATCAATCCTTTAGGCAGGTCTCGCACCCTTAATAAAAATAGATGCGCCATCAGGATAGTCACGACTCGCACTCTCCTTCACTACAAACAAGTCCAGGAAGCCACCTAACTAAGTTGAACCCGTATCGAGAGTCCGGCCGAATCTCCGAACGGACCTAGCTGTTTGCGCCGGCGCTGCATAATGGGCTGGAACCTCGCTCTGGGGAGGGTGCCCACCTGCAGTCGTCCCGCACCTACACGAGCGTGCAGAAACAAAGGGGTTACAAGGCACTCTGGGGCTTCCCCCAAATAAAATAGGACCATAAGATACAAGCTGCACGCCCGACAAGAAATAAATGGAAAACCTCGAACTAGTTGTGGCCACTGGACAAGTATGTAGATTCCGGCAGTGTCAAGGGGAGGCCCAGAAGCGTACCCACGTATGGTTAGAGCGCTCAGTCTCAGAACAGTTCATGCGATCTCGGGGTCCTAGGGGACACAAGTGAGCCGTCGGAAAACTGGCAAAATGACTCACCGATGCCTCTGCTTAATTTAATTTTAATTATTAACATTAAAGTAAGCCAAGAGTATCTCCAACAACATATATCCATAAAGTAGAGCATGTGATAACTTTCCCAACCCAATAAGATAAAACAACTCCAACAACCTGAAGATGCCTACGACTCGCAAGGCCAACTCGAACAACAAGCACACGGATAATAGGATGTATGGAAGGTTCTATGGCTTTGCTTTGGATAAACAGGTGGATAGGACACGTGACCCAAACAAAAGCATCGTGACACAAGGCTAGAATATAGAGCTAGCGAGAGCAAAAATGTTAAATAGGTAGAGAGAAAAGGGCTCGCCTGAAAAGATGGTCGAAGAACACCCGAAGAACTTGTCGTTGCTCACATCATCACGAGACGCCCTATTCGTGAAGAAGCAAAGCGCTACAACAAATAACGGATGCAACACTTACTACTACGGCAAAAAGAATCGGCATGATCATGTGAAGCATGCATGCATGACATGGCAATTATGATGCAATGCAACTTATCAAATTTAAGCGGAATCGGAATCCCGACACACACATATATGGTTCAAGTTGTTTTACTACCGGCAAATTTAGATGTTGATTAGCATGGCAAAGACAAGATATAGATTAGCTACACAACATTAAATGAAGCGGGAAAATATTAGAATCATCTCCCAAATACTCCATATGTTATTAATAGGTGTGATGCAAATTACCACGTCACTACATGATGCGAGATGCAAACAAGCATATGGATGACATATTTAGATTCTACACATTTTTCTGATAAAATTTCATATAAAATACATTTTATTCCGAGATACGGTTTGAAAGATATGGATTTTGCAATATTGCACACTTGCAGCAATATTCAGAAAAACAGTAAACAGGGAGGGCTGAAACTGGGCCGGACCTGAGCGGCGGACTGCTACCTGTTGCGCCGGGCGAGTAAAGGAGACAGCGGATCTAGGCCAAGGCCCAGCAGGGACGCCGGATGTGGCTGACGGGCAAGGCCCACCTGTCAGATCGAAAAAGGGTTCAAAAAGGTGTTGGCTTGCGCCGGACCTGGGAATCGAACCCTGGATCTGGTGGATCGCAACAAGGGCTCAGGCCACTCAGCTACTACAACGAATCTGAAAGTAATCGGAAGCCACCTCTTAAATTAGTTCGATGACGGGATTTGATGAAACTGACGAAACTGACGGACGGACAGCATCCTTGCTCAGCAAACACGGCGGACGCGGCGGCAGCTTGCAGAGCTCGACGAAGCAACATACAGGACGAGTGCGCGGAACAGACGACGACTGAGGCAGAGGCAGACACGCATGCGCTGCCTGACGAGGACGCACGCAGAGGTCGAAGATGGTGCGGAACCGAAGCAGGCGAGGACGACGATGGAGCACGACGGTCCTTGGCAGAGACAGCCTCGGGAGTGAACGGAAAGGTGGCTTAGAGGAAGCTAACCGAAGGGGAAAAAATAGGGGAATTGGAAGGTGGGCTCACCGTGATGAAGCCTAGGTAGTCGGAGAGGCCGAGGAAGGACCAGATGGCGGGGCGACATCGGCCATGGAGGCGGCTGAGCTTGCAGGGGACGTTCTTGCCGGACGGAACGGCGCGTCGGTGGGCTCGGCGAGGTCAGAGTTGAGCCAGAGAACAGAAAGAGCTTGAGCATGGTCGTTGGACGGGCGCGCAGGTGACACGGAAAGCTTGACGGCGTCGTCGGCATGCTGCAGTGGCCTGCGTGCACGCTCGGGAAAGGAGAGGCGCGCGGCGCTCGCTTGAAGCAGGAGCACAAGCTCGACCGGAGGTCGTTCCTAGAAGACCCGACCGTGGTCGACCGAGCTGAGCAAGCAACGGCAGGGAGCGAGCTGATGGAGAGAAAGAAGTGGCGGCGGCGCTGCACGGGAAAACCAGAGGAGGGCGCTAGGGTTGCAGGTTGCAGGGCTAGGGGATTAAAGGAAGGAGCGTGCTGGGGGGACGTCCGTCCATCACAGGACAGCGACGTGTGAAGCTTGGGATGAGTTGCCGTACAAGTTAACAACGATAAAGATCAGGAAGGGACTACTGTGGGCTTCGGGATGGAGAAAAAGAAATGATGGGCCTAGCTGAGCTGCTTCGATGGGGAAGGAAAAGAAAAGATGACTAGAATGCTGGGAGCTCCTCTCCCAACTCAAAACGTTTTTATTATCAAAATTAGAATTTGGAGAAAATAGAAGACTTTAGAAGAGAATTAAAATAGGGTTTTCAAACAAGTTAAATTTTATGAAAGGTTTATATTTCATTTGAAACAAGAGTTTCAACAAACAAACCCGCCATTTTTATTAATATAGTGTTGAGCATAAATAAGATGAAGAAAAGAAGGGGGAAGGTTATTATAACAATACAAGATATAGGTTTAAACCAATAATACATTAGTTTTATTTGAACATATGCAATGTGATAAGATGCAAGACGTCATGATGATGTGAAAAAAATAAAATAACAAACAATTCTAATAAAGGGGATTTTTCCGGGTCGTTACAATCGACACCACTAACAAGGGATCTCGCCCCGAGATCCACGATAAGGCGGGGAGGAGTTGGTTAAACTATCGGTTCTTCATGCGTCGAGTTGATCTTCGCGACATCACTCACAAGAGGTTTCTCCTCGACACCACCAACAAGGGATGATTGCTCACGATGATGATGATGTGCTTCTCATCGAGATCCTTTCAAAGATCGTACCTACTAGGATAAAAGGCTAGAGATCGTCCACCCACGTAGGTACCTAAAACTCAGAAAAGTAGAAAAGAGGGAGAACTCAAAACTCGCAAAGGTAAGAGGAGAGAAGCATCAAAGGTAAGGAATAAAATGCAGACCTACTCAGAACTATCCAACGCATTTTTAGCAAAAATAGTTTGGACACTAGACTCAACTCGTCCATTGGCAAGGTTATCCTACAGGCAGACTGGACCCGTGGGTATCGACAAAACCGGGCTCTGATACCACTTCTAACGCCCCAAAACCGGCACCTTGCGTATCGTAGCGATAACGCCACAACACGCACGGTGTCGCTCTGGAAACGCCCACCAGACATAATGTGCACATCGAAACATACACATTATGCGGGTGGAATCGAGTAGCAACAGTTACACAAGTTCACGATGGAACCCACAAAAGAATATATAATATAACCACAAAGATTCCACGAGTCAAGAATCCAAATATACAATACAAAGATCCAAATCATACATAAAGCAAAATAGCATCCGAGTACGGACAAGAATACAAATGGGCCTAAGAGGCCTGAAGATAAACGATGGCGTCCAAAACCCTGCCCAGGCCAAGCCGGAAGGGTAACCTTGCTAACGTCGTCGCTCCCATACCTGTCAAAAGCGTCGGGCCAAAGGTTGCCGAACAAGGAGGGAGAAAGAGAAAAAGGAAAAAAAAACGAGGGTGAGTACCGAGGCACGTACTCGCGAGACTGGAATTCAGCTGTGCTCGCCTACAAGCTAAATGGTGGACTTAGCGGCAACAAAAGGAATAAACTACAGAGACACACTGCAACTTTCGTCTAAATAGAATAAGGTAAGAGAGCGCATAAAAGTAAACATCTAGATACTAACACCAATCATAACCCAGCCAATACATTGCCCCTTCGCACCCAATTGAAGAAGCAATTGCAAAGGCACTCACACGGTTGACAAATTTTATTAGCAGGTTATTGTTGTAGTTGTGCTAACTTACTACACAAGTTTATTAATATTGAAATAGCAGGTGCAAGTTGTTCTATGATCGAGTAGTGCAGCTCCAAGTCGTCCATAACCGCGGACACGGCTTTTCGAAAAGATTTAACCCTGCAGGGATGCCCAAATGTACCCACACGCACGATCAATCCTTTAGGCAGGTCTCGCACCCTTAATAAAAATAGATGCGCCATCAGGATAGTCACGACTCGCACTCTCCTTCACTACAAACAAGTCCAGGAAGCCACCTAACTAAGTTGAACCCGTATCGAGAGTCCGGCCGAATCTCCGAACGGACCTAGCTGTTTGCGCCGGCGCTGCATAATGGGCTGGAACCTCGCTCTGGGGAGGGTGCCCACCTGCAGTTGTCCCGCACCTACACGAGCGTGCAGAAACAAAGGGGTTACAAGGCACTCTGGGGCTTCCCCTCAAATAAAATAGGACCATAAGATACAAGCTGCACGCCCGACAAGAAATAAATGGAAAACCTCGAACTAGTTGTGGCCACTGGACAAGTATGTAGATTCCGGCAGTGTCAAGGGGAGGCCCAGAAGCGTACCCACGTATGGTTAGAGCGCTCAGTCTCAGAACAGTTCATGCGATCTCGGGGTCCTAGGGGACACAAGTGAGCCGTCGGAAAACTGGCAAAATGACTCACCGATGCCTCTGCTTAATTTAATTTTAATTATTAACATTAAAGTAAGCCAAGAGTATCTCCAACAACATATATCCATAAAGTAGAGCATGTGATAACTTTCCCAACCCAATAAGATAAAACAACTCCAACAACCTGAAGATGCCTACGACTCGCAAGGCCAACTCGAACAACAAGCACACGGATAATAGGATGTATGGAAGGTTCTATGGCTTTGCTTTGGATAAACAGGTGGATAGGACACGTGACCCAAACAAAAGCATCGTGACACAAGGCTAGAATATAGAGCTAGCGAGAGCAAAAATGTTAAATAGGTAGAGAGAAAAGGGCTCGCCTGAAAAGATGGTCGAAGAACACCCGAAGAACTTGTCGTTGCTCACATCATCACGAGACGCCCTATTCGTGAAGAAGCAAAGCGCTACAACAAATAACGGATGCAACACTTACTACTACGGCAAAAAGAATCGGCATGATCATGTGAAGCATGCATGCATGACATGGCAATTATGATGCAATGCAACTTATCAAATTTAAGCGGAATCGGAATCCCGACACACACATATATGGTTCAAGTTGTTTTACTACCGGCAAATTTAGATGTTGATTAGCATGGCAAAGACAAGATATAGATTAGCTACACAACATTAAATGAAGCGGGAAAATATTAGAATCATCTCCCAAATACTCCATATGTTATTAATAGGTGTGATGCAAATTACCACGTCACTACATGATGCGAGATGCAAACAAGCATATGGATGACATCTTTAGATTCTACACATTTTTCTGATAAAATTTCATATAAAATACATTTTATTCCGAGATACGGTTTGAAAGATATGGATTTTGCAATATTGCACACTTGCAGCAATATTCAGAAAAACAGTAAACAGGGAGGGCTGAAACTGGGCCGGACCTGAGCGGCGGACTGCTACCTGTTGCGCCGGGCGAGTAAAGGAGACAGCGGATCTAGGCCAAGGCCCAGCAGGGACGCCGGATGTGGCTGACGGGCAAGGCCCACCTGTCAGATCGAAAAAGGGTTCAAAAAGGTGTTGGCTTGCGCCGGACCTAGGAATCGAACCCTGGATCTGGTGGATCGCAACAAGGGCTCAGGCCACTCAGCTACTACAACGAATCTGAAAGTAATCGGAAGCCACCTCTTAAATTAGTTCGATGACGGGATTTGACGAAACTGACGAAACTGACGGACGGACAGCATCCTTGCTCAGCAAACACGGCGGACGCGGCGGCAGCTTGCAGAGCTCGACGAAGCAACATACAGGACGAGTGCGCGGAACAGACGACGACTGAGGCAGAGGCAGACACGCATGCGCTGCCTGACGAGGACGCACGCAGAGGTCGAAGATGGTGCGGAACCGAAGCAGGCGAGGACGACGATGGAGCACGACGGTCCTTGGCAGAGACAGCCTCGGGAGTGAACGGAAAGGTGGCTTAGAGGAAGCTAACCGAAGGGGAAAAAATAGGGGAATTGGAAGGTGGGCTCACCGTGATGAAGCCTAGGTAGTCGGAGAGGCCGAGGAAGGACCAGATGGCGGGGCGACATCGGCCATGGAGGCGGCTGAGCTTGCAGGGGACGTTCTTGCCGGACGGAACGGCGCGTCGGTGGGCTCGGCGAGGTCAGAGTTGAGCCAGAGAACAGAAAGAGCTTGAGCATGGTCGTTGGACGGGCGCGCAGGTGACACGGAAAGCTTGACGGCGTCGTCGGCATGCTGCAGTGGCCTGCGTGCACGCTCGGGAAAGGAGAGGCGCGCGGCGCTCGCTTGAAGCAGGAGCACAAGCTCGACCGGAGGTCGTTCCTAGAAGACCCGACCGTGGTCGACCGAGCTGAGCAAGCAACGGCAGGGAGCGAGCTGATGGAGAGAAAGAAGTGGCGGCGGCGCTGCACGGGAAAACCAGAGGAGGGCGCTAGGGTTGCAGGTTGCAGGGCTAGGGGATTAAAGGAAGGAGCGTGCTGGGGGGACGTCCGTCCATCACAGGACAGCGACGTGTGAAGCTTGGGATGAGTTGCCGTACAAGTTAACAACGATAAAGATCAGGAAGGGACTACTGTGGGCTTCGGGATGGAGAAAAAGAAATGATGGGCCTAGCTGAGCTGCTTCGATGGGGAAGGAAAAGAAAAGATGACTAGAATGCTGGGAGCTCCTCTCCCAACTCAAAACGTTTTTATTATCAAAATTAGAATTTGGAGAAAATAGAAGACTTTAGAAGAGAATTAAAATAGGGTTTTCAAACAAGTTAAATTTTATGAAAGGTTTATATTTCATTTGAAACAAGAGTTTCAACAAACAAACCCGCCATTTTTATTAATATAGTGTTGAGCATAAATAAGATGAAGAAAGGAAGGGGGAAGGTTATTATAACAATACAAGATATAGGTTTAAACCAATAATACATTAGTTTTATTTGAACATATGCAATGTGATAAGATGCAAGACGTCATGATGATGTGAAAAAAATAAAATAACAAACAATTCTAATAAAGGGGATTTTTCCGGGTCGTTACAATCGACACCACTAACAAGGGATCTCGCCCCGAGATCCACGATAAGGCGGGGAGGAGTTGGTTAAACTATCGGTTCTTCATGCGTCGAGTTGATCTTCGCGACATCACTCACAAGAGGTTTCTCCTCGACACCACCAACAAGGGATGATTGCTCACGATGATGATGATGTGCTTCTCATCGAGATCCTTTCAAAGATCGTACCTACTAGGATAAAAGGCTAGAGATCGTCCACCCACGTAGGTACCTAAAACTCAGAAAAGTAGAAAAGAGGGAGAACTCAAAACTCGCAAAGGTAAGAGGAGAGAAGCATCAAAGGTAAGGAATAAAATGCAGACCTACTCAGAACTATCCAACGCATTTTTAGCAAAAATAGTTTGGACACTAGACTCAACTCGTCCATTGGCAAGGTTATCCTACAGGCAGACTGGACCCGTGGGTATCGACAAAACCGGGCTCTGATACCACTTCTAACGCCCCAAAACCGGCACCTTGCGTATCGTAGCGATAACGCCACAACACGCACGGTGTCGCTCTGGAAACGCCCACCAGACATAATGTGCACATCGAAACATACACATTATGCGGGTGGAATCGAGTAGCAACAGTTACACAAGTTCACGATGGAACCCACAAAAGAATATATAATATAACCACAAAGATTCCACGAGTCAAGAATCCAAATATACAATACAAAGATCCAAATCATACATAAAGCAAAATAGCATCCGAGTACGGACAAGAATACAAATGGGCCTAAGAGGCCTGAAGATAAACGATGGCGTCCAAAACCCTGCCCAGGCCAAGCCGGAAGGGTAACCTTGCTAACGTCGTCGCTCCCATACCTGTCAAAAGCGTCGGGCCAAAGGTTGCCGAACAAGGAGGGAGAAAGAGAAAAAGGAAAAAAAAAACGAGGGTGAGTACCGAGGCACGTACTCGCGAGACTGGAATTCAGCTGTGCTCGCCTACAAGCTAAATGGTGGACTTAGCGGCAACAAAAGGAATAAACTACAGAGACACACTGCAACTTTCGTCTAAATAGAATAAGGTAAGAGAGCGCATAAAAGTAAACATCTAGATACTAACACCAATCATAACCCAGCCAATACATTGCCCCTTCGCACCCAATTGAAGAAGCAATTGCAAAGGCACTCACACGGTTGACAAATTTTATTAGCAGGTTATTGTTGTAGTTGTGCTAACTTACTACACAAGTTTATTAATATTGAAATAGCAGGTGCAAGTTGTTCTATGATCGAGTAGTGCAGCTCCAAGTCGTCCATAACCGCGGACACGGCTTTTCGAAAAGATTTAACCCTGCAGGGATGCCCAAATGTACCCACACGCACGATCAATCCTTTAGGCAGGTCTCGCACCCTTAATAAAAATAGATGCGCCATCAGGATAGTCACGACTCGCACTCTCCTTCACTACAAACAAGTCCAGGAAGCCACCTAACTAAGTTGAACCCGTATCGAGAGTCCGGCCGAATCTCCGAACGGACCTAGCTGTTTGCGCCGGCGCTGCATAATGGGCTGGAACCTCGCTCTGGGGAGGGTGCCCACCTGCAGTCGTCCCGCACCTACACGAGCGTGCAGAAACAAAGGGGTTACAAGGCACTTTGGGGCTTCCCCCAAATAAAATAGGACCATAAGATACAAGCTGCACGCCCGACAAGAAATAAATGGAAAACCTCGAACTAGTTGTGGCCACTGGACAAGTATGTAGATTCCGGCAGTGTCAAGGGGAGGCCCAGAAGCGTACCCACGTATGGTTAGAGCGCTCAGTCTCAGAACAGTTCATGCGATCTCGGGGTCCTAGGGGACACAAGTGAGCCGTCGGAAAACTGGCAAAATGACTCACCGATGCCTCTGCTTAATTTAATTTTAATTATTAACATTAAAGTAAGCCAAGAGTATCTCCAACAACATATATCCATAAAGTAGAGCATGTGATAACTTTCCCAACCCAATAAGATAAAACAACTCCAACAACCTGAAGATGCCTACGACTCGCAAGGCCAACTCGAACAACAAGCACACGGATAATAGGATGTATGGAAGGTTCTATGGCTTTGCTTTGGATAAACAGGTGGATAGGACACGTGACCCAAACAAAAGCATCGTGACACAAGGCTAGAATATAGAGCTAGCGAGAGCAAAAATGTTAAATAGGTAGAGAGAAAAGGGCTCGCCTGAAAAGATGGTCGAAGAACACCCGAAGAACTTGTCGTTGCTCACATCATCACGAGACGCCCTATTCGTGAAGAAGCAAAGCGCTACAACAAATAACGGATGCAACACTTACTACTACGGCAAAAAGAATCGGCATGATCATGTGAAGCATGCATGCATGACATGGCAATTATGATGCAATGCAACTTATCAAATTTAAGCGGAATCGGAATCCCAACACACACATATATGGTTCAAGTTGTTTTACTACCGGCAAATTTAGATGTTGATTAGCATGGCAAAGACAAGATATAGATTAGCTACACAACATTAAATGAAGCGGGAAAATATTAGAATCATCTCCCAAATACTCCATATGTTATTAATAGGTGTGATGCAAATTACCACGTCACTACATGATGCGAGATGCAAACAAGCATATGGATGACATATTTAGATTCTACACATTTTTCTGATAAAATTTCATATAAAATACATTTTATTCCGAGATACGGTTTGAAAGATATGGATTTTGCAATATTGCACACTTGCAGCAATATTCAGAAAAACAGTAAACAGGGAGGGCTGAAACTGGGCCGGACCTGAGCGGCGGACTGCTACCTGTTGCGCCGGGCGAGTAAAGGAGACAGCGGATCTAGGCCAAGGCCCAGTAGGGACGCCGGATGTGGCTGACGGGCAAGGCCCACCTGTCAGATCGAAAAAGGGTTCAAAAAGGTGTTGGCTTGCGCCGGACCTGGGAATCGAACCCTGGATCTGGTGGATCGCAACAAGGGCTCAGGCCACTCAGCTACTACAACGAATCTGAAAGTAATCGGAAGCCACCTCTTAAATTAGTTCGATGACGGGATTTGACGAAACTGACGAAACTGACGGACGGACAGCATCCTTGCTCAGCAAACACGGCGGACGCGGCGGCAGCTTGCAGAGCTCGACGAAGCAACATACAGGACGAGTGCGCGGAACAGACGATGACTGAGGCAGAGGCAGACACGCATGCGCTGCCTGACGAGGACGCACGCAGAGGTCGAAGATGGTGCGGAACCGAAGCAGGCGAGGACAACGATGGAGCACGACGGTCCTTGGCAGAGACAGCCTCGGGAGTGAACGGAAAGGTGGCTTAGAGGAAGCTAACCGAAGGGGAAAAAATAGGGGAATTGGAAGGTGGGCTCACCGTGATGAAGCCTAGGTAGTCGGAGAGGCCGAGGAAGGACCAGATGGCGGGGCGACATCGGCCATGGAGGCGGCTGAGCTTGCAGGGGACGTTCTTGCCGGACGGAACGGCGCGTCGGTGGGCTCGGCGAGGTCAGAGTTGAGCCAGAGAACAGAAAGAGCTTGAGCATGGTCGTTGGACGGGCGCGCAGGTGACACGGAAAGCTTGACGGCGTCGTCGGCATGCTGCAGTGGCCTGCGTGCACGCTCGGGAAAGGAGAGGCGCGCGGCGCTCGCTTGAAGCAGGAGCACAAGCTCGACCGGAGGTCGTTCCTAGAAGACCCGACCGTGGTCGACCGAGCTGAGCAAGCAACAGGCAGGGAGCGAGCTGATGGAGAGAAAGAAGTGGCGGCGGCGCTGCACGGGAAAACCAGAGGAGGGCGCTAGGGTTGCAGGTTGCAGGGCTAGGGGATTAAAGGAAGGAGCGTGCTGGGGGGACGTCCGTCCATCACAGGACAGCGACGTGTGAAGCTTGGGATGAGTTGCCGTACAAGTTAACAACGATAAAGATCAGGAAGGGACTACTGTGGGCTTCGGGATGGAGAAAAAGAAATGATGGGCCTAGCTGAGCTGCTTCGATGGGGAAGGAAAAGAAAAGATGACTAGAATGCTGGGAGCTCCTCTCCCAACTCAAAACGTTTTTATTATCAAAATTAGAATTTGGAGAAAATAGAAGACTTTAGAAGAGAATTAAAATAGGGTTTTCAAACAAGTTAAATTTTATGAAAGGTTTATATTTCATTTGAAACAAGAGTTTCAACAAACAAACCCGCCATTTTTATTAATATAGTGTTGAGCATAAATAAGATGAAGAAAAGAAGGGGGAAGGTTATTATAACAATACAAGATATAGGTTTAAACCAATAATACATTAGTTTTATTTGAACATATGCAATGTGATAAGATGCAAGACGTCATGATGATGTGAAAAAAATAAAATAACAAACAATTCTAATAAAGGGGATTTTTCCGGGTCGTTACAGGCGCCTCCGAGAGATGCACACGTACGGTGCAGCGACGTCTCCTCCTTCCTTGGTCCAGCAAGTATGGTGGAGAGATAGATTGGATCTGCAGCACGACGGCGTGGTGCTTATGGTGGAGAGTTTCTGCGGCAGGGCTTCGCCTACACACAGTCGCGAGAGAGAGAGGTGGAGGGGCAGCAGTTGGCCGGCGGCTAGGGTTGGAGTGGGAGGGGGCTGCACCCCAGCCCCTCCTTATATGGGGGGCTGGCCGTCTGCCTTGGCCCCTCCTCCAAGCCCTAGGGCGGCGGCCAAGGGGGAAGAGTAGGGGGCAAGTCTTCCCCTCCCTCTTTTGGAAGGTTCCCTTAGGGTTTCCCCTAAGGGCTGGCCGGCTGGGCCTTAGGGGCCTTGTGCGCCTAGCCCAAAGTGGCCAGGACACTTCCCCTTAGGCCCATGCAGGCCTCCGGCAAGTGGGCCCACGTTGGTCCCACTCCGGAACCTTCTAGAACCTTCCGGTACCATACCGATAAACTCCGAAACGATTCCGGTATCCAAAAACTGCTTTCCTTTATATGAATCTTATTCTCTGGACCATTCCGGAACCTCTCGTGACGTCCTGGATCTCATCCGAGACTCCGACCAAAAACTCATAAACCAATTATCCATTCTATCCTAGCGTCGATGCACGTTAAGTGTGTGACCCTACGGGTTCGAGAATATGCAGACATGATCTTCTATCAATAATCAACAGCGGGATCTGGAAACCCATATTGACTCCCACATATTCATCGATGATCATATCGGATGAACCACGATGCCAGGATTCAATTAATCCCGTATATGTATTCCCTTCGTCACGCGATATTTTACTTGCCCGAGATTCGATCGTCGGTATCGGCATACCTAGTTCAATCTCGTTCACAGCAAGTACTTTACTCATTCCGTAATCTGATATCACTTTGTGATTAACTCCTTAACCACGTGCTTGCAAGCGGTGTTGATATCGATTACCGAGTGGGCCCGAAGTATATCTCTCCGACTCGGGAGGGACAAATTCCATCTCGATACATACAACCCAACAAGTACTTTCCGATCACCTGAGAGACACCTTTATGATCACCCTCACATAGGATGACGTTTGATGACCTCAAAGCTTTCTTCCGATACTAGGGAGTTGTATTATCTCATGGTCTAAGGAATACAATACTTGACATAGGAAAAAGCTTCGCAAAGATGAACACAATGACACGATCTAATTGCTCTGCTTTATTTGGGTCTGTCCATCATATCATTCTCCTAATGATATGACCTCATTATTAATTGACAACTCATGTCTATGGTTAGGAAACCTTAACCATCATTAATCAATGAGCTAGTCCATAGAGGCGTACTAGGGACACGGTGTTGTTCATAAACCACACAAGTATTAAAGTTTCCGCTTAATACAATTCTAGCATGGAATATAAACATTATCATGAACAAGAATTATAATAATAACATCCTTATTATTGCCTCTAGGGCATAATTCCAACAGTCTCCCACTTGCACTAGAGTCAATAATCTAGTTTACATCTGGCAACAATCTAACACCCATGGCATTAAGGTGCTGATCGTGTTTTGCTCGTGGAAGAGGTTTAGTCAATGGATCTGCGACATTCAGATCCGTATGTACTTTGCTAATCTTCAGATCTCCATCTGCTATATAATCTCGAATTATATAGAACCGGCGGTTGATGTGCTTGGTCTTTGGATGATATCTTGGTTCCTTAGCCAGTGCTATGGCGCCAGTGTTGTCACACAATATCTCCAGTAGGTCCAAGGCATTTGGAACCACACCAAGCTCAGTGATGAAGTTCCTGATCCAAACTCCTTCACTTGATGCTTCCGAAGCAGCCATGTATTCCGCTTCTATTGTAGATCCCGTGATCACGCTTTGCTTACAGCTTCTCCAGCTCACAGCTCCACCATTCAAAATATAAACGTATCCTGTCTGAGATTTAGAATCATCCGGGTCGGTGTCGAAACTAGCATCGACGTAACCTTTTACGACGAGCTCCTCATCACCTCCATAGACCAAGAACATTTCTTTAGTCCTATTTAAATACTTTAGGATGTTCTTTACGGCTGTCCAGTGTTCCACTCCTAGATCACTTTGGTATCTGCTCGTCAAACTAAGAGCATTGGACACATCCGGTCTAGTACATAGCATGGCATACATGATAGAACCTATGGCCGAGGCATATGGCACTTTGCTCATAGTATTTCTATCTTTTACCGTAGCTGGACACTGAGCCTTGCTCAATATCTTACCTGACAACATGGGCAATGAACCTTTCTTTGCTTTATCCATTCTGAACCTCTTCAGAACTTTGTCCAGGTATGTACTTTGGCTTAAAGCTATTAGGCGTCTTTCTCTATCTCTATATATTTTGATGCCTAATATATAAGCAGCTTCTCCTAGGTCTTTCATTGAAAAACATTTATTCAAATAACTCTTCACATCGTTAAACATGCCGATGTCATTTCCAATAATCAATATGTCATCCACATATAGTACTAAAAATGTCACCGAGCTCCCACTCACTTTCTTGTAGATACAAGCTTCGTAGCAATTTGGAACAAATCCAAAACTCTTGATCACTTGATCAAAATGAAGGTTCCAACTCCGAGATGCTTGCTTCAGTCCATAAATGGAACGCTAAAGTTTGCACACCTTATTAGCATACTTAGGATCGACAAAACCTTCGGGCTGCATCATATACAACTCTTCATCAATGTTTCCATTGAGGAACGCAGTCTTGACATCCATCTGCCATATTTCATAATCATGAAACGCAGCAATTGCTAATAAAATCTGAATGGACTTAAACATCGCTACGGGAGAGAAAGTCTCATCGTAGTCAACACCTTGAACTTGCCGAAAACCTTTTGCGATAAGCCGAGCTTTATAGATAGTAACATTACCATCCGCGTCCGTTTTCTTCTTGAAAATCCATTTGCACTCAACGGCCTTACGGTCGCTAGGAGAGTCCACCAAAGTCCATACTTGGTTTTCGCTCATGGATCCCAATTCGGATTTCATGGCCTCTAGCCATTTCTCAGAGTCTGGGCTCATCATTGCTTCCTCATAGTTCGCAGGTTCACTGTTGTCTAACAACAAGACGGTTAAGACAGGGTTGTCGTACCATTCAGGAGTGGCACGTGACCTTGTCGACCTGCGAAGTTCAGTAGTAGCATCGTTCGAAGTTTCATGATCCTTGTCATTAGCTTCCTCTCTTGTTGGTGTAGATGGCACCGGAACAACTTCAGGTGCTGCGCTACTCTCCAACTCGAGAGAAGGTTCAATAACCTTGTCTAGCTCTACCTTCCTCCCACTCACTTCTTTCGAGAGAAACTCCTTCTCAAGAAAGGATCCGTTCTAAGAAACAAAGACTTTGCCTTCGGATCTGTGGTAGAAGGTATACCCAATCGTTTCCTTAGGGTATCCTATGAAGACGCATTTCTCCGCTTTGGGTTCGAGCTTGTCCGGCATCAACTTCTTGACGTAAGCTTCGCATCCCCAAACTTTAAGAAACGACAACTTAGGTTTAGCACCAAACCATAGTTCATACGATGTCATCTCAACGGATTTAGATGGTGCCCTATTTAGAGTGAATGCAGCGGTTTCTAATGCATAACCCCAAAATGATAACGGCAAATCTGTAAGAGACATCATTGATCGCACTATATCTAATAGAGTTCGATTCCGGTGTTCAGACACACCATTGCGCTGTGGTGTTCCGGGTGGCGTGAGTTGCGAAACGATTCTGCTTGCTTTAAGATGTGTGAGAAAATCATAACTCAAATATTCACCTCCACGATCGGATCGTAGAAATTTAATTTTCCTGTTACAATGGTTTTCCACTTCGTTCTGAAATTCTTTGAACTTTTCAAACGTTTCAGATTTATGTTTCATTAAATAGATATACCCATATCTACTTAAGTCATCAGTAAAAGTGAGAAAATAGCGATATCCACCGCGCGTCGAAACACTCATTGGTCCGCACACATCAGTATGTATGATTTCCAATAAGTCCGTTGCTTGCTCCATTATTCCAGAGAACGGGGTTTTGATCATCTTGCCCATGAGGCACGGCTCGCACGTGTCAAATGATTCAAAATCAAGAGACTCCAAAAGTCCATCAGAATGGAGTTTCTTCATGCGTTTTACACCAATATGACCTAGACGGCAGTGCCACAAATAAGTTGGATTATCACTATCTACTTTGCATCTTTTAGCCTCAATGTTATGGATGTGCGTTTCATTGCTTTCGAGATTCAGAAGAAATAAACCATTCACAACAGGTGCATGATCATAAAAGATGTTATTCATATAAATAGAACAACCATTATTCTCAGATTTAAATGAATAACCGTCTTGCAATAAACACGATCCAGATATAATGTGCATGCTCAACGCAGTCACATAATAACATTTATTAAGGTTTAAAACTAATCCCGAAGGTAAAACTAAGGAGAGCGTGCCGACGGCCATCACATCAACTTTTGATCCATTGCCAACGTGCATCGTCACCTCATCCCTTGCTAGCCGCCGTCTATTCCGTAGCTCCTATTTCGAGTTACAAATATTAGCAACTGAACTAGTATCATATACCCAGGCACTACAACGAGCGCTAGTAAGGTAGACATCAATAACATGTATATCAAATATACCTTTGATGGTGCCAGCCTTCTTGTCGGCTAAGTACTTCGGACAGTTGCGCTTCCAGTGACCCTTGTCCTTGCAATAGAAGCACTCAGTGTCCGGCTTAGGTCCAGACTTGAGCTTCTTCTCAGCAGGGGCAACGCGCTTGGCGCTGCCTTTCTTGAAGGATCCCTTTGCACCCTTAGCTTTCTTAAAGCTAGTGGTCTTGTTGACCATCAACACATGATTATCCTTTTTGATATCCACCTCCGCAGCTTTCAGCTTAGCGAAGAGCTCAGTGATCGTATCAGTGGAACCAATTTGATTGTGAGTAACTACAAAACCTTTGTAGCTAGGAGGGAGTGATTGTAGAACTCTGTCAATCTTGAGCTCTTCTAGAATCTTGCAGTCCAGTTGCTCAAGGCGTTGAGTGTAGCCCGACATCTTAATGGCATGCTCACTAACGGAACTCCCTTCCTCCATCTTGCAGTTAAAGAACTTCTCAGAGATCTCATATCTCTCAGAACGGGCTTGAGTCTGAAACATGGTTTCCAGTTCCTCAAGAATCTCAAAGGGCCCGTCGAACTCCTCAAAACGATTTTGAAGTTCCGGTTCCATAGCAAACAACATGGTACTCTTAATCACTCCATAATCATCTTTGCGTGACTGATAAACAGCTTTTTCATCAGCCGGCGCATCAGCAGCAGGGGCGTCACCTAGTGCTTTCTCAAGTACATAGGCTTTTTGTCCGCCAGCGAGAATGATTCTCAGATTGCGGAACCAGTTGGTGAAGTTAGACCCATTGTTCTTAAGCTTTTCTTTCTCAGCAAAAACGTTGAAGTTGAAGTTGGACTTAGCCATTTGATCTACAACATTGCAAGTACAATTTAGACTATGTTCATGATAACTAGTTCAACTTAATCAAATTACTAGATGAACTCCCACTAAATTCAACATCCCTCAAGTTGTTTAGTGAACACGATCCAAATTCACCACACCTAATCCGATCTTCACGAGAAGAGATGTGGTTTCAATGGTGGACAACTAAGTGTCGATCATATCATTCATATGACTCATGTTTAACCTTTCGGTTCGTGTGTTCCGAGGCCATGTCTGTACATGCTAGGCTCGTCAAGTCAAACCCAAGTATTTTCGCGTGTGCAAAACTGGCTTGCACCCGTTGTATGTGAACGTAGAGTTTATAGCACCCGATCATCACGAGGTGCTTGAAAACGACGAACTTTCGCAACGGCGCATACGAGGGGAGAACACAATTTTATCTTGATCTTTAAGTGAGGAATCATCTTATAATGCTACCGTCGCGATCTAAGCATAATAAGATACATAAAAGGATAAACATCACATGCATATAATTTTATGTGACATGGTATAGCCAATCTCCGCGCCATGATCTCCATATTGTGCGCTCCGGCATGATCTCCATCAGTCCACCATGATTGCCTCCACCACGAATAGCAACTACAACTATTGCTAACTACTTAGCGATAAAGTAAAGCTATTACATGGCGTATAAGAAGTTGACACGCAGGTCATACACAATTATAAAGCCAACCATATGGCTCCTGCCGGTTGTGAACTCATCGACATGCAAGTCGTGAAAGATTACAAAACATGATCATTGCATACATCACATATATCACATCACATCTTGTGGCCATACCATATCACAAAACACTCCCTGCAAAAACAAGTTAGACGCCTCTACTTTGTTGTTGCATGTTTTACGTGGCTTATGGGAGTTACAAGTTAAGAACGATTCTTACCTACGGAAGGCCACAACGGTGATATTATGGTTGCTAACATCCGTTGTAAATCTCATGACTACTATAGTGAGAGAAACTAGCATCCACCAGCCGCATGTATGGAACAAGCCACACGTCAAGTGCGGAGCCGGTCTCGCGAACGAGGTCGCGTAAAGTTGGCCTGGACCGCTTCGATCTCACTATGCCGCACCATAAGAAATACAAAACAAAGAGGTTTGCAACAGAAAACATCAACGCCCGCAACAAGCATGTTGCGTTCTACTCGTGAAACACATCTACGCATAGATCTAGCTCTGATACCACTGAAGGGTTTCGCAACATAGTAAATCAAAAAATTTCCTACGGATGCGAACAAGAAAGCCAAGATCTAATCTAGGAGATGTAATTAACGAGAGAGGTAGATGAGATCTTCATACCCTTGAAGAAATCGCACAGCGGAAACGTTCAATAGAACGTGGATGATGTAGTCGTACTAGCCGTCTCCTCCCCGCGATCCAATCTGATCCTACGCCGCAAGTGGCGGCGCCTCCGAGAGATGCACACGTACGGTGCAGCGATGTCTCCTCCTTCCTTGGTCCAGCAAGTATGGTGGAGAGATAGATTGGATCTGCAGCACGACGGCTTGGTGCTTATGGTGGAGAGTTTCTGCGGCAGGGCTTCGCCTACACACAGTCGCGAGAGAGAGAGGTGGAGGGGCAGCAGTTGGCCGGCGGCTAGGGTTGGAGTGGGAGGGGGCTGCGCCCCAGCCCCTCTTTATATGGGGGGCTGGCCGGCTTCCTTGGCCCCTCCTCCAAGCCCTAGGGCGGCGGCCAAGGGGGAAGAGTAGGGGGCAAGTCTTCCCCCCCCTCTTCCGGAAGGTTCCCTTAGGGTTTCCCCTAAGGGCTGGGCCTTAGGGGCCTTGTGCGCCTGGCCCAAAGTGGCCAGGACGCTTCCCCTTAGGCCCATGCAGGCCTCCGGCAAGTGGGCCCATGTTGGTCCCACTCCGGAACCTTCTAGAACCTTCCGGTACAATACCGATAAACTCCGAAACGATTCCGGTATCCAAAAACTGCTTTCCTTTATATGAATCTTATTCTCTGGACCATTCCGGAACCTCTCGTGACGTCTTGGATCTCATCCGAGACTCCGACCAAAAACTCATAAACCAATTATCCATTCTATCCTAGCGTCGATGCACGTGATTTGGTAACTTGTGAATTTTGTCCAAGCATCCTTGCACCATTATGGTGGCTTCAAAGTTCTGAAATCTTCACTTGTAGCGTCATCTTGAATCCTCACTCGATTGCTGCCATCATCTCCATGCATGATCATGCTCCAATGCTTGTCCCTCTCATCCATGCTAGGCCCATCATTCCTAAGTAACATAAACACATCTGATTTAGGCAGCATCATATTCTCATGAATATTAGGAATAGTTCTTAGAAACGAAAGTACCTAATAATTCAATTGGCATGCACGAGCTCTTGTGAGAGGTCCTTGGAATTGTGGAACGTGAGGAAGTGTGGCTGTAGGTGCAATGGTTGTATCAACCGTAGGGATGTCCTCATCACCTAGAAAGAGAAAGAAATTACTTTTTGACTCTATTCTTAGAGAAAATTATGAACTTGATGCTTCATCGCTTGATATTACTTGAATTGCACCTTTCTGCGCCTAGCTCAAAGGCGTTAAAGAAAAGCACTCTTGGGAGATAACCTATTGTTTTACTTTCAGTTCTTTTTCTTTTATTTGAGTCTTGGAAGTTATTACTTCTGTAATAACCGCTCCTTATCATTTTTATTTCGTTGTTGTGCCAAGAGAAACCTCTAATTTGAGTGAGGTAAGATTTGGGGAAGTTGCTATCCTGAAACAGATTTCTGTGCTGCACCGTAAAAATTCGTGAAAATTCTCAGAATATCTTTTTGACCTGTGATTTCTTGTGAATATGCCCCAGGTTATATCCAAACTTTCATTAGTTTTACACTTTTTGATTTGAGCAACAGAAAGCCCTCAAAAAATTCAACCTTTGTCAGCTGTTCTGTTTTGACAGATTTCTTCCACTATTTGTGTTTGCCTCTCGATCGCTTTCTTTTTGAGTCCTTTTGATCACGGAACTTTTGGGGAAGTTGCTACAGTACTATATGATTTATATGTGGTGGTTTTGAGTTGAAATCTGAACTGAAAAAGGGGTTGATTCATTATTATGCTTACACTAATGTTGCTAATAGAATTGTGTTGAGTTTTGTATGAAGGAGGTTTTCAAGTGTAGGGATTAGAGAATGATGAGATGAGTTGAAGAATGGACAAAAGCTCAAGCTTGGGGATGCCCACGCACCCCAAGAAATATCCAAGAGTTACAAGCATCAAAGCTTGGGGATGCCCCCGAGGCACCCCTTCTTCATCGGCAAAAATCAGGTCACCTTTCAACACACTATATTTTTCTTGGAGCATCTTTACTTTAGTTTTCAGTTTTGTTTAGTTTTGTTTGCTGCAATAAATGGTTGGACCCCAACAAATTTCTTTTGGAGAAGTTGCCTTGCTTTTCATTTGCCAAGAACACTTCGTTTTTCACTTTTATCGTTCAATGAGTGTTCTCTTTTTTCTGCTACTGTGTTTAGTTTTTGTTTTTTGCTTTGAATTTTGTTCATATCTTCTTATATCTTTGCATCAAGGTGTATTTTGACCTCTGGTCCATGTTGGTTTTCATCAAAAAAGGTTATTTCAAAAAGGTTCGAATGGTGTTGGAAAAGAGAAAAAGTTTCATGCAAAAAATAGTGGTACAAAAAGGAGCTTGATTAGACTGCGGCTTAGGCTTTTGCATGTCGCGCTTGATGTCGTTTTGATAGTATGATTAGTGGTTTTGCTATATCATGACTTGTCTCAAATGACTAAGATTGCTTAATGAGCCTTTGAAAAAATCATGCGTTATTTTTATTATTTGGAAGCTTTAATTTGGTTTTCTCCTTGATGCTTTATTTGGGTTGACTTGGCGCATGCTTACACATGTTTGACTCATACAAAGTCGCCATAAGCCTCTATGATCATTTAGTTTTTGACTTTTGATGCCATCTTATGCTTCTCTTAATGTTGCTTTGTCGCTTTGCATGATAATGGCCGTTATTGCTCTCTTAGTTGGCCGCTCCCAGTCTTTTGCTAGCCCTCATTTTGTATTGAGTATGAGCTCTACTCGTGCATCCAACTCCTAAAAACCAAGTTGTTCCAATGTGTCCACCATACATACCTATTAGCAATTTGCTATTCCAAAGTACATTTGACTTGCTTTTATCTATCCTTCAAATTAAACTCTTTTTGGTGTTATGCGAAAATTGGTCAGTAAAGCTCTCACGAACCTGATGGCACACTTTACTTTTCTCGTTCTTAAAATTTTGACATTGTGGCTCTCTTATGTTGAGTTGTTATGCTTGCAAGTTGTAAGATGGAAATTAGCCAAACCATGCCATCATGGGGTAAGCTTTCAACATTGCACTTCTTATTTGAGTTGATATCGTGATCTTTTGTGTATGGATACTCGCGATGTGAAATAAGTTGGGAATCTTGCGGGATCATGGAGTTTTTATATGTGTTAGAGAAACGCCTGGCCCGCTAATCTAAGCCATGCATAATTCATAGTGGACATTCGACGACACATCTCAAAATAAAAAGCTATACAATGGTAAATAAAAGAGATGTCGAGGTGTTCATTGTCTGTTTGTCTTGTCATTTTGATGTGGGCTTGTTCCATGTCATCGAGCAGGAGGTACCCCGTTGGCGGTTCTCGATGATACGCATATATTTACAATGACAAGAGCTTGCTTGGGACTCTAAGTCGAGTAGAATGAGGTTTGGGTATTCATACATTCACGGGACACGAGGTTTTCAACTTATGATTTGTCAAGCATATGCTTCATAATTGTACTTGCATTAACTTTAACCATTCAAGATGCTTATGATGGGCGCAATGAGAGCTCAAAGCTAGTAAGTACCATAATTTTTGAAGGTTTATAAAACTTGCAATCACTGCTTCCCTCTGCAAAGGGCCTTTCTTTTACTTTTATGTTGAGTCACCACCTTCTACCTTTATGCACCGTCTAAGAGTGCATAGTTGTCATTCTTAGTATAATGTGCATTGTCCCAAAGTTATCATTGATTGATTCATGATTTTGGTTTCACTTGTTCTTAAATTATTTTTATCTAGTCACCCTCTTAAACTTGAAGGTGTCCTATGCATTTATGTTTTGCTATTCCATGAACGACAAGCTGAAAACCATTTGTTACGTTTTTCCATATGATTTGAACACACGTTTGACTTTCATTGTTTCATTTTCATGATCTTTTGTTTGTGTTCTTTTTCATGTTATAACATGGTTGCTAAGTTTCTTCGATCAAGATTATATCTTTCATGCCCATGTTTTAAGTTCTTTTGATCCCAGCACTCAATGCTTACATAGATGATCAAGATTGTCTTGGTGCATGTCACCTCAAAAATTATTCTTTGTTATCACTTACCTACTCGAGGATGAGCAGGAGTTAAGCTTGGGGATGCTTGATACATCTCAAACGTATCTATAATTTTTGATGCTCCATGCTTGTTCTTACACCATTTGCTTAGTGTTTTGTTACACTTCGTGGCTGTCACATCCCAAAAATTTGGAATGTGAAAATAAATAAAATAGGAACCATGTATGTTTGAATTGATTGAAATTTCACAAGGAATTAAAACTTTTTGATTCATTCAAAAGTCTTATTAGAAAAGCCATTTCAAACTTTCTTTTATCCTTGAAAGAACTCATTGAAGAAAATAAGATTTCAAAAAAAAAACTACTTTGCATTTATTCAACTACTATGCAAGCACACTTGCAAAGGGAATATTTTACAAAATGATTTATATCAAATAAAGTTTGCAATGCCAAAGGCATGTTTGAAAATAAAATCCAAATATGACTTTAAAAAAAAATTATTCTCTGATTTTAAAAGGAATTATTTTGAAAACCCTAATTCTATTTTATGTTATGCAATAAAACCCTTAGATTAAATTTATAAGGCTTTATTAAAAATTTTGGTTTAAATTATGAAAACATGTTTATTACTGTCCTAGTTTGTTCCTTTGAATTTTAGAAATTTTTTGCAATTAGTTTGAAGTCATTTGAACATCAAATGCTAAAGTTATGATTAAACAAAGAAAACAGAAAAAGAAAAAAAGGAAAGAAAAAAATATGAAAAGGGCCCCGGGGAACCCTTCGGCCCAGCAAAGGAAACGAGCCCGCGGCCCAACTATTCATTTCCGAACCGGTACCCTCTCCCTTCTCTTCTTCTCACTGACAGGAGGGCCCCACGGCGCCACGTCATCGTCATCTTGAACCTCTCGCCGGATTTTTCTCCCGAGACACCGAGATTTTCTCCCATCAATTGCCCTTTAATCCTTGCCCATTTCTTCACAGCGCCGCGCCTACTTAAACCCCTCCCCCTCCTCACTAGTTTCCCTCTTCTCCCTCTCCGAAACACGCCTCCTGGCTGCCCTAATAGCTCATCGGATCTCCGCAGCACTGGCACCATGCGCCGTCGATTCCGTCACAACCAGGTGACCCCGCCGCCCACCTTTGGTAGCCCTCTCATCCTCTTGACCGTGCGCACCTCCCTGACCCCTCCTTCGATTTTCTTCTACAGCGATTTGACGACGCCGATGCCACCCGAAGCTCACTGCCACTCGGGAACGCTCCAGCCGCTTCCCCTTCCCGTGGTAGGAAGAGATCGGCCTCGTCGACCACGCCCCCGAACCCACCGAATCCTTCCGCGCCCCATCTGCACCTCCGGCATCGTCAGGGACCGTCGGAAGCGTCGTCGGCGTCCACCTCTAGCCGCAACCTTGTCGCCGGTCTTCGGAACCCTAACCCCCACGGTGAGCCTCTCCCAGATGTGTTCTCGTTCGTTAGATCTAGATCCAAGAGTTCAAAATAGATCACTTAACCAAAGAGTTACGGGGTGATCTAGACCATCAAAGCATCATAAAATCCTGCAGTCCAAATCACTGATCCGGCGGAACCGGTATCAGCCAATGAAAACACCCCACATGGCAGCCCCTCGGTTAAATAGGTTTTTGAATTAGATTTTAAAACAGAAAATGACTGAATCTTGTAAAATTCATATCTTTTGATCCGTGAGTCCAAAATTAACAAATAATATACCCCTGGACTCCTAAAAATGTGTAGAAAATAATTGTGCAATAAAATTTGACTTTGCAACTATTTCAAAACATTCAAATTCAAACATGTGAATTTGAGTAATTTTGATATAGTTCAAAATCTAAAAATCCTTTTCAGTTGATTCTTTTTGCAAATGGATCATATTGTCATTCTCTATCCAGTAGAACCACTGCACAAATCATTTGAACCAATTTTACCAAATATTCAAATTCAAATGGAGATTTGGGTATTTTCTTCCTAGATTTAATTCTGTAATTATTTTAGGCATAATTCCTTTTGCAAAATTGAATATCCTGATAATATAAAACCACCAGAACACTTCACACACATATCTTAGGTATTCAAAGTCAACCCCCTTTAGCACATCCTTTTTGCAAAGATTTGTGTTATTTGGGCACCTTCCAAATACCAACCCAAAAATCCTATCATGCACTTTTGTGCTATATGATTTTGTCCCACTAAAAGTGTGAAATAGGCTAAGTCGTAATGGCCAGTAAACTCCACCATGACTTAGTGGAAAATATATTCTCAATTCCTTGCCCAAGTACAAAACCATCAATCACATCCAAATTCTTCTAAGTGTTTGACTACTCCATCCAACAATGTGGCATAGAAATGTTTCCATACCAAGACCATGGAGAAGAAGTTGAAGAGAAGACAAGAAGAGGAAGGAAAAGAAGAAGTTTAAGGGAAGACAATGAGTTGAAGGCAAAACAAGAAGTTGAAAGGGAAGACAAAGAGATGAAGGAAAGATAAGAAGATCAAGAGAAGAGAGACCAAGTCAAGAGAATGAAAGTGTTAGACCTCAAGACTTAGATTATATTCATCCAACTTCTCAACCCAAGCCTAGGATTACCTTTGAACTATTTTGTTTAAGTGTTAGACATTTCTTAGAAAAACCCCCATCACTCCTCATAAGACATTCTCTCCATCCATATCAAGCCAACTTCATGACACAATATTTTGTCCAAATATCACTAAGACAAATCAAGACTAAACTAAAACTAATAAACACTTTTTGTCTTGTTTGATTATGTTGCTTGGATGGTGTGTTTATTTTGTGTTATCTTCTATCTTATAGTTGTACGGAGAGCCACGTGTGTTGACTAAGAGAAGTACAATCTTCAGAATTTCTAAGGCAAGTGTCATCATCTCCTTGTCCTACTAAAGATTTGTCACTAGTAGCTTTTCTTGTAGAAGATGCATGTGTAGGTGAAAATGGTCTTAGTAGCTTTGATTTAATGCTAAGTCTTTTGTCTAGCTTATGTCTAGCTTTTGCATCTCCTAGTAGAACTGCTGCTGCTATAGGTTGCCCTACACTTGTTATGGGAAGGGATATCATATGTTTTGGCTAAGTGTTGAAAACCTTGTTTTACAAAAACTAAGAAAACAACTAAGTTAATGAAACACCTGGGTGGAAAGTGGTAAGAATGGATTTGTGTTGAGTGGTTCCCTGGGGTCATGTCATCGAGCCTCTGAACCACCAGGTGTATCTCACTTGTGGACGGCCACCCAAGAACAAAGAGATTGGAGACGGTCAAGTCGTGAAGCTTCCAGTGCAACCACGAGTCATTGATACGTCTCAAACGTATCTATAATTTTTGATGCTCCATGCTTGTTTTTACACCATTTGCCTACTGTTTCGTTACACTTCGTGGCGTTTTTATGCGATTTCCAGAACTAACCTACTAACAAGATGCCACAGTGCCAGTTCCCTGTTTTCTGCTATTTTTGTGTTTCAGAAAAGCTACACAGGAAATATTCTTGGAATTGGACGAAACAAGTTCCTGAAGTCTTATTTTTCCCGGAAGCTTCCAGAGATCCGAAGAGGTGAAGGAGAGGGGCCACAAGCCGCCCTCACACTAGGCTTGCGCGGCCTGCCCCTGGCCCGCGCCACCTAGGTGTGAGGAGGCCTGGGGCCACTCCTGACGACGCCCCTTCGTATAAGAAGCCTCGGGACGGAAAACCCTAGAGGAGTCGACAATTTTCCAGAAAGAGTTCCGTAGCTCTGCCGCCGCCATCGACGAATTTTGGGGGATAGAAGTCTCTGTTTCGGCACCCTGCCAGGACGGGGAAGTGCCCCCGGAGCCATCTCCATCGGTCTCCATCGCCGTCTCTGCCATCTCCATCGACCTCACCACCATCTCCATCAACCTTGCTGTCTCCTATGATGAGGAGGGAGTAGTTCTCCCCCAGGGCTGAGGGCTCTACCGGTAGCTATGTGGTTCACCTCTCTCTCCCATGATGTGATCTTTATGTGATCATGAGCTTTGTATCATGTTGAATAAGTAGATGTTACTCTTCTTCATTATGTGTACTCTAGTGTGTTATTAAAGTAATCTATTCCTCCTGCCATGGTGTAACGGTGACAGTGCGTGCATCATGGTGGTACTTGGTCTAGGCTATGATTGTGATCTCTTATGGATTATGAGAATAATTATCACTATGATAGTATTGAAGTGATCTATTCCTCCTTTCATGGTGTAATGTTGACAGTGTGTGCACCGTGTTAGTACTTGGTCTAAGTTGCAATAATATCTATCTTGAGTTGTGATTTGATTTGGATATCTCTATGAGTGGTGTTTGTCAAGTACTTGATGAACTTTGAGGAGTGCTTCGTAGCCCTACGCAATGATTAGTGTTATTCAATAGGAGAGTAATTCAGAGTACCATAGTGAAGAGAAGTTATCTATTTGTTCAATTATGTTATATTTGTTGGGAGTGTGTCCACTAGTGAAAGTATGATCCCTAGGCCTTGTTTCCAAGCATTGCACACCATTTACTTCCTGTTTTGTTACATGTTTACTCGCAGCGATATTTATTTCAAATCACATTTGCTACTTATAATCATCCATACCACTTGTATTTCACTATCTCTTCGCCGAACTAGTGCACCTATACATCTGACAAGTGTATTGGGTGTGTTGGGGACACAAGAGACTTTCTGTATCGTAATTGCAGGGTTGTTTGAGAGGGATAGCTTTGACCTCTTCCTCCCTGAGTTCGATAAACCTTGGGTGATCCACTTAAGGGAAACTTGCTGCTGTTCTACAAACCTCTGCACTTGGAGGCCCAACACTGTCTACAAGAACAGACGCGTGCGTAGACATCAAGCTCTTTTCTGGCGCCATGGCCGGGGAGGTAAGGTAAAAGGTACTCGCATCCTCCTGTGTGAGTGCTCGAAGTTATTTCCTTTAGATTCTGCAATTATATCTTTTTGTTTCTTATTTTTATTTTCACTAGTTAGGCTTAATGGAAAACAAAGAGTTCTTTAGTCTTTTTCCTGATTTTAGATTTGAAGAGAAAATTGAAAATCCTTTGGAGCTTATTTCGCATAGCAATGTTATTAGTATGAATGCTTTGAATACTGTTAATGCTAATGCTATGGAAAAGTCTAAGCTTGGGGAAGCTGGTTTTGTTAAGTATGATATTTTCAGTCCCCCAGCTTTAGTGGAGAAAGTTGCATTGCCCAAGCGTGGGGAAGATTGAAGTTACTAATGCATAAATGTCCTATTCATGATCTTCCCCGTAATATTGTTATTAATAATTTTTATGCAAGGCTTTCAGGATATTACAAGGACTATCTAGATGCATGCTTTGATGGGTCTTTCACAAGCAAGGATGCTGACACCAAGTGGGATCTGCTTGAAACAATTCAAAACAATATTGAAGGTTGGGATAGCGATAAAGGTAAAGGATCAGGTATGAATTACGAGTTTGATTGCATTAAGTCTTTCGCTGAAACTGCTGATTTTCAAGATCTTAGTGCTAAATATGGTCTTGATCCTCAAATTATGGTTGATTGCTTTAAAGCCTTTGCTTCCCATATGAATGTTCCTAAAGGAAATGGGGACGTGTATCATGAACTTTATAAGGACACTTGCATAGAAAGTGATATTGTTGTTGATGATTGCAATAAACATGCTCAAATTTCTAAAAGTACTATTTCTTATAAGCATGTTAATTTTTGTGGAGTACATAGACCTTGTGAACAGAGTTACAACAAGGAAGATTATTGTGTCCACCATGCAAATGAAGAAACCCGAATGTGGTACAAGGATATAGGTGAGATCGGTAAAAAGGTTTGTAAGCTTTATCCTTTTCTTTGTAAACATTGCGATGACATAGGTCATTTTAATTTCCAATGCTCAAGCCCTAATAGTTACTCTTCTAGTACCTTAAGTATGTATTGTGATGACAAGATTACTCCTAATCAGCATGATGAGCTCGCTTTGTTCTTGGCGTGTGATGAGATATCTAGAAAGATTGCTTTGATAGATATGAATGATGTTGATATTAATAGCACCCTTCGTGGCTGTCATCTCTATTGTGCGAAAGATTGCCTTGCAAATACTTACATACAAAATCTTATAAAACTTGATATTTTGCCAAGCTATGACAGGACTGATAGATGTTTTTATCTTATTAATAGAGAGGAGGAATCCTCCAAAGTTTCTTTTGTTGTTTCTGTCAGCAAACCAGATTATGTGGAGAAGATGCCTTTCCCTCCTAAAGATTATGTGGAGAAGATGCCCTTCAAGTCTCTCCCTCCTAAAGGAGAGAGTAAGAAGAGTATGAAGAAGAAGAAGAAGAGGAGTAAAAGGCGAGAGGACACGGTATCTTCCCCTAAGCGTTATGATCCTGCTATAGATTATGATAATTCTGATTGGGATGATGTTCCTATGCTTATTACTTATGTTAGTGATCATGATTGGGAAAAGCACTCTACTTTTGATATTGAAAATCTTTTTGGTACCAATTCTAAGGTTAATAATTGTTGTACCATTAGTGCTATCCATGTTCCTTCTTATGATGATATGTTTGATGAATATGCTTTGCGACATAGTAGTTCTCTATCTTGTGATGATACTAAGCCTCTAGTTTATGATGATGAGTATAATGTTTTCAATTCACCTACTTTTGAGGAGAAAAATAGTTATGATTATAATATGCCTCCTATCTTTGATGATTATGGTGATGAGAATAATTATTCTATTGATTCTGCTCCTACTACTATTGTTCATGTGGGGAGTATTAATCCTTTTATGCATGTGGCTCATGATAGGGATGCTTTATGTGATAGTTATATTGTTAATTCTATTCATGATGCTACTGAAAGTTATTATGAGAGAGGGAAACATGGTTTGATGGATCTCAACAATATTAAGTTTCCCCTCTTGATGTTGCAAATCTTGAAGTGACACTTGTTTTATCTATCCATGCTTGCTACTATGCGCCTCATTGATTTATTTTCTTACAAGATTCCTATGCATAGGAAGTGGTTTAGATTTAAATGTGTTCCATACTTGCTTTTTGATGCTCTCTATTTCTTTAAGTTCCTATATGGCGCCTTTGCCTCAAGCTCTTATATGGCGCCCACATGAGCATCTTTGCAAATTACTGCGCCTAGCTCAAAGGCGTTAAAGAAAAGCACTCTTGGGAGATAACCCATTGTTTATTTTCAGTACTTTTTCTTTTATTTGAGTTTTGGAAGTCATTACTACTGTAATGACCGCTCCTTATCTTGTTTATTTCGTTTTTGTGCCAAGAGAAGCCTCTAATTTGAGTGAGGTAGAGATTTGGGGATGTTGCTGTCCTGAAACTGTTTTTGGTGCTGCACCGTAAAAATTCGTATAAATTCTCTGTATATCTTTTGGACATGCGATTTTTTGTGCATATGCCCCAGGTTATATCCAAACTTTCATTAGTTGAACACTTTTTGATTTGAGCAACAGAAAATCCATCAAAAATTCGACCTTTGTCAGCTGTTCTGTTTTGACAGATTTCTGCCAATATTTGTGTTGCCGCTTTATCGCTTTCTTTTTGAGTTCTTTTGATCACGGAACTTTTCGGGAAGTTTCTACAGTAGTTTATGCTTAATATGTGGTGGTTTTTGGGTTGAAACCTGAAGCAAAAAGGGTTGATTATATGTTATGCTTACACTAATGTTGCTAATAGATTTGTGTTTAGTTTTGTATGAAGGAAGTTTTCAAGTGTAGGGATTGGAGAATGATGAGATGAGATGAAGAATGGACAAAAGCTCAAGCTTGGGGATGCCCTTGTTACCCCAAGAAATATCCAAGAAGTACAAGCGTCAAAGCTTGGGGATGCCCCCGAGGCACCCCTTCTTCATCGGCAAAAATCAGGTCACGTTTCAAGACACTATATTTTTATTGCTTCATGCACTATGCATTTTTCTTGGAGCATCAGTTGTTTTAGTTTTCTTTATTAGTTTAGTTTTGTTTGCTTCAATAAATTGTTAGATCACATCATGTTTCTTTTGGAGGAGATGAACTTGCTTTTTATTTGCCAAGAATGCTCTAGTTTTCACTCTTATCAAAAACCGAGTGTTCTTATTTTTCTGCTACTGCTTTTGGTTTTCGTTTTCGCCTTGATTTTTGTTTAGATCTTCTTATATTTATTTTTCAAGGTGTATTTTTGCCTCTGGACCATGTTGCTTTTCCTCAAAAGAGTTGGATTTAAAAAGTTCAAATGGTGTTGGAAAAGAGAAAAAGCTTTATGCAAAAAAGTGGTACAAGTAGGAGCTTGTGTAGACTGCGGCTTAGACTTTTTCATGTCGTGCTTGATGTCTTTTTGATAGTATGCTTAGTGGTTTTTCTGTAGCATGACTTGTCTCAAATAACTGAGATTGCTTAATGAGCCTTTGAAAAAATCATGCGTTGTTTTAATTATTTGGAAGCATTATTTTGGTTTTCTCCTTGATGCTTTATTTGGTTTGACTTGGCGCATGCTCACACATGTTAGACTCTTACAAAGTCGCCAATAGCCTCTATGATTGACGAGGGTTAACTCGACAAATGTCCTAGATGAAGGACTTAGGATCGGGGAGATAGGGCGTCGGATGAACTCGAAGGTAAAGTTAGTCGAAATATGTGTATATCGAAAGTAAACTTGGGTGTTCCACTTGGCTTGCTTTCAATTTGCCCTCCACCGTCCCCTCCTGGCCCCTATATATAGGTGGCCAGGTCTAGAGGATCGGGTAGGGTTCGATACAGATTACAAATATCAACATACGGTAATAACTCGTATTCGACTATCATTACAATTGGGCCTAGCTTATCGGGCCTTAGGGGTACTCAACTAACGGGCTCTATTAACTATACCCTTGTTAGTAACCCCTGAGATTCTACCAGAATTGCAGATTCGGGTTGAATCTCTAATCTTCAAATCTTCGACTTGATCAATTCTTCAACTTTGTCTTCAAATCTTCGACTTGGTCTTTCGACTTATATTGATGATAATTTGCTCACAAGGGGTCTCGATGAACAAGCCTGACAACTCTGACGGATCAAGAGGTCAGTTAACTGCCGGAACAGATACTTGTCACCTACTTCAAATTCAATCCCCTTGGACTTGAATTCGGGATACCGGTCAAACTCACTTTTTTGCCTCATTTAGGACTTACAAAAAATGAGTCCCAGTGGTTCTCGGGGTACCCAGTGCGTCCACCAGGATTTTCTTCGCGTCGTAGACACGGATACATACCAGCAGAGCGCATCCATGTGTGTATACCAGGCCACACAGGACGGATCCCGGGGTCTTACCCTCGCGACAAGTCACGGCATTCGAGTTTTGTTGCGATAACGCAACTCGAGAATCTTATGTCGCAGTCAAAGTTTGACTGAAAATATTCGGGTTTCTACAACCATAAAACTCGCTCCCGATGGGAGTAACACTTCTCCAATCTTCAATGCTTTGCCAATGAATATTGTCGGGTGCGCGCTCAGCGCTCCCGATGGAAGTAGCCCCCGAGGCTATAGTCGAAAAAAGATTTTGTCGAGTATAGGCTCAAGAAATAATATAGCTCGTCACACTTCAACTCGAAACACCGCACCTGCAAAGTTCTTCAACTCGAGATACTTTCAAAAACATCTTGTCTTCTAGTTCAGGTCCACTACTTCAATGAAGAGTTCCACTTGATATTTATGCAATTAACAGCCCCCAAGGCTTGTAACCAAAAAAATCCTTCATATCTGATCCCTTCTACAAATTTTAGCATTCGTCGGCGCCATCCTTTTACCTTTATATATATATTTGATGACGTCAATAAAGATGTAGCTCTTCATCAATGCGAACCGTTTTATGGGTAGCACTGTAATTTTCCCGATTTTTTGACCGTTTAGTGGGCTGCACGATTTTTGACCGTTGGTGGGCTAACGTTTCCGATCTTTGCGCCATGACCCAGCCCACGATCCTTCTCCCAGAAGATATATAACTGGCATAATGGGGAATCGTACTGTTCACCAGCTCTTTACCTCCGCCGCCTCCATTGCTGATCTCCTCTGCCTCTTCCTCTCTTGCGAAGCCCCCGAGCGCACTTTTGTGCTGTATGCGCGTGAAGCGTCTGGCCACCAGGAGCGCTATGGCCAAGTCTTCTGCTACCAACTGGGTCCGCTCCACCATCACCGAGAAGGAGGTGGAGAAAGCCACGGCGGACGGCCTCATTGCTGCCGAAGATTCCATCAAGTTTCCCAGCACCGAACGGATCCCGAAGCCCCCGAGCAGTTACCGGGTAATGTTCCTTGCTCTCCTCTTCCGCGGTCTGTCACTTCCTGCCCACGAGTTTCTTCGTGGGCTGCTATTTGTCTATGGTGTTCAGCTCCATCAGCTCACACCAAATTCCCTTCTCCATATTGCTTGTTTCGTGACTCTCTGCGAGTCATTTTTGGGCATTGAGCCCCACTTCGCTCTCTGGAGATCGATCTTTCGACTCCGTCCCAATGTTTCTCTAGCAAGGAAACCCGAACTGGGCGGAGCCGTTGTTTCTGTGCGCCCTGAGGCGCAATATCTTGAATTTTCTATGGCCGCATCTGTCCAAGGGTGGAGGACAAAGTGGTTCTATATCAAGGACCGCAAATCCACTCCCGAAGATGAGTTCGGCCTTCCTCCCTTTGACGCTTCTCAAGAGGTGAAGAAATTGAAGTCATGGGACTCACTTCCCTCAGATGCGGAAGTTGCACAAATTCTTCCTCTTCTATCCCGCATTCAAACTCTGAAAACAGGCCTAGGAGGTGCTTTGTCGGGTGTCCAACTCATGGCGTTTTTCATACAACGTCGAGTTCAACCCCTACAGCACCGCCTCACCAAGCTTTGGACTTATTCTGGCTTAGAAGACCCTACTCGCATATCTGAAGATCTGATGTCGAAAGAAGATGTCGACAAGCGAGTCAGGAATCTCACCAAGCTCACCAAAGAGCACTCAGTTGCTGACTTGAAGGCAGATTTCTTCGACTCCGTGCACCCTATTCCTGAGGTATATATCGCTGCATCCACTTTTTGTCAAATTTCTCTTAACTTCGACTTACATTACTCTTTGCCTCTGCACTCTGCTGATTTATTAATATGCAGGGTCACCAATTCATTGTTTCTCGTCCCCCTCTTCCAGAGGAAGGGCCCCTTCCTGCTGATCTAGCATCTCCTGCATCTGAAGCCCCCGAGGCTGACGAAAGTCAGGACGGAGATAATGTCGAAGAATCAGAAGATGAGACTAGCTCGTCGACATCTCTTCCTCCTGCTCTTACTGAAGATGTTGGTGTCGACAAAAAACGGAAACGTGTCGACGAAATTGCTTCATCGAGTTCTGCAGCGGCTGGAAAAACCCCCGCTCTTGCAGAAGATATGGAGTACTTTGACATGCTTGCATCGTAAGCGTTGTAGTCGAACTTTTCAATTGCTTTGTTCTTGCCTCTTGCTTATAACTTATACTTTTCATGCAGTGATGATGAAGAACCACCAACATGTGCGACGGCTGTTCCACCACCTTCTCCTGTGGCGATTGATGAGCATGTCGAACCATATGTTGCTCCGAGGACTACCAGGGCCTCTGTAAAGAAGGTTTCTCAAACTCAAGCCCGAAACCTCAAACGCGCGAAGAAGACCAAAGAAGCCGAGGTTTCTCTGGAGGCCCATGTTTCTACAGTTTCTTCTGATGATGTGAGCGATTCTTTTTTCCCTTCTTTCTTTTCATGCACTTCTACTCTTACACTCTTCTTTTATCAGGCTTTGGTGAAGAGATTTGTCGCCCTGGGCACGGAGTGTGCGGGGTACCTAAAGGTTGCAAAATCTTCCGAAGGTACAATTTTGATATTCAATCATTACTTTTCTTCTACGCTTCGTCTCTTGCTGTTTATCTGACTTCCTTTCGTCTGCTTTTGCATTGCGTCGCTGGAAGCGGAGCTCAAAGCTTCGCAAAAAGCTTATGATGCTGCGACCGCTGCTAAGGCAATTGCTGAGAAGTCGCAGAAATCTGCGCTTGCCAAGGCGAAGAAAGCTGAGAGGGCGTTAGCAGATGCCAACAAAGAGCATGCTCAACGAGAGCAAGCCGTGGCGGAGCGTCTTCACACCATGTCTACTGCTGCCGAAAGTGGGTTCTTCGACTTGTCGTCTGTTTTTGTCCCCTGTTGCACTGGTGTATTTGTTGACACTTGCCTCTTCCTTTCTTTTCTATTGCTTTAGAATTCACCGGGGTATCTCCGTCGTCCCTGCAAACGGACGATGATCCTCTTATGGATGCGGTTAACCTACTCGAAGAAAACTGGATATCTATCCAGGAAACTTTTGAGTTGGTTGGCCGCGTTCTGTCACGGCTATTTGCCGGGTTATGGCCGAAGAAAAAGATAGCAATCCCGAAGGGCAACTTGACTGAACTCGCCCAGACTTTTGATAGCGATGAAGACCCCACTCTCCATCTGAAGGGGCTGTCCATTAAGCGCGGCGCCGAAGGTGCCATTGCCCTTTCTCTTGCGCATGGCACAGACTTTGATTGGGGGAAAGTTAACTCCCCCCATGGCCATACCCGCGACGAGATGAAGGTGTTTTTCGAGAAGGCGAAGAAGTTGGCGCCTGCATTGCTGAACACAATTTCTCCTTCGGCAGCCTCTGCTGTGCCTACTGCACCATCTCCAGCGCCGAAGACTCCAGTGCCACCATCGACTTCTAGCGAGGAACTGGCCGCGCCCCCTTCTTCCACGGAGCACAATGCTGAGGTGGCGTAGATTCAGCTTCTTTGTAGTATTTAGTTTTCTCCTTTTGAATGTAAAGACTCCAATTAAGTGCAACCCGAGAATCTTAGCCATAGGGTTGTGGTCTTATGTAAATATATCTTCTTTGTATGGAGTATTATGCTATCTTTCTTTAATTGTTTCTCCTTTCTTTCTTTCTGTAGTCGATGCGTGACAGTGATCCTTCTTCTCATGCTCCTGCTCCTTCCTCTGTTCGCGGATTCAATCCTCAGATTTCGTCAACTCCTAGTCGATGTAGTCACTGCGAAGGATACTCTTCCAGGATTTCCGACCTTAAGACTCGCCTATCCTTGGCTAAACGCCAAGCACAGATGGCTATTAAAAAGGCTAGCCAGGCCAGTGGCTATATGAAGAAAATCTCTTCACTTGAAGAAAAGGTCTCCAGCTTGACGGCGAAGGTTGTTCATAATGAAGAGTGTGAATCTTTCATTCTTGGAATTGTCGAGTCTGCTTGCGAGCTGTTGCGATGTGAGTTTTCTTTCGACTTCTTCTTTTGGCTGTTTGTGCACTTCTTTTGTGATATATTTGTCATTGTAGGTACTTGCTTGGATTTTGCTGCTGAAGAACGTCGAGTTGCTGAGCGAAATGCTGCTTTGGAGAAGATGTCGACTGGCTATGAGACTCTGTGGTCTGATCCTCGACGCCGTAACGCCATTGTATTGCTTCAAGATCGTGCCCAGCACATTGGTGAGTCAGTTGATGGTTGCCGGCGAGCTCTTACAACTATGCACTCCATCATGCTTCCCCGTAATCCTTTGCCTGCAACTTTCCCACTTCTTCTTGATACTTTCCGATCCAGCCATCATATTCATAGGTTAATAGAACTGAACTTGGTGGCTGGTGCCAATTTTGCTCTCGGGTGGATACGCAAGTGGCACCCCACATTGAATTATAGCACGATGTCCTTAAGTTTAGCTCCAGGTGGAGCTAGCCTTCGGGTTCATATGGAGAACACGCTTCAACCTGCTCGAAGACTTGTAGCTAGGCTTCTAGAGGCGGATGCTGCGTTTTTCCGCGAGTATCATTATTTAGACCCTTTAGGCGTAGATGATTCTGACAACCCGATGTTGTAAAGTATGTGTGGAACGCGAGAGATTATTTATTTTGCGACTATATGTCTGAAATTTATTCTCAAGGCGTATTTGTATGGTGCGTTTGCCGCATCTTCTCTTTGAAAGACTCGTAAACTCGAATATGAGGAACGCTTTGTCTTTATTTATACTTTTAATGTAAGATACATGGGGTGACCCAAGAGATCCGGCCTGTGACCCGTGTTCTGGATCTAGAGGGCATTGCCCCTGGAATAACTCGTGGCTTTTACGGCCTTTATTGTTCTACTCTATTGTCTTTATGATGCTTATGTCGCAGTAGCTTTCCCTTTTTCTTCTGCGCCTGTGTCTTCTCCTGATGTTCCTGTTCGTGGCTTCTTCGTTTCGGGCTCCGCGGTGCATCCTTCGAGTAGCTTGACGCCTTTTGTAGTCGCGCTCTTTGCCTTTTCTGCATGGTTGGCTATTACGCCAAAATTTTGCGCCATCTTGTGGAATTCCCTGTCGTAGAGATCTGAAACTTCGAAGCTTCCTTTCACTGTGATTATTCCTTTTGGTCCTGGCATTTTAAGTACCAAATATGTGTAGTGAGGCACTGCCATGAATCGCGAAAACGCGGGTCGTCCGAGGATCGCGTGATATTGCGATGGCCAGTCCATGACTTCGAAGTCTAGTTTTTCCCTTCTGTAGTTTTGTCGGTTGCCGAAGCAAACATTGAGTGCTATTCGACCCAATGGGTAATTAGCACTTCCTGGTACGATTCCATGGAAGGAGCAATCTGTTGGTTTTAGGAATTCCGATGATATGTGCATTGCCCTGAGTGTTTTCGCGTATATCAGGTTAATTCCACTTCCTGCGTCCATGAATATTCTGTCGACATCATACGCGCCGATTTGAGCTTTGAGTACCAGAGGCGCGTTTCCTGGCCGAGGTACTGTTATGGGGTGGTCCTCTCTGCTGAACTCGATTGGTTGTTCTAACCAATGCAGATATTCTGTTGTAGCTGGAGGCGACATGACTGCTAGATTGACTTGTCGAGTTATACTCTTTTCTTCTTTGTTCGACTTGGGCACAGGTTGTATCATTGCTGTAATGTGTCCTTTTGATGGGACATACCCTTCGTCGTCGTCGTCGTGCCCCTTGTTTTGCTGGTCTTGTCCTTGAGGAGCTCCGTTGTTTCCTTGCTAGTTTGTCGCGGGATTGTTACTACCTTCGAATCCTTGTCGCCTTGCCTCGGTTTGTTTGTTTATTGCTGCTTCTTGTAGCTTTAAGAATGTTGTGCAGTCTTTCATCGCGTGCCTTGACACTCGCTTCCCGTCGACGAACGCTGAGTGTATATGACAAGGCCCGTTGAGCATATCCTCTGGTGATGGGTTGTACTCTCTAGATTCTCTTGGTGGAAACTTCTTATACTCCTCTCTTCCGTAGCTGCGATATCCCGAGCTTCTGCGGTCGTTTCCCTGATAACTGTTGTCTTTATATCCTGCGGCGACTTGGTTATGAGAGCCGTAGATGTCGAAGTTTCGGGATCGTCTCCTTTGACTTCCGTATCTGTTTCTTCTGTCGTCCTCTGGAGATCGTGTCCGTTTGTTGTTGCACGCATCTTCTCCATCTGCAAATCTGTTTGCTGTGTCCATGAGATCTGACACTGTTTTTGGCTTGATTCTACCCATCTCTTCGACTAGGTCTCTTCGCCTTAATCCAATGATGAACGCGTCTATTGCTCTTTCGTCTGAAACTTCGACTGCTGAATTCTTGATGAGGCTCCATCTTTGGATGTATGCCCGTAGTGTTTCATCGCGTTGCTGTACGCATGCTTTGACTTCTTCTATTGATGCTGGCCGTTTGTACGTCGACCTGAAGTTGCTTGTAAATTGCTTTGTGAGGTCTTCCCAGCTTCCAATGGATTCTTTCTCTAGTTTGCTCAACCATGACCTTGCTGCGCCGGTGAGGTGTAACTGCAAACTTTGCATTGCTGTCTCTTTGGTTCCTCCTAGTATTTGAACTGCTTGTAAGTAATCTGCGAGCCATGATTGTGGTTCCTGTGATCCGTCGTACTTTTGCTGGTCATGAGGTAGCTTGAATCCCTTAGGAACTGGAGTGGTGTGAACCCTACGGGTAAAGCACGATGCCCCCATCTCCTTTTCGTCATCCTCATAGTCGCGCCTGTCATTTGGGGATCGCGATCTTCGAGTTCCACCGTGCTGTTTTGGTGATGGTGATCGAGATCGGCGTTTGCTGCTTCTATGCCGAGGACTATTGTGACGGCGAGGTGATCTTGCTTTGTGCGCTTCCTTGTGGTGATGCGCTTCTTCTCCTTTTGCTGATAGCTTGTGGCCCACCATGTTTAGTGCTGCTCTATGCATATGTTCTCTAGGATCTCCTGGACTTGGTCGAGTTGTAAGTAGATATGCTTGTGCTGCCACTAGTGCTGCTTCAGGAGTTTTTGGTAGGATGTTTCCCTGCTCGTCGACCGATAGGAAGGACGAGTCGAGGTTTTTGGAAATACTTTGCCTGTCGGAGTACTCGAGGTTGTCATACCTTGAGCCATGTCGACGATTTTTCCTCGCGTTGCTGTATGATGCGTCACTTCGTGCTCTACGAGCAGCTTCGCTGGCTGCAATTGCTGAATCTTTTCTTCTTTGTATCTCTACCTTTTCCTTTGCTAATTGCTTTGCTTGCTGCCTGAGGGCGTAATGATACCCAAAAAGCATGTCTTTACTGGAGCTGGATGGTATTGGTGTGCCGTGTTCTACGGCTTCTCTTATTATTTTCCACTCGTCGACTGATAGTCGAATTTTCTCCCTGGCTGTGAGGGATTCCACTGTTTGTCCTTTTGCTAGGTGATTTGCTCCTCTGTCGATATTTGCTGGGTTTATCACTGGGTTGTTATTCTCATCGAATTCTTCTGAGTTGTCGCCCACAATGGCGAGTACCTGGCACTGCTTGCCGATGTTGCTATTAAAGCTTGAAAAGATCGAGTCGCTGTCTTCAGAAAGCTCTAACCCTGTCTTCCATGTATCTTTTGAGTTGTCTGAGATATTGTCGAGGCAGATCGCGAGATCGTCGAGTTGGATTTCTGTACTGAGGTTGCCCTTTTCTTTGTTGTCTTCTGAAATTTCCCTTTTTTGCACTTCTTCTGAGCTGACCGGCGAGTTTACCTCACTGGATGAGCCGTCGGAATATTCCATTATTGCTGTTGTTTCAGGCTCGTTTGCCGATGGATCTTGTTTCGTCGGATCCGAAAGGCGGGACGAACCCGACGGCCCGATGAGGATGCTCAAACTTCCGATGGTTAGCTCCACCTCTTGACTTCCGTCGATTTCTTGACTGCTATTGGCTAAAAGCGAAAAAGCCGTCGAATTCATGACTCCAACGCCCAAAGTCCCCACGGTCGGCACCAATTGACGAGGGTTAACTCGACAAATGTCCTAGATGAAGGACTTAGGATCGGGGAGATAGGGTGTCGGATGAACTCGAAGGTAAAGTTAGTCGAAATATGTGTATATTGAAAGTAAACTTGGGTGTTCCACTTGGCTTGCTTTCAATCTGCCCTCCACCGTCCCCTCCTGGCCCCTATATATAGGTGGCCAGGTCTAGAGGATCGGGTAGGGTTCGATACAGATTACAAATATCGACATACGGTAATAACTCGTATTCGACTATCATTACAATTGGGCCTAGCTTATCGGGCCTTAGGGGTACTCAACTAACGGGCTCTATTAACTATACCCTTGTCAATGATCATTTAGTTTTTGACTTTTGATGCCATCTTATGCTTCTTTTAATGTCGCTTTGTCGCTCTACATGATTATGGCCATTATTGCTCTCTTAGTTGGTCGCTCCCAGTCTTTTGCTAGCCCTCATTTTGTACTGACTATGAGCTCTACTCATGCATCCAACTCCCAAAAACCAAGTTTGCCATTGTGTCCACTATAAATTCCTATGCATGGTATTTGTAAGCCATTCCAAGTAAATTTTCATGTGCTACCTTTCAAAAAACATTCAAAATACTTCTCATTTTGTGACACTGTTTTCAGCTCATGGGGACGTAGTGGTCGGATTTGCTATCTTCCATATTGCTTATTCCAAAAAGAAAAAAAGAGAAAAAAAGAAAGAAAAAAGGCACTCCTCCATGGTATGTGAATGTTGGTGGGCACCCGATGGAATCGGTTAGCCATGGTTTGAGAAAGAAAAAAAGGTGGGGAGGAGTGCCAAGTTTATAAAAAGAGCACAAAAGTGCCAATCTCTCTCTCAAAAACTTGCTTCATTTTTGTATGGAAGATAGTAAGAACCCCATTGCTAGTCGTTGACAAAAGCAACCACCTCTCAAAACTCAAGTTTTATCTCTCTGTTTTACAAATGAAAAGCTCTAGCACATGTTTAATCACTGCTTCCCTCCGCGAAGGGCCTTTCTTTTACTTTTATGTTGAGTCACCACCTTCTACCTTTATGCACCGTCTAAGAGAGCATAGTTGTCATTCTGAGTGTAATGTGCATTGTCCCAAAGTTTTCATTGATTGATTCATGACTATGGTTTCACTTGTTCTTAAATTATTTGTATCTAGTCGCCCTCTTAAACTTGAAGGTGTCCTATGCATTTATGTTTTGCTCTCCATGAAGGACAAGCTGAAAACCATTTGTATGTTTTTCCTTATGATTTGAACACACGTTTGACTTTCATTGTTTCATTTTCATGATCTTTTGTTTGTGTTCATTTGCATGTTTACAACATGGTTGCTAAGTTTTTATTGTCAAGATTATATCTTTCATGCCCATGTTTTAAGTTCTTATGATCTCAGCACTCAATGCTCTACCTCATTGATCAAGATTGTGATGGTGCATGTCACCTCAAAAATTATTTTCTTTTGTTATCACTTACCTACTCGAGGACGGGCAGGAGTTAAGCTTAGGGATGCTGATACGTCTCAAACGTATCTATAATTTTTGATGCTCCATGCTTGTTTTTACACCATTTGCCTACTGTTTCGTTACACTTCGTGGCGTTTTTATGCGATTTCCAGAACTAACCTACTAACAAGATGCCACAGTGCCAGTTCCCTGTTTTCTGCTGTTTTTGTGTTTCAGAAAAGCTACACAGGAAATATTCTCGAAATTGGACGAAACAAGTTCCCGAAGTCTTATTTTTCTCGGAAGCTTCTAGAGATCCGAAGAGGCGAAGGAGAGGGGCCACAGGCCGCCCTCACACTAGGCTCGCGCGGCCTGCCCCTGGCCCGCGCCACCTAGGTGTGAGGAGGCCTAGGGCCACTCCTGACGACGCCCCTTCGTATAAGAAGCCTCAGGACGGAAAACCCTAGAGGAGTCGACAATTTTCTAGAAAGAGTTCCGTAGCTCCGCCGCCGCCGTCGACGAATTTCGGGGGACAGAAGTCTCTGTTCCGGCACCCTGCCGGGACGGGGAAGTGCCCCCGGAGCCATCTCCATCGGTCTCCATCGCCGTCTCCGCCGTCTCCATCGACCTCACCACCATCTCCATCAACCTTGCTGTCTCCTATGATGAGGAGGGAGTAGTTCTCCCCCAGGGCTGAGGGCTCTACCGGTAGCTATGTGGTTCACCTCTCTCTCCCATGATGTGATCTTTATGTGATCGTGAGCTTTGTATCATGTTGAATAAGTAGATGTTACTCTTCTTCATTATGTGTACTCTAGTGTGTTATTAAAGTAATCTATTCCTCCTGCCATGGTGTAACGGTGACAGTGCGTGCATCATGGTGGTACTTGGTCTAGGCTATGATTGTGATCTCTTATGGATTATGAGAATAATTATCACTATGATAGTATTGAAGTGATCTATTCCTCCTTTCATGGTGTAATGTTGACAGTGTGTGCACCGTGTTAGTACTTGGTCTAAGTTGCAATAATATCTATCTTGAGTTGTGATTTGATTTGGATATCTCTATGAGTGGTGTTTGTCAAGTACTTGATGAACTTTGAGGAGTGCTTCGTAGCCCTACGCAATGATTAGTCTTATTCAATAGGAGAGTAATTCAGAGTACCATAGTGAAGAGAAGTTATCTATTTGTTCAATTATGTTATATTTGTTGGGAGTGTGTCCACTAGTGAAAGTATGATCCCTAGGCCTTGTTTCCAAGCATTGCACACCGTTTACTTCCTGTTTTGTTACATGTTTGCTCGCAGCGATATTTATTTCAAATCACATTTGCTACTTATAATCATCCATACCACTTGTATTTCACTATCTCTTCGCCGAACTAGTGCACCTATACATCTGACAAGTGTATTGGGTGTGTTGGGGACATAAGAGACTTTCTGTATCGTAATTGCAGGGTTGTTTGAGAGGGATAGCTTTGACCTCTTCCTCCCTGAGTTCGATAAACCTTGGGTGATCCACTTAAGGGAAACTTGTTGCTGTTCTACAAACCTCTGCACTTGGAGGCCCAACACTGTCTACAAGAACAGACGCGTGCGTAGACATCAGTCATATGGGCTCTGTCTTGACTAACTAAGTTGCGAGAACTCAGCCAGACGGACAGAGGGTGGTAGATGATGATAGGAGGGAACGCGTTCGGGTTGGTCTGAGGGATTGCCTCTGAAAGGTCTCGTCTTAGTCTTCACTTGGCCATTTGAGAAAAGTGAGCATCATGGCAAAAGAGGTTGACTAAGTCTTGTGGGAAAAGTGCACCACCTCTGCAGAGGGTTAAAACAAAGTACTTAGCCGTGTCCCCGGTTATGGACAATTTTGAGCGACATGATTTTGAAGATGTTCAAGGATCTCATCATGCCAACTTCTTTAAATTAAAACTTGATGGGACAACAAGGGATTTGTTGTGTGATCATAATTATGTACACCTGGTGGATTCCTGTGTGTGCATAATTTATTAGGAGCACCTGGTGGATTCCAGTGTGTCCAATAGTGTTTTAAAAGAAAATTGAGGTTTTGACATTTGATGTAGGTATCTATCGACCAGTGTGTCCCGTACAATAACTACGGCCTGTGGCTACAGGGGTAGATCACCCAAGTCAAGTTGTCCAGCTAAAAGTTTTGCTACAAGAAAAATGATAGGATTAAATTGCTTAGTGCAAATAGGTCTGAAGCTCCACCTAGCCAAATATTCATTTAAGTGTTAGGTCCCAATTGTGTCCACCAAACAATGACATCTTGCCAATACAATTCAAGTGTATTGACCCTTTGTGGCTGCAACGTTTCATGTTGCAGGTTTTGACGTTAAGAAAGGTACAACAGGGTTACGAGTATATCCGCAGCATGTTCGCCTGTGGCACATGAAGAAGAAGGACTCCATGCTATTTTTGATTTCGTTGTAAACTCTGAAAGCTCTATGCTATGAGCATTGTCAGGTTCTTTATGTAATTGCTGGATCATACGATGTAATGAAATGACCTTTGTTTCTTGATATTACATCTCAAACTATGTGTGCTAGCGTTGATCCAGGGACTAGCACTGAAAAGCACAGGGATCGTCATCTTTAAAAGATGAGGTCACTACAGTGGCGTTTTTATGCATTTCCGGAACTAACCTATTAACAAGGTGCCACAGTGCTAGTTCCCTATTTTCTACTATTTTTGTGTTTTAGAGAAGTTATACAGGAAATATTCTCGGAATTGGACGAAACAAAAGCCGAACCTCCTATTTTCTACTGAGAGGGGCCAGGGGCTAGCCTCACCACCAGGAGGCGCGGCCCAGCCCCTGGCCATGCCGCCCTATGGTGAGGGCGCCCTGGTCCACTTCTGATGCTGCCCCTTTGCCTATAAAGACCCCCGGATGAGAAAAACCTAAGGACCCGATCAATTTTCTAGAAACATATCGCGATCCGTCGCCGTCGTCGACCCAAGATCGGGAGGGTCCAGAAGCTCTTCCGGGCACCCTGCCGGAGAGGGGAATCACCACCGGAGGTCTTCTTCATCGCCATGCTTGCCTCCGGCGCGATGAGTGAGTAGTCTACCTTGGACTATGGGTCCATAGCAGTAGCTAGTTGGTTGTCTTCTCCACCATGTGCTTCATGTTTAGATCTCGTGAGCTGCCCTACATGATCGATACTACCTTGTAATTCTACATGTTGTGTTTGTCGGGATTCGATGAATATTGGTGTTATGTTAAGTTGATGTGCTGAATATTATCTTATGTTATCTCTATGTTGTTTATGATCTTGCATGCTCTCCGTTGTTAGTAGCTATCTTGGCCAAGTAGATACTAGTGACTCCAAGAGGGGGTATTTCTGATCGATAGTTTGGTTCATGCCACTATTTAATCTGGGGGAGTGACAGAAACCTCTAAGGTTGTAGATGTCCTGTTGCCACTAGGGAGAAAACAACATTCTTGTGTCCAAGGACATTCGTTTTGTTTACATTACACACTTTGCTTAATGCAGTTATCTATTGTTCGCAACTTAATACTTGAGGGGTGTTCGGACGATATCCCCGCGAGTGGATTATTAGTCATAGATGCAGTTGGATGGCGGTCTATGTATTTTGTTGTAATGCCCAGAGTAAATCTCATAGTGATCCTCGTGACATATGCACGTTATCTTTATTCTATCAATTGCCCAACTGTAATTTGTTTACCCAGCATGTTGTTATTTATCTTATAGAGAGACACCACTAGTGAACTGTGGACCCCGGTCCAATTTCCTTTACATTGCTATTACTGTTTACTTTTACTCGCACTGTTTACTTTCTCGCAGACTACTATTGTTTTCCACTCGATACGCTCAATCCTTTGTTTACAGCAAACCGGTGAGATTGACAACCTCATCGTAAGTTGGGAGCAAAGTTCTTGGTTGTGTTGTGTGCAGGATCCATGTTGCTGCTAGTTGAAGACGCATCAACAAGTATCGTAAACAGTGCCCTTGTTGGAGTGTCACGAAGCTAGCAAGCATCACCTTCTGAAGTTTGGCTTTTTCCTACTGGATTGATAAACCTCAGTTTCTTATTGAGGGAAAGACTTGCTACTGTGCTCATCATACCTTCCTCTTGGGGTTCCCAACTGGGTGCTTATTCTGGCCGCATCAATGCCCATAGTGGACATTCGACGATGCATCTCACAATAAAAAGATATACCAATGGTAAATAAAAGAGATGCCAAGGTGTTCATTGTCTGTTTGTCCTATCATTTTGATGTGGGCTTGTTCCATGTCAGCGGACAAGGAGGTACCCCGTTGGCGGTTCTCGATGATACGTGTATACTTACAATGACAAGAGCTTGCTTGGGACCCTAAGTTGAGTAGCATGAGGTTTGGGTATTCGTACTTCACGGGACACGAGGTTTTCAACTTATGATTTGTCAACCATATGCTCATAATTGTACTCGCATTAACTTTAACCATTCAAGATGCCTATGATGGGGGCAATGAGAGCTCAAAGCTAGTAAGTACCATAATTTTTGAAGGTTTATAAAACTTGCAATCACTGCTTCCCTCTGCGAAGGGCCTTTCTTTTACTTTTATGTTGAGTCTTCACCTTCTATCTTTATGCACCGTCTAAGAGAGCATAGTTGCCATTCGGAGTTTAATGTGCATAGTCCCAAAGTATATCATTGATTGATTCATGATTATGGTTTCACTTGTTCTTAAATTATTTGTATCTAGTCGCCCTCTTAAACTTGAAGGTGTCCTATGCATTTATGTTTTGCTATTCTATGAAGCACAAGCTGAAAACCAGTTGCTAAGTTTTTCCATATGATTTGAACACACGTTTGACTTTCATTGTTTCATTGTTCATGATCTTTCGTTTGTGTTTCTTTTTATGTTATAACATGGTTGCTAAGTTTTTATTGTCAAGATTATGTCTTTTATGCCCATGTTTTAAGTTCTTTGATACCAACACTCAATGCTTTACATAGATGATCAAGATTGTGATGATGCATGTCACCTCAAAAATTATTCTTTTGTTATCACTTACCTACTCGAGGACGAGCAGGAGTTAAGCTTGGGGATGCTTGATACGTCTGAAACATATCTATAATTTTTGATGCTCCATGCTTGTTTATACACCATTTGCTTTGTGTTTTGTTACACTTCGTGGCATTTTTATGCATTTTCCGGAACTAACCTATTAACAAGATGCCATAGCGTCAGTTCCTATTTTCTGCAGTTTTGTGTTTCAGAAAAGCTACACGGGAAATATTCTCGGAATTGGACGAAACAAAAGCCGAACCTCCTATTTTTACCGAAGCTTCACGAAGACCGAAGATGAGACAGAGGGGTGCCAGGGGCCAGGCTCACCATAGGGTGGTGCGGCCCAACCCCTGGCCATGCCACCACATGGTGAGGCCAGGTGGCCAACCCGCGGCCCTTTTGCCTATAAGTTCCCCTCGACGGGAAAAACCTAGGGGACGGATCGCTTTTCCACGAAACATACTACAAGCCGCCGCCGTCGCCGTCGCGAGATCGGGAGGATCCAATAGCTCTTCCCAGCACCCTGGGAGAGGGGAATCCCTGCCGGAGGCCTTCTACACCACCATGGTCGCCTCCGGAGTGATGTGTGAGTAGTCTACCTTGGACTAGGGTCCATAGCAGTAGCTAGATGGTTGTCTCCTCCACCATGTGCTTCATGTTTAGATCTTGTGAGCTGCCCTACATGATCAGGATCATCTTTATGTAATCATACATGTTGTGTTTGTTGGGATCCGATGAGTATTGGTACTATGTCAAGTTGATGTGCTGAATATATATCTTTATGTCATCTCTATGTTATTTATGATCTTGCATGCTCTCCGTTGTTAGTAGCTATCTTGGCCGAGTAGATGCTAGTGACTCCAAGAGGGAGTATTTATGCTCGATAGTTGGGTTCATGCCTCTAGTAATCTGGGGGGTGACAGAAACCTCTCAGGTTGTAGATGTGTTGTTGCCACTAGGGAGAAAACAACATTCTTGTGTCCAAGGACATTTGCTTTGTTTACATTACGCACTTTGCTTAATGCAATTATCTGTTGTTCGCAAATTTATACTCAAGGGGTTCTCGGATGACTCCCCGCGAGTGGATTTTTAGTCATAGATGCAGTTGGATGGCGGTCTATGTATTTTGTCGTAGTGCCCAGAGTGAATCTCATAGTGATCCTCATGACATATGTACGTTATCTTTATTCTATCAATTGCCCAACTGTAATTTGTTTACCCAGCATGTTGTTATTTATCTTATGGAGAGACACCGCTAGTAAACTATGGATCCCGGTCCAATTTCCTTTACATTGCTATACCATTTTACTTTTACTCGCACTATTTACTTTCTTTCATACTATTATCCTTTTACCACTCGATACGCTCAATCCTTTGTTTACAGCAAACCGGTGAGATTGACAACCTCATCGTAAGTTGGGAGCAAAGTTCTTGGTTGTGTTGTGTGTAAGTTTCACATTGCTGCTGGGTGAAGACGCACCAGCAATATTTCTGGCGCCATTGTCTGGAGTGTCACGAAGCTAGCAAGCATCACCTTCTGAAGTTTGTCTTTCTCCTACAGGTTCGATAAACCTTGGTTTCACAACTAAGGGAAGACTTGCTGCTGTGCTCATCATACCTTCCTCTTGGGGTTCCCAACGAGCTGTACTTACAAGCCATCAGCTGGCTTCTAGCCTGGGCCAAAATGGCTCCCTGGGGGCTTTTGTTTATTTATTTTTGATCTTCTCTTTTTCTTTTCTGTTTTGTTATTTCTTTTATAGCTTTTCCATTTTAGCTCCAAATGAGCTCAAACCAGTTTCTAAAATTTTCTAAAATTCAAAACAACCTTTTAAAACAGTAAGGAGCCACTTTTACTGATAAAACATATTTTCCTCAAACCTTATAAATTTGGCCAATAGGGCTTTCTTTGCATAATGCAAAATAGTAATAGGGTTTTAAAATAAACCTTTAAAAATCAAAGAATAAACTTTATACTAAATAGTATTTGAAATATATTTTCAAACATACTTTTGGCAATGCAAACTTTATTTATTATAAAACATTTTTTAAATATTTTCTTTGCAAAAAAGGTTGCATAGGATTTGAATAAATCCAAATTAGTATTTTGAAATCCCATTTTCTCAAAAGAGTTCTTCAAGGAATAATAGAAAGTTTGAAATAGTTTTTCTAATAAAGCTTTTAAATAAACTCAAAAAAAATTAAATCCTTGTGAAATTCCAATCAACACAAACAAAACAATTTTTTTTTCAAAATTTGATATAAAAACTTGGGATGTTACAATGCCATTGGCATCAAAGAACCGCACCGTGACCTCGAGCGTCCCCAGCTTGATGCGGAAGACGAGGCGGTCACCGATGAGGAGGTGGTGGCTGAGGACAAAGGACCTCCAGCACCGGAGAAGACGGCGCCACCACCGACACCGAGCACGACGTCCACCGGCCAGACAAGGGCCGGTCGGCTCTGCTCCACCAGCGCCACCTCGTCCACCCCGAGGCCTAGGGTGGAGAGGACCCATCGGATCGCCTCCAGCGGGCGGAGGGCATTGAAGTTCCAGGCACCAATGTCGATGGGGAACTCCAAGAAGTGGGACCCCAGGGCGATGAGGTTTCCCAGAGCCAATGTTGCCAAGCGGCGACGAACTGTGACCAGCCCGGTCTCGAAGGGCGCCGCCACCGGTGGCGCCGCGGCCTCCACGGCCGGTGCAAGGGGACCCAAGGCCGCCGCTACCACCTTGAGCGCCCAATCTTTGCTTTTGAGGGGGCGAGGGGCTGACATTGCCACCGCCAGGGACGACAGCATGGTCATGGTGCTGCTCGGCACCGAATCCCAAAGTTTCAGGGCGGTGGAGAAGTTCGGTGCGGCTCGTCTCCCTCCGAACTGCGCCAGCGCCTCGCTGTGTATGGGCGTCCCGCTCCCGGGTGCCCCAACCGCGGCTACCTTCGGCTTGTTCTTGCTGCCCGAGGGATGGTCGCGGCGTTTCTTCTCGGTGGCAGAAGAACTGGCAGCGACAAAAGCAGAGAAAGAATCCATGGAGTTGGGGTTTTTTCCGTGGAGGAGTAGCACTGGTGTCAAGTGGGATTGAAGAGGAGAACGCAACGCTTGCCATTTAAAGGATGTTTCAGACACCGAAACTTCTCGTTGCGGTGCGGGAAATGGAGCATCGATGCATCGCTCTACCACGATGGGACGCAACATCATTAGGGCTTTGACGCATCTGGCGTTGCTTCACCGTTCGCCGTTTTGCCTCACCAGCCAAGATCACACCACGTGTCTTCTACCGCTGCACTTCCACATGTCCTCCTGACCATGTGTGTTGACGCGTGCCGTTGGTAGTCCCAGTAGCTTTTGGGGGGCCCTGACCCTTTGCACCCTCCGGAGGGTGCGTTAGCGGGCCAGGCTTCCGCGGGCTACTATCGGTGTACTAGATTTTTGGGGTATCCCGGTCCACCTGCTCCTGGGCCCATTCAACAGCCCAATCTTCTTCGAAAAGGAGTAGGAAGCAGCTTCGAGCCCAACAAGTCTTTGCTTGTGTTTTTCTTTCTTTTTCTTTTCTTGGCCATTGAAAGGTATAATGACACAAGGATGCATAATGTCCATAATACTACATAATTTTTATGAACTAAGTAACTCAAAGTTGACCATCAATGCGCAAAGAAGAAATAGCACTAAATACGGCACTAGCGAATTATTATTCAATCAAAGCACATGAAGCATAGAATATATGCACTACTTGCATTGCTATTTCCCTTTCCTTCCAAACTAAACTTTTCTTTTTAACCAGTAGATCTCTCATAAAATATAATCATACCTAAGGATGGTGGTCCACTTGTTCGAAACAAAAGATGCAAAATAAAACTAAAAACTAGACATAGACGCTCCAAGTTTTATGCGAAAGTAAAAATGGTGCTCGAACAACAAGGTTGGAATAGTATGCAAACCAAAGAGTTGATATGTCCAGGGGTTGCCATGGGGCATCCCCAAGATTATGATGTTGTTCATTACTTAGATGATTTCTTTCTCGATGATTATTCCTTCCCTGTGAAAAAAACTTCACCACAAAACTATTTCCAATCTCTTTTCTAGAGTGGATGACATTGGAGGGCACAAAGATAATAAGTGTGCTCCTAAGAAAACCCCAAATAAAATTTGGTGTAAGGTGTCCAGAGAGTATATTAAGTTTCCAAGATTCACAAAATATCAAAAGACTCAAAAAGAATCATCTTGAGACTCAAATGAATGCTCGAAACAAAACAAAAAACTGAATCTATCAAGAAAAATAGAATCAGCTTGGCAAATTTTTTGGCCCCCCCTTAATCATGTTAGGAATTTTGGCTGATTTTATTGCATATAGAGGATGAGAAGTTGCAACTTCATAAATTTTGTAGGTCCAGAGGAGTTACTAAAATGAAATTAAAATCAGGCACTAAAAAGTATTGTGTAGATTTCAGCAACTCCAAATAAGTATTGCAACCTTAAAACATCCAAGATGGGTAAAACTTCGCACTTTATTTTATGCTACAATAGACACACTAAAATAAAATTTCTTGCTACAGTAAGGACACAAAATAAAAATACTCTCTTTCAAGAGTAAAGAAAACAAAATAAAAAAAGAAAAAAATACCAGGTTGCCTCCCGTAAAGCGCTTTCTTAATTTATAGCCATATAGCTAGGGTAGATACCTTATTCCTTCAACTTCTCATGACAAAGCTCATATCCTCATCTTTATCAAGTTACCAATGAGGTTGATCAAGTCTCATTAATACTAGGATAAAGATATAATAATGATTCTTCACTTATTTTAAAATTGAGAAAACATCAAGTTTCCTCATGTTTGATTGGAATGGAACCAATCATTAATATTTCATATTTTGGTGGTGGAGGTGGTATTGGTATTGCAATGCAACCCACCATAAGAGTCATCACTTCGACTGAGTTTACTTCTGTCATTGGAGGTTCCAGAATAGATTTCTTTGGAAAATAAATTATATGCTCTTTCCCTTCTACCTTGAATGTTACCTTACTCTTTGTGCAATCAATAACATCGCCTACATTATTAAGAAACGGTCTGCCAAGAAAAATAGAAATATTATCATCCTTAGGAATTTCTAATATAACAAAGTATGTAGGAATTTGCACATTAGCAACAATAACAGGAACATTTTCACATATAGCAATTGGAATAGCAATGGACTTATCATCCATTTGTAGGGATACTTTGGTAGGTACTCGCTTGTCCAAATTGAGTTTCTTATACAAAGAGAAAGTCATAACACTTACTCCAGTACCTAAATCACATAAAGCATACTTAACATAATTATTATTAATGGTGCATGGTATAGTGGGAATTTCTGGATCTCCTCTCTTTTCAGGCACTTTACCTCCAAAGGAATTATCACCAAGCATGGTAGTGATAGCTTCACTAGGAATCTTTATTTTATTTGTAACAATGTCTTTAATATACTTAGAATAAGGAGTAAGTTTAAGTTCTTCAACTAAAGGAATTTGCAAGCATAAAGTCTTTAGTAATTCCATAAACCTCTCAAATCTAGCATTATCTTGACTTTTAATTACCTCTTGAGGATATGGTATGGTTCTTTGTACCCAAGGATCTCTCTCTTTACCTCTTTTTGGTGGGTATTTCTTCTTTTCATTCTTCTTCTATGAAGGTTGAGTATCATCTCTTACATCAGCTCCATTTTCTTCATTATTTTCATTATCTTGTTGTTCTTCATTAACTAGAGATGATTCTTCCTCATTATTGACATCTTCAGTTTTAGCATCAGAAATAGAGGTATTGTTTTCTTGATCTTTTGCATGCACTTTAGATCCATATTCATTGGGAAATTTTCCTGCAAAAGATTTATTAGTCTTAAGAGCATCTTGCTCTCTCCTCTTTGGGTGCCCTTCAGAAAAATCAGGGTCCTGAGTAGTTGAACCTCCCATTTTGTTCACTCCATAAACCTATTTCTCTTTGGAGATAAGCTGTTCATATAATTTTATTTCAAGAGAAACCATTTGTTCAACTTGATTGTTCATCATAACACAATGTTTAATAATGAATTTAATAGAATCAACACTAGAAATTAAACTTTCATGAAGATAATTTATCTTTTGAGAATTTTCCTCTAGGTTTGTCTTAACCACATGAACAGAAACATTTTGGTGATAAGCAATTTCATTAGAATAACTAGTGAACGAGACTTCAATGGGTGGGATTACCTTTTCTTTAACCTCCGTAGAATAAATAGCATGCACTTGATTAGGGAAACAAGGTTCATCAATAGGAAGTTTAATTCCTCTCTCAGAAAGTTCCAATAGGTCAATATATTTAATTCCTTTTTCCTCAATGGATATCAAAGCTTCCTTCATAAGATCATAAGATTGAGTAAGAACACCTCTCTTCTTAGGAATGACTTTAATAATATCTTCTTCAATTAGATTCCAGTCTTCATATTTCTGAGCCATCATACACAATAATCCCTTAGCTTCTTCAATTGTCATGTTTTTGAAAATATTACCTGCTATACCATCTATATAGGACCTAGATATCTCCGTTAGTCCATTATAAAATGTATCAAGCAGCTCATTATCTTGCATACCATGCACATGACAATTTCTAGTCATCTTACTAAACCTCCTCCAAGCTTGAGCTATTGTCTCTTTCTTTCCTTGAGCAAATTTGCATACATCAATTTTCATAGCATGCATTTTATCAGCAGGAAAATACTAATTGTAAAATAAATGCAGACATGCATCCTTACTAGTAACATATTTTGGAGGCAAAGAATTATACCAATTTCTAGCTTCTCCTCCCAAAGAGAAAGGAAATAGCTTCAAAAAGTAGTAGTGTTTTCACACCTCATTATTTCCATACAAATTAGCTATATCATGTACTAGGACAATATGTTCACCAGGATACTCGTTAGTTTTCCCATAGATTTTGTTTTTCTCCACTAATTCAATAATATCAGGATTAATAAAAAAATTCATAAGCAGTATCTTTTATGTAGACTAGTGGTTCATTGGTTTTGCTAGCAGTAGGAAATAAGTCTCCCAATGAAGAGTGAAAGAGAGCATCAAATTTATCTAAATCCATGTCCATAAAAGCTCTACCAATAGCAGCACAATCATGAGGTAGCATTGATTTAGAAGCTTTGGTAATAATAGTTTCTCTATTAGGTTGAAATCTTCGATGGGAAGTATTACTCAAATTTATAGTTCGACTCAAGAGGATCAAACAAGAATATTAGCAAGACTTCAACAATTGAGACGTCACTCTCAACCACACATGTATATCAATAATCTCAAAAGCTAGTTGTGATTTCAGCAATTGAAACAAACAATGATTACATCAGTAAATAGTAATAGCTGATTTCTAGTTTTCACTGAAAAGGAAAATTTGTAACTTCAGAGATTTAAAATCGTAGGCATGAATAAGATTGATCATATAATATAATTGTCTCGATTTCATCTCTAGTTCATCATTGTATGAACATGTAGGTGTGTGTGTCCAAAATATAAGTATGCATACCAACAAGGAAAATTTGCATAACATCTATTGTCCTACCTTCCCGGTTCACCGGAAGCCATCGAGGGTCTACAAATTATTAAGGTCTATCCTTTTGAATAGTCTAGAACAATGCATTAACACTCCATGAACACAGTTAACCTCAAACTAGACATATCATCCCTTGATATCCCTAGCTGTCACCTTGGGAGTTGCAGGATCAACAGAATAACAGGTAATACACTTTGCAGATAAGTACCAAAACTTGTATATATGATGGAGCAATAAAGGTCAGTACTAAAACCATGTCACTCGGGCCCTAGTAACAAACATTAAACATAGCAATAGTGCATCAACACCCATACGGGAACATCTACAAGATAAATCCCTCAAATGTTGACTTCTATGAATGATTACATGATCAATCTCATCCAATCCCCACGGACCTCACATGTCTATAGAGAACTACTCACAAATGGTTATGGAGAACAAGCACATGGTTGATGGAGATGGTGTCGGTGACGATGGTGATGAAGAAGCCCTCAAAATCCCCTACTCTGGAGTGAACACATGATCAATCAGCCTCCGAAAACAAAGATCATGGTGGCGGTGGCGCTCTGGTTCGTGAAAAGCTCCATCCTCCTGGGAGGGTAGGTTTTTGGGGTATATAAGTACAAGCGCCAAAGGAGAGGTAGAGGTAGCCACCGAGGCCCAAACGAACCCAGGTGGCGCGACCTACTTCTTGGCCCATGCCCCCTGGTCTCATTTGCAGCCAGTTGGCCTCCTAATGTCCCACTTTATCTCATTTTGTTCATCTTGAAGCTTCCAAGCCGTGCTCTCTGACCTTGTCCTTTTCCGAGTCCTGTAGCTCCTGGAAAGTCAAGAACTCTTTTAAAAAGTGTTTTCTGCCAAACAGAATTATAACCCAAATAAGGGAATATTGAGTGTCAGAAATCAGATACCGGGGGATGCTCACCCCCTAGATTGTTCGGCAAGTGGCATGGATGAGATGCCTTCGCCACCACGGAGCACACACAAAAAAGCACACGGGGAGTTTACCCTGGTTCAGGATGCGAGAGGGGATCTCGCGTAAAACCCGATGTCTAGCATGTCTGAGCTTATTGATGAGGCTGTCGTTGGAGTGTGTACAATGTCGCTGGTGGCCACTAAAGCAGGCTTCCGACCGTCGAACTTAGGTAAATCAGGCCTAGTCTACTCTACCTTCCCCTGGGAGAGGAAAGCATCTGGATGGATCTAAGAGTGTACTCTCCCCTGATCCCTACCTTGGATCCTACAATATGTAGATCTTGTAGGTCTCTACCTCTCCTTGACTTAGCTAGTTTTGTCCCCTTTTCTTGGCCTCCCCTCGCGCCGTGGCTTGGCCCTCCTTTTATACTAAAGGGGATACCACAGTGGCCAACTTGCATGCGCGACAGATGTCGCCTGACTTTGGGCGGTGGTGTAGCCCTGTAGGACTATGCACCGTGCTTTCTTTTACTCAGTCTGGCACCTGAGCCAATGGGACTCGACCAGCCGGTCTTGTCTGTCATTAGCACGCCTGTCGTGGTAATGATGCCCTCTGCAAGTCCGTGGCAGAGGACTTCCTCCACGCGTCCTCCATGCATGTTCCTAGGGGGAGACAAGAGATCTCCCGACGGGATACGCTCGCCACGTGCCCGGTAGCTTTGATTCTCAGGAGATGTCCTGAGCCTTCTCTCGTACGCTTCTCCCTCCCGACAAAGAGGGGTTCCTTCTCTGGCAAGCCTCCTTGTCCCCGCTAGGATAAGGATCCATCCTTAGCAAGCTTCCCTCCCTGCCAAGTGGAGAGGCCTTCCTACCTCCTTCCCTCTAAAGGGAAAAGGTCTCGTCTGGTGCCCGGCAATGCCTTGCCGAGTCAGAATGCTGTTGTTGATGCGATGCTTTCTGGGGAGAGCTTGCCATGGGTACTGTCCTTGGACGCCTTCCAAGGAAATGGCAATAGGGCTAAGGGGTACTGCCATGATAGAGCTTTCAAAGATGTCGTGCGAGGCGACCTCACAACATCTTCGAGAAGCTCTGCCGCAGGAGCAACCCTTGCCTTCCCATGCCTTGCAAGCCCCCCGGTGGGGTGTGGCTTCAGCTGGATCCTCCCCCACTCCTTGTGGGAGATGAGTACTGCTTCCTTGCCGTATATAGCCGAGTTAGCGGTGGCCTTTATCTTCTTCCCACAAGTGGGCTTGCAGACAGGTCTTCACCGCTCTAGAGCGGCGGCCGATCGGCCGACAGCACCTCGGGTCGGTCGATGGGCAGTGAAGCCTTATCTTCTTCCTTTGTGGAGCGGGCCAAGCAGCCGGCGCTAGGATCCCCTTGGTCCAGAGCGTCGACAGTAGCCCCGGGCCCCGGCCATGTCTCGGTAACATCGCCCATTGGTTGTCGGGATACGGCCACACAAGACGCGTAGCCCCTTGATGCGGCACGGTGTGGTGATGATGTAAAATGACCGGCCAGTTGGGAACCCCAAGAGGAAGGTATGATGACCACACCAGCAAGTTTTTCCCTCAGTAAGAAAACAAGGTTTGTCAGTCCAGGAAAAAGCCAAACTCCAGAAGGTGATGCTTGCTAGCCCAATGACACTCCAACAAGGGCGCCGTTAACGATATCTTGTTAGCGCGTCTTCAACTAGTAGCAACGTGGAACCTGCACACAACACAACCAAATACTTTGTTCCCAACTTACGATGAGGTTGTCAATCTCACCGGTTTGCTGTAAACAAAGGAATGAGCGTATCGAGTGGAAAGCAATAGTAGTATGCAAGTAAAGTAAACAGTGCGAGTAAAGTAAATAGGTGATAGCAATATAATGGAAATAGGACCGGGGTCCACAGTTCACTAGTGGTGTCTCTCCATAAGATAAAATAACACATGCTGGGTAAACAAATTATAGTTGGGCAATTGATAAAATAAAGACAACGTGATGTGTCGAGAGGATCACTATGAGATTTACTCTGGGCATTACAACAAGATACATAGACCGCCATCCAACTACATCTATGACTAATAATCCACTTGTGGCGAATCAATCTGAGAACTCCACAAGTATTAAGTTGTGAACAATAGATAACTGCATTAAGCAAAGTGTGCAATGTAAACAAAGCATATGCCCTTGAGCATATGAATGTTGTTTTCTCCCTAGTGGCAACAGCACATCTACAACCTTAGAGGTTTCTGTCACTCCCCCAGATTAAATAGAGGCATGAACCAAACTATCGATCATAAATACCCCCTCTTGGAGTCACTAGCAACTACTCGGCCAAGATAGCTACTAACAACGGAGAGCATGCAAGATCATAAACAACATAGAGATAACATAAGATAATATTCAGCACATCAACTCAATCATAACACCAATATTCATCGAATCCCAACAAACACAGCATGTAAAATTACATAACGGTAATCTCGATCATGTAAGGCAGCTCATGAGATCTAAACATGAAGCACATGGTGGAGAAGACAACCATCTAGCTACTGCTATGGACCCATAGTCCAAGGTAGACTACTCACTCATCGCGCCGAAGGCAAGCATGTCGATGAAGAAGACCTCCGGTGGCGATTCCACTCTCCGGCAGGGTGCCGGGAAGAGCTTCCGGAACTTCCCGATCTCGGGTCGAGGACGGCGGCGGATCTCGTTATGTTTCTGGAAAAGTGATCGGGTATTTAGGTTTTTCCCGTTGGGGGGTCTTTATAGGCGAAGGGGCATCGTCTGAAGTGGACCAAGGCGGCCACACATATAGGGGGCGCGGCCTAGCCCTGGGTTGCGCCGCCCTGTTATGTGGGCCCCTCGTGGCCCCACTCCGTCTCCTCTTCGGTTCTCTGGAAGCTTCGGTGAATTTCTGGATGTTTGGCTTTTGTTTTGTCCAATTCCGAGAATATTTCCTGTGTAACTTTTCTGAAACACAAAAACAGCAGAAAACAGGGAACTGGCACTGTGGCATCTCATTAATAGGTTAGTTCCAGAAAATGCATAAAAATGCCACGAAGTGTAACGAAACACCAAGCAAATGGTGTAAAAACAAGCATGGAGCATCAAAAATTATAGATACGTTTGAGATGTATCAGCATCCCCAAGCTTAACTCCTGCTTGTCCTCGAGTAGGTAAGTGATAACAAAAGAAATAATTTTTGAGGTGACATGCACCTACATAATCTTGACCATATATGTAAGCGTTGTGCGCTCAGATCAAAAGAACTTAAAACATGGGCATGAAAGACATAATCTTGATAGAAGAAACTTAGCAACCATGTTATAACATGAAAAAGAACACAAATGAAAGATCATGAAAATGAAACAATGAAAGTCAAACGTGTGTTCCAATCATATGGAAAAACATACAAATGGTTTTCAGCTTGTCCTTCATGCGAGAGCAAAACATAAATGCATAGGACACCTTCAAGTTTAAGAGGGCGACTAGATACAAGTAATTTAAGAACAAGTGAAACCAACATCATGAATCAATCAATGAAAACTTTGGGACAATGCACATTATACTCAGAATGACAACTATGCTCTCTTAGACGATGCATAAAGATAGAAGGTGGTGACTCAACATAAAGTAAAAGAAAGGCCCTTCACAGAGGGAAGCAGTGATTAAACATGTGCTAGAGCTTTTCATTTGTAAAACAGAGATAAAAATTGGGTTTTGAGAGGTGGTTGTTTCATGTCAACGACTGGCAATGGGGTCTTACTATCTTCCATAATAAACAAGTGAGAGCGGTTCCGAGTTCTTTGAAAATTTGGCACATTGGTGCTCTTTTATAAAGCTTTAGCACTCCTTCCCACCTTTTTTCCTTTCTCAAACCATGGCTAACCGATTCCATCGGGTGTCCACCAACATTCACATACCATGGAGGAGTGCCTTTTTTTCCTTTTTTAGAATTAGATTGCAATGGTCTGACCAGCTCTCATGCAAAATTAATGACGAGCAGATGAAGCTGCCTAGTCGAGGGGTACTTAATTTAATATGGAAGATAGCAATTCCAACCACTACGTCCTCATGAGCTAAAAACAGTGGCACAAAATGAGAAGTAGTCGAAAGTTTTGAAAGGTAGCACATGAAAATTTACTTGGAATGGCTTGCAAATACCATGCATAGGAATTTATAGTGGACACAATGGCAAACTTGGTTTTTAGGAGTTGAATGCAAGAGTAGAGCTCATACTCAGTACAAAATGAGGGCTAGCAAAAGACTGGGAGCAACCAACTAAGAGAGCAATAACGGCCATAATCATGCATAGCGACAAAGCGACATTAAAAGAAGCATAAGATGGCATCAAAAGTCAAAAACTAAATGATCATAGAGGCTTATGGCGACTTTGTATGAGTCAAACATGTGTGAGCATGCGCCAAGTCAACCCAAATAAAGCATCAAGGAGAAAACCAAAATAATGCTTCCAAATAATTAAAACAACGCATGCTTTTTTCAAAGGCTCATTAAGCAATCTCAGTCATTTGAGACAAGTCATGCTACAGAAAAACCACTAAGCATACTATCAAAAAGACATCAAGCATGACATGCAAAAGCCTAGGCCGCAGTCTACACAAGCTCCTTCTTGTACCACTTTTTTGCATAAAGCTTTTTCTCTTTTCCAACACCATTCAAACTTTTTTGAAACAACTCTTTTGATGAAAACCAACATGGACCAGAGGTCAAAATACACCTTGATAAAAAGATATAACAAGATCTGAACACAAATCAGGGTGAAAATCGAAAGCTAAACGCAGTTCTAGAAAAAGAGAACACTCATTGAAATGATAAGAGTGAAAAACTGAGACTTCTTGGCAAATGAAAAGCAAGGCAACTTCTCCAAAAGGAATTTGTTGGGGTCCAACCATTTATTGCAGCAAACAAAACCAAACAAAACTGAAAACTAAAACAACTGACGCTCCAAGAAAAATGCATAGTGCATGAAGCAATAAAAATATAGTGTGTTGAAAGGTGACCTGATTTTTGCCGATGAAGAAGGGGTGCCTTGGGGGCATCCCCAAGCTTTGACGCTTGTACCTCTTGGATATTTCTTGGGGTGACATGGGAATCCCCAAGCTTGAGCTTTTGTCCATTCTTCAACTCATCTCATCATTCTCCAATCCCTACACTTGAAAACTTCCTTCATACAAAACTAAACACAATTCTATTAGCAACATTAGTGTAAGCATAATAATGAATCAACCCTTTTTGCTTCAGGTTTCAACTCAAAACCACCACATATAAAGTATATACTACTGTATCAACTTCCCCAAAAGTTCTGTGATCAAAAGAACTCAAAAAGAAAGCGATAAAGCGGCAAACACAAATAATGGCAGAAATCTGTCAAAACAGAATAGCTGACAAAGGTTGAATTTTTAGAGGTTTTTCTGTTGCTCAAATCAAAAAGTGTATAACTAATGAAAGTTTGGATATAACCTGGGTCATATGCACAAGAAATCACAGGTCCAAAAGATATACAGAGTAGTTTCACGAATTTTTACGGTGCAGCACCGAAATCTGTTTCAGGACAGCAACATCCCCAAATCTTACCTCACTCAAATTAGAGGCTTCTCTTGGCACAAAAATGAAATAAAAATGATAAGGAGAGGTCATTACATTAGTAATAACTTCCAAGACTCAAATAAAAGAAAAAGAACTGAAAGTAAAACATTGGGTTATCTCCCAAGAGTGCTTTTCTTTAACGCCTTTGAGCTAGGCGCAGAAAGTGCGAATCAAGTATTTTCGAAAGAGGCATTAAGATCAACTGCAGAAGTCTTTTCAATAAGGCACTGTATTTAATCCACATAAGTTTTTGAAGACCCTTTGTGATCACGCTTTGGTTCACTCAATTCACTAAAAAGATTTTTGGGACAGATCCAATCAAAATTATTTTCAAAAGCTTCATACAATCCCAAGAGCTTGCTAGGTATTGGTATTTCGGTTCCTTCATTGTTTGTACTAACAACCTTTATATGTGAGCCAAGCTTATTGAAATGCTTAAGAACTTTCCTAGCTTCAATGGCAACATCTCTAAATTCTATGCGCAAAGTTTCCAAGCTTTCTTTTCAGGATCCTCAATATCATGGAGCTTAAGAAACATGTGTTGCATAAAAGGATTAAGGCTAGCAAACCTAGCTTCCAACATGTGAACTAAATAAGCAGAAGCAACTTCATAACTAGGAGCAAGCTCAGCCAAAGACTTTTCCTCAACATCTTTATGCATACTAGTATGATTAAAGAACTCCTCAATATTACTTTTCCCAATAATTGAACTACTACCTACTGAGAGGTCCTCCAAAACGTACTTAGGGAACAACATAATGATCTAGAAGTAATAAAGTAACAACTATAAAGGATACTAATTTTTTTGTATTTTTTGATAAAACGAAACAAGTAAAATAAAGTAAAGCAAAACTTAAAACAAAGTAAAGGATGCGCGTGCGAAACTCCCCTTGCAGAAGTCTTCTTTTTCCCCGGCAACAGCGCCAGAACAAGTCTTGATGTGGCACGGTGTGGTGATGATGTAAAATGACCGGCCAGTTGGGAACCCCAAGAGAAAGGTATGATGAGCACAGCAGCAAGTTTTTTCCTCAGTAAGAAACCAAGGTTTGTCAGTCCAGGAAAAAGCCAAACTCCAGAAGGTGATGCTTGCTAGCCTAATGATACTCCAACAAGGGCGCTGTTAACGATATCTTGTTAGCGTGTCTTCAACTAGTAGCAACGTGGAACCTGCACACAACACAACCAAATACTTTGTTCCCAACTTACGATGAGGTTGTCAATCTCACCAGTTTGCTATAAACAAAGGAATGAGTGTATCGAGTGGAAAGCAATAGTAGTATACGAGTAAAGTAAATAGTGCGAGTAAAGTAAACAGTGCGAGTAAAGTAAACAGGTGATAGCAATATAATGGAAATAGGACCGGGGTCCACAGTTCACTAGTGGTGTCTCTCCTTAAAATAAAATAACACATGCTGGGTAAACAAATTACAGTTGGGCAATTGATAGAATAAAGACAACGTGATATGTCGAGAGGATCACTATGAGATTTACTTTGGGCATTACAACAAGATACATAGACCGCCATCCAACTGCATCTATGACTAATAATCCACTTGTGGCGAATCAATCCGAGAACTCCACAAGTATTAAGTTGCGAACAATAGATAACTGCATTAAGCAAAGTGTGTAATGTAAACAAAGCATATGCCCTTGAGCATATGAATGTTGTTTTCTCCCTAGTGGCAACAACACATCTACAACCTTAGAGGTTTCTGTCACTCCCCCAGATTAAATAGAGGCATGAACCCAACTATCGAGCATAAATACCCCCTCTTGGAGTCACTAGCAACTACTCGGCCAAGATAGCTACTAACAACGGAGAGCATGGAAGATCATAAACAACATAGAGATAACATAAGATAATATTCAGCACATCAACTCAATCATAACACCAACATTCATCAGATCCCAACAAACACAACATGTAGAATTACATAACGGTGATCTCGATCATGTAAGGCAGCTCACGAGATCTAAACATGAAGCACATGGTGGAGAAGACAACCATCTAGCTACTACTATGGACCCATAGTCCAAGGTAGACCACTCACTCATCACGCCGGAGGCAAGCATGGCGATGAAGAAGACCTTCGGTGGCGATTCCCCTCTCCGGCAGGGTGCCGGGAAGAGCTTCTGGACCCTCCCAATCTTGGGTCGACGACAGCGGTGGATCGCGATATGTTTCTGGAAAAGTGATCGGGTATTTAGGTTTTTCCCGTCGGGGGGTCTTTATAGGCGAAGGGGCATCGTCAGAAGTGGACCGAGGCGGCCACACACATAGGGGGCACGGCCTAGCCCTGGGCTGCGCCGCCCTGTTGTGTGGGCCCCTCGTGGCCCCACTCCGTCTCCTCTTCGGTTCTCTGGAAGCTACGGTGAATTTTTGGATGTTTGGCTTTTGTTTCGTCCAATTCCGAGAATATTTCCTATGTAACTTTTCTAAAACACAAAAACAGCAGAAAACAGGGAACTGGCACTGCGGCATCTCATTAATAGGTTAGTTCCAGAAAATGCATAAAAATGCAATGAAGTGTAACGAAACACTAAGCAAATGGTGTAAAAACAAGCATGGAGCATCAAAAATTATTGATATGTTTGAGACGTATCACCCCTGCGGCACGACTGGTCACGACAGACATGAAGCCATGCGGTATAGACCTGGCGTGTTGGTAGGGGAGGTACTCAAGTGCGATGCAGGCCCGACGGGGCATGCATTGACTCTTGTGCCCCACCACGACACCTTGATTTCCGCGAGAAGCGGAGACTGCTCGGCGAAGTGGAGCAGTTACCACACGTTGAGTGCATGGGGAACGTGCGAGGTGGTAAATGCGGGAGTGGAGGAGGCGGTGGGACAACACCCATTCCTTATAAATAGGGTTGGATGACGTCCTCCATCCTTTTGCCACCTACGCATCTCGCCACGCGCCTTCTCCATCGCCTCCCCTCCTTCCCCTGTAGTCTTCCTGAGCATGTCGCGCCATGGCTCCGAGGAAGTCCAGGGCCAAGAAAGCGGCAGCGGAAAGCTCCCGCTCTCAAGATCCTTTTCTTCCGTTCGAGGCCGCCGGAGGTAGCCAGGGGCTCGAGCAGCTCGCCGGCTATGTGGCGGATGGGTCGAATGAGCACAGCCCGACAGTCCTAGCCCACGCCCACGAGGACACCGGTCATGGGGCGAGGGACACACGTGTCTTCTTCTGCTTCTTGATGGCGGGGATGGTTCCGCCAATGTCGTTGTTCCTCCACGCGATGCTGTCCACCTATGGCGTGGTGCTGGCGCACCTCCACCCTAACGCCCTTCTCGTGTTGGCCATGTTCCAGCATCTCTGTGAGGCGTACGTCAGGGTGGGCCCCTCAGTGGCACTCTTCCACATCTTTTTCGAGGCGTACCTAGGTTCCAATGGCTCCATCCCATGAAGCCTCATCTTTCGCCTTCACCCACACATGGTGACGCACTTCATCGCCATGCCCCAGAGGGATTGGACGAATGGCGGGCGAACTGGTGCTTCTTGAGGTTCTCGGAGGATCATGACCCTATGGCATACGCCGAACTGATGGCTGCCCAGAGGCCCTCCCCACTTGGACCGCGCCAGTGAGCATGGTCGGTCTAGAGGCTGCGGTAGAGAGGATCCAGCAACTCCGGGACCTCCATCTCATAGACCACCACATGGTGAACTCGTACCTCCACCATAACATTGCGCCCTTGCAGTGGAGCTCCTTCCCGCACCTGGGAGGTTCTCTCCCAGAATCATCCAACTAGGCTGCACTAGGAAAGCCCTTCCCAGAGCAAGGTCCTTTTGGTTTCCAACTTTCTGGTCGGGGGCAACCAGATAGAGGTGCGGAGGCCGCAAGGCGTTTGCGTGCTCATGCTGCTGAGCATGGCCGAACGCGAGGCCATCCTCGCCTCATGCCTCGTTGCGATGAATGGGGCATAGCGGCTACCCTAGTGGCGCCAGGGATGGACACCGTCGGGGCAGGCGAGGGCCTCACCATGGTGCAGAGGAGCCATCTTATCACTCGCCTTCTCGTGGCCCAGGAGACCGTCGAGGAAGGCGAGGGTTCCGATGCTTTGGTTCACCTCCCTCGGCAGCGTCTAAGGATGTTGCACCTGGCCAGCCCCCAGGCCTCCGCGCCTAGAGCAAGTAGTTTGGCGGGCGTAGCACTTCTTGTGCTGCTCCCGTGGAAAGCTCGCTCTCGGGCGCCACGGACTGGGGTGCCCTGGGATGGCACTGCTTCTTGGACTCGCCTCGGTAAGCTTCCTCGGTCTGCTTGTATGCTTTTTCTGTCTGTTCTCTTGAGTCCTCGAGTTCACACCAGTTCCTGGTTTTAATGCAGCAGGGACCCTTCCTTGGGGCTCTCTGGTTAAGAGATCCTGGGAAAGCACCTATGCCTCACATGAGCCTTCCACCAAAAGGCTTCATGGAGCCCCCGGTGAGGAGCCGCGACTCCCCGCAACGGGTAACTGATTTCCTTCTCCGTTTGCTTCCAACGTCCCTTGCCGAGATTGTCCTTCTCGGGCTAATTTTGCCTTCTTTTTCTTCAGTGCAGTTGCTAGGGTCAGCACAGTCACCGGGGGACGCATGGAGGACGTCCCCACAACGGGTACTACCGCGCGGACAGGTGCACTCTTTTCTGCCAACTCTTTGTCATCCATTTTTGCCAATTTCCCGTGTTTGTTGCCACTCAAGGCAGCTGACTTTCCCTTCTTCTTTCTTGGGTCACCAGCGACCGTGCCCTTCCTGGAGGATAGGGCACTGGAGCCTTCGGGCGGGGTTAGCTGGGAGAATGGTCCAGGACAGACTACCGCTGTCGTCTTGGACGCCTCTGTTTCGGCAACGCCCACCCACTTTCCAGCTCCGGCCGCGGATCCCATGGACATCATCCCGGGGTCACCGCGTCAGAGGGAGCCAATGGAGCTCTCAGGTGGAAGCGTCCGAGAGAGTGGCCTGGGACATGTCACCACCGTGGCCCTAGACGCTGCTACTCCGAAAGTTCCCACTCGCACACTGATAGGGTAAAGGTGCCCGATCTTTCGATGAGATGATAACTATCGATTTTTGGTGGAGGTCGACGTTGACGATCCGACTACAAACGTGCGAGACGTTGTGCCTTAGCAATCGATACACCAACTTCCGAGGCTATTGATCACGCTGGAGCTTGATCAACCTGATCACGAGGATCAATCCCTGCAAGCAATCGAAGAACCAGCAAGAATTATAGTTGCAATCAAGATATTGCGAATAAAGATGAAGGCTTTATTGAAGAGGTGGGATTCTGTCTGTGCATAGTACAAAAGGTCGATTTGACACTTGTGCCTATGGCGAAGAGTAGCTCGTGGCTAAGTCTTTTAACTAAACAAAATCCAAGTTTTAATGACTGCTAGGAGGAGTTATATATGAGGGAAAGGGCAGGGATTTTCGTATAGCCCTAATGGGCCATCCGAAAATAACCCTAGATGGGACGATTTCCACTGAAACAGCCTCCAGAAAATCCCTAAAATACCTATGACGAAAATACATGGGTTTAACCTATAAAATAAGGTGACACGGCACCATATAAAGCCTTGGACGAATTTTATGATTGAGTAACTTGTGAATTTCGTCCAAGCATCCTTGCAGCATTATGGTGGCTTCAAAGTTCTAAAATCTTCACTTGCAGCATCATCCAGAATCCTCACACGATTGCTGCCAACATCTCCATGCACGATCATGCTCCAATGCTTGTCCCTCTCACCAGTGCTAGGCCCATCATTCCTAAGTAACATAAACACATATTATTTAGGCAGCATCATATTCTCATGAATATTAGGAATAGTTCCTAGAAATGAAAGTACCTGATAATTTAGTTGGCGTGCACGAGCTCTTGTGAGAGGTCCTTGGAATTGTGGAATGTGAGGAAGTGTGGCTGTAGGTGCAACGGTTGTATCAACCGTAGGGATGTCCTCATCATCCTCCCCTTCTTGAATTGAAGTTGTCATCGATGCAATCTCATCTTCTTCTCCAAAGTATGGCTTCAAATCTGCAATATTAAATGAAGGACTTACCGTGCCCATCTCTGCAGGAAGCTCAAGTTTATATGCATTATCATTCATTTTCTCTAACACTTTAAAAGGACCAGCAGCACGTGGCATTAATTTAGACTTGCGCAAATCAGGAAAACGATCTTTGCGCAAATGCAACCAAACTAGATCTCCCACGTCAAACACAATATGCTTTCGTCCTTTATCACCAGCAACTTTATATTTAGCATTCATACGTTCTATATTTTCCTTAGTAATCCGATGCAACGTAAGAATCTGTTCAGCACGTTGTGTAGCATCAAAATTATGTTGCACCGAAGATGGAATAGTTAATAAATCAATAGGTGCACGAGGAACAAAACCATACACAATCTCAAAAGGACATAACTTAGTTGTAGAATGCACGGAACGATTGTAAGCAAATTCAATATGAGGTAAACAATCTTCCCACATTTTTAAGTTCTTCTTTAAAACAGCCCTTAACATGGTAGATAAAGTTCTATTTACTACTTCAGTTTGTCCATCAGTTTGGGGATGACATGTAGTACTAAATAGCAATTTAGTCCCCAACCTAGCCCATAAACATCTCCAAAAATGGCTAAGAAATTTAGTATCACGATCTGAAACAATAGTATTAGGCACACCATGCAAGCGAACAACATCGCGAAAGAATAATTCAGCAACTTGAGCAGCATCATCACTCTTATGGCAAGGAATAAAGTGTGCCATCTTAGAAAATCTATCCACAACCACAAAAATACTATCCCTCCCCTTCTGTGTTCGAGGTAATCCTAACACAAAGTCCATAGAAATATCCTCCCAAGGTACACTAGGAACAGGAAGAGGCATATATAAACCATGTGGATTAAGGCGGGACTTAGCTTTTTGACATGTTGTGCAGCGAGCAACAAACCTCTCAACATCCCTTCTCATGCGTGGCCAAAAGAAGTGTGTAGCAAGTACGTCTTCTGTCTTCTTTACTCCAAAGTGACCCATTAATCCTCCTCCATACGCCTCCTGCAACAACAAAAGACGAACGGAACCTTCTGGAATGCATAGTTTGTTAGCACGGAACACAAACCCATCATTGAGGACGAATTTGTTCCAAGTTCTACCCTCTAAACAATGCTGCAAAACATCTTTAAAATCGGCATCGTTCACATATTGTTCTTTGATAGTTTCCAATCCAAAGATTTTGAAGTCAAGTTGAGATAACATGGCATAACGACGTGACAAAGCATCAGCAATAATATTATCTTTACCCTTTTTGTGTTTAATAACATAAGGAAAAGATTCAATGAATTCAACCCACTTTGCATGACGTTTATTCAACTTAGCTTGACTACGAATATGCTTCAAAGATTCATGATCAGAATGTATAACAAATTCTTTAGGCCATAAATAATGTTGCCAAGTTTGTAATGTTCGAGCAAGAGCATATAATTTTTTATCATAAGTAGAATAGTTCAAACTAGCTCCACTCAATTTCTCACTGAAATATGCAACAGGTTTACCCTCTTGTAACAACACTCCTCCTAAACCAATTCTACTAGCATCATATTCCAACTCAAAAGTCTTATTAAATCAGGAAGTTGGAGTAAAGGAGCATGTGTAAGCTTATCTTTGAGTAACATGAAGGCGTCTTGTTGTGCATGGCCCCAAACAAAGGGCACATCTTTCTTAGTAAGCTCGTTCAGCGGCACTGCAATGGAACCAAAATCTTTGACAAAGCGCCTATAAAATCCAGCGAGGCCAAGGAAGCTCCTCACTTGTGTGACTGTTTGGGGTTGTGGCCAACTCGAAATTGCTTCAATCTTGGCGGGATCAACTTCAATACACTGTGCTGTAACAACATAGCCGGGAAAAGCAACTCTATTCGTGCAAAAAGTGCACTTTGCAATGTTACCAAACGAACGTGTAGCACGTAAAGCATCAAAAACAGCACGTAAATGTTCCAAATGTTCTTCTACAGATTTGCTATATATCAATATATCATCAAAATATACCACCACAAAATGTCCAATAAAAACACGTAAAACTTCATTCATTAATCTCATGAAACTGCTGGGAGCATTAGTTAAACCAAAAGGCATCACTAACCACTCATATAGGCCAAATTTAGTTTTAAATGCAGTTTTCCATTCATCTCCTAACTTCATACGAATTTGGTGGTAACCACTACGCAAATCAACCTTAGAAAACATGGTAGAGCCAGTCAATTCATCAAGCATGTCATCTAAATGAGGAATAGGATGACGATAGCGAATAGTAATATTATTGATTGCTCTACAATCAGTACACATGCACGACGAACCATCTTTCTTTGGTACCAAAATAATAGAAACAACACAAGGACTAAGAGACTCACGAATATGACCCTTGTCAAGAAGTTCTTGAATTTGGCGCTGAATCTCTTTCGTCTCCTCCAGATTGGTACGATATGGCGCACGGTTGGGCAAAGATGCGCCAGGAATCAAATCAATTTGGTGCTCAATTCCACGAATAGGTGGCAGTCCTGGAGGTACATCTTGTGGAAAAACGTCCGCATACTCCTGCAAAATGTTAGCAACAGCAGGTGGCAAAGAAGAAGGCATCTCCTCAGCTGAAAACAACACTTCTTTGCAAATGATAGCATAACATGCAATAGTACTCACATCAATTTCAGAAATATCAGATTTGCTAGCTAGCAAACAAGTACTTTTCAAACGAATTTCGTTAGCATGTTTTGGAGAAGATTTAGAAGTACTTGTAGAAGGCATAAGTTCCTTAGCAACAGTCTGATTTTCGCTCAGCTTTTTCCCCTCATTATGTGCTCTACTAGCTCTAGCAAGATCATCTTTGAAAATACTTTCAGGAGACATGGGAAGTAACACAATTTTCTTATCATTATGAACAAGAGAATACTGATTTGTGCTACCATAGTGTATAGAATTTTATCAAATTGCCATGGTCTACCAAGTAAAAGAGCACATGCTTGCATAGGAACAACATCACACTCAACATAATCAGCATATGCAGCAATAGTAAAATGCACACGAACTGTACGTGTTACCTTAACCTTGCCGCTGTTATTAAACCATTGAATGTGATATGGATGAGGATGGGGTCGTGTCGTAAGAGCAAGCTTTTCAACCATCTCCATGCTCGCCAAGTTGTTGCAGCTCCCGCCATCAATAATAATGCGAATACAGCGATCTTTAACCACGCCCTTGTTATGGAACAGATTATGGCGCTGGTCGGGCTCGGCCTTGGTAATTTGTGCACTCAAGACTCGTTGTGCAACTAAACTCGGGTATTTCTCCGCATGTTCTGCAGCCATATATTCAGAATCTTGCTCCGTGGGTGCGGCATCACATTGCTCATCAGATGCAATAAGAGCCAAAGTATCTTCATCATAATCACTGGCGGAGTCGTATCCACCATCCTCAAGAGCAATCATCACGCGGGAGGAGGCACAATCACGTGCAAAGTGACCAAGTCCACCACATTTGCGGCACTAAATTTGGCTGGACTTGCCCATAGATGCCATGGAGGACGCAACGCTCGGGGCTGGTCCCGTAGTAGTCTTCCGTGCAGCAAACGGAGGTGGTGTAGATGCTGCAGATCGCGTGGATGTGGTCGCTGGAGGTGTAGGTGCAGCAGCCCGTGACGCCGTATTCGGTGATCTCCAAGAAGAACGCCCTGCAGAAAAATTAGTTCGTGTCGCCTCGCGTCGATCCTGCACTTCACATTCAGCATTGCAAGCAAGATGGAACAAACGGGTAATAGTGTGATAAGATTTATATCTAAGAATGGTCTGAATTTCCTTATTTAACCCACCTACAAAACGTGCCATTAATGCTTCATTATCCTCCTCTATACCACAACGTAGCATGCCAGTTTGCAACTCCTGATAATAATCCTCTACAGAATTTTTGCCTTGATCTAGACGTGCTAATTTTGTAAGCATGGAACGCTGATAATATGGTGGAACAAAACGAATACGCATAGCATGTTTTAAAGCATCCCATGTAGTGATTGGATTAGCATGATTAGCACAACAATATTCAGACCACCATATGGAAGCAAAACTAGTGAACTCACAAGTAGCAGCACTGACACGTCTATCCTCGGGATAATTTAAGCATGCAAAACGCTGGTCTAATTCTAATTCCCAAGAAAGGTATGCATCAGGATTATAGCGACCATCAAACGTAGGAACATTTAATTTTAGTTTAGCAACATGGTCATCATCACGTACCAACGGACGAGGAGGTGGACGGCGAATATAGGGCCGAGGACGACCAGGTGGCTGATCAACTGTGAAGTCATCCGCGTACTCGCCCTCGTACTCATCTTCCCCGTAATAATCATCCAGCTATGCATCACGGGCCTGTGTAACACCCGTAGCTCCTGCAACGCCAGCAGCCGTAGTGCCCGTAGTAGCACCCGCAGCCGAATTTTGTGCCGGTTGATGGAGAATGCGTTGTGCACGTCCCAAAAAGGTCGGTGGAGGAGCCACGTGAGTCGGCTGTGGAGGAGGCGCGTGAGCCGGCGGTGGAGGTGGTAAGCGTGCTAGCACCTCCTGGAATTTAGCGTCGAGTTTGGCGGTGAAGGTGGTCTCGAGTCCCTCGAGTTGCTCCATCGTGTCGCTAAAACGCTTGTCCACATCCTGCATATGATCAGACAAAAGTTTGGTGACGTGAGCCTGCAAGGCGTCACCCTCCAGTGGCTCTGGCTCGGTGTTGTTTGGTGGCATGATTAGTACGCAAAAGCACAGCTATACAGATGCAACAGGAACAGGGATGGAAAATGCTTAATCTGTCAAGCAAACCAATACTCTTACCCATTCTTACCCTGCAGCAGGTGGCAATCAGCAACCGTCGTGATCAAACTTCCGGAAGATTGAATAGAGCGATTGCCAGGTGGCGTCAACGCACGTTGTAGGAATATGTGGAGCTCTGGGTGGCTGTAATATCTATAGCAAACATTCAAGACAGCAATGCAAGGTTGAATAACAGCTCAACGACGGTACTGTGCTGGTCCTAGACTAGCCCAAGCTAGAGATGCGAGCCTAGAACACCACGAATCACGCCGCAACACCGAAACGCAACAGGCAGCAGTGCTCTGAACAGCGCGCGAATGAGGCAAAAATCACTATGATGGAAAGTGTCTCAAAACGATCAGCAAGGTGAAATATCAGGATAGGAACAAGATTTTTTTTTGAAATTTCTGAAAACTGCATGAAACTGCTCCAGAAAGCGTGCAGACGCCAAATTTTTTTTTCACTATAATGGCGTATAGCTCAAAACGAACCCAGAAGCCTAAAAACAGTATAGGCCGAAAAAAATTTGGAGAAGTTTCCAGACTTTTTTTTTGCTCTCCTCCTCTTTCCTTCTGGCCGAAACTTTCTGGAACTCGGATCAAGTCACAACTCGGATCGGATCTGCAAAGATGGGAAACAAGAGTAGGAAAACGAAAGGGTGTATGTCGGTGGGGATAGCGGAATCGGTGGTGGCGGTGGTGGCGGTGGTGATGGCGGAAGCAGTGGTGGTGGTGGTGGCGGTGGTGATAGCGAAATCGGTGGTGGCGGTGGTGATGGCTGTGACCAGAACTCGAAACTCTAAAGAACTAGACGTAAAACCAGCACTGGACACGACGATGCAGACTAGAATTCGACAATGCAAATACTGAAAAGAAAAGATGCAAAGGCTCGAACTGTTTCTAGGAAAAGATCTAATCCTAATATTTTTGGCTTTTTCGTGGATTCTAGGTATGAAGATGCAATCTAAACTACGAAAACAGTAAATCTCACCGATCAACCTGAAATCTTATACCACTTGATAGGGTAAAGGTGCCCGATCTTTCGATGAGATGATAACTATCGATTTTTGGTGGAGGTCGACGTTGACGATCCGACTACAAATGTGCGAGACGTTGCACCTTAGCAATCGATACACCAACTTCCGAGGCTATTGATCACGCCGGAGATTGATCAACCTGATCACGAGGATCAATCCCTGCAAGCAATCGAAGAACCAGCAAGAATTATAGTTGCAATCAAGATATTGCAAATAAAGATGAAGGCTTTATTGAAGAGGTGGGATTCTGTCTGTGCGTAGTACAAAAGGTCGATTTGAAACTTGTGCCTATGGCGAAGAGTAGCTCGTGGCTAAGTCTTTTAACTAAACAAAATCCAAGGTCTAATGACGGCTAGGAGGAGGTATATATGAGGGAAAGGGCAGGGATTTTCGTATAGCCCTAATGGGCCATCCGAAAATAACCCTAGATGGGCCGATTTCCACTCAAACAGCCTCCAGAAAATCCCTAAAATACCTATGATGAAAATACATGGGTTTAACCCATAAAACAAGGTGACGCAGCACCATATAAAGCCTTGGACGAATTTTATGATTGAGTAACTTGTGAATTTTGTCCAAGCATCCTTGCAGCATTATGGTGGCTTCAAAGTTCTAAAATCTTCACTTGCAGCGTCATCCTGAATCCTCACACGATTGCTGCCATCATCTCCATGCACGATCATGCTCCAATGATTGTCCCTCTCACCCATGCTAGGCCCATCATTCCTAAGTAACATAAACACATCTGATTTAGGCAGCATCATATTCTCATGAATATTAGGAATAGTTCCTAGAAACAAAAGTACCTGATAATTTAGTTGACGTGCACGAGCTCTTGTGAGAGGTCCTTGGAATTGTGGAATGTGAGGAAGTGTGGCTGTAGGTGCAACGGTTGTATCAACCGTAGGGATGTCCTCATCACACACCTTCCCCCGCCGTGGATCCACCAGAGGTTACTCTGGGGATACCACAGTGGGAGACTAACCTGCGCATCTGGATCTAGATACGAATCGAGTCCAACAGGCAGAGCTTGGCAAAGAGGTGTCACAACCCGAGGCCACCATGGCTACACTAGAGTAGGAGCACCGGGACCAGGAGAGTGATCTCATGTCTCAGATCTCTGATCTGGACAGTCGAGCGTAGTCATATGAAGAGCGCATTGACGGGATCGTCTCGACCAACACCAAGCTGCACGAGGCATTGCGTAGCCAGGAGTTGGGATCCGGGTCCCGTGACGACTTCAACAACAGCTTGACGCCGCCTTGCAACATCAAGCGACCCTGAGCTTCCAGACCACCGCACTGCAAGGGCAATCTACGTGTCGCTCTCGCGACGGTAGAGTCGCGTGCGACAGTGGTGGGTGAGCACGATGCAAGCATTACCTCATCACGAAATAGCTGGAGAAGGCCCTCAAGGACGAGATGGTGGCCTCCATTGCCCAGGCTCGAGCCGACATAGTGGTGACCGAGACCGACTGGGTGTTCTGGGCCTTGCAACTCAAGTGAGGCCGGCGCTAGAAGCGCTGGGCCTCAAGCCCGCAACGATTCCGTCCGCTGGCCAAGGGGACATCACCCTCTGGTACATGGACGCTATCGGGCATATTGGCCCTCTTCCGGAGAATTTGAAGCTAGTGCGGCGGACGGAAGGAGAACGCATTATCAACTTGGTTGGCAATATCATCCTCACACGGGTGCATCACTTTTCTCCCAACTTTCCGTTTGCTAGGATCTCTGAAAGATTACAGAGCGATTCGGCCAGAAGGGCGGCCGAGGAAACCTTTAGGGCAACGATAGCCGAGATTGTTGCCAATCTTCAAGAGCAGGTTAGCCGCCGCGTGCCTAGGGCTTGAGTCCCCGGGCCCTCGTTGTATCTTTTTTTCCTGCAGTTAGGCACCAAGCCGCTAGAAGAGACACTGTTTGACCTATAAAAATATTCTGTTAGATGTACATGCACAGCCGGTGGCGGCAGCCCAACTTGTCGTGTCTTATCCAACATGTGCTTGTTATGACAATTCAAGCCATAAGGATGCTTGTAGTGAGAAATTTCTTAAGAGGACTTATATGCACTCGCCCGCTAGGTTTCCTTGCTTGCCAGGGAAAAGGGGACTGCGCTGTTCCCGCAACATCATTCTCAGCTGATTGTTCGCCAATCAAACCGCCCCTGAGCTATTGTTCATGTCACCAACCATTTTTCAAAATATTTTGGGAAAACTTTTCTTTTCTTTCAAAAAGGTGTCTTTTCCTCCGAAAGACATTTGGTAGAAACTCCTGCATTAAGACTTTTTCAAAAAGGCTTCGAGAAAACTTTCTCAAAAATCATTTGCAAAATTGTTCCAAAATGTTTTCAAACATGTTAGCATTCCAATCTAGCCGCTTCTTCCAGACTCGGGGATATTTAGAATCTTAGTTGCGAGCAGTGCCTGCCAACGCAAATGGGGACATGATCGATCTACACACGCCGCTGCTTTCCCGATCATGTGTAATGACATAGGGGTATAGCCCCCTGCTTGTGACTAAGAGAAAAATATCAACGAGTCTCAAGGCTATGTGTCAAGACGGTGACTCAATTAGGCCAAGTGACGAGGGTTAACTCGACAAATGTCCTAGATGAAGGACTTAGGATCGGGGAGATAGGGCGTCGGATGAACTCGAAGGTAAAGTTAGTCGAAATAGGTGTGTGTCGAAAGTAAACTTGGGTGTTCAACCTGGCTTGCTTTCAATCTGCCCTACACCGTCCCCTCCTGGCCCCTATATATAGGTGGCCAGGTCTCGAGGATCGGGTAGGGTCCGATATAGATTACAAATATCGACATACGGTAAAGACTCGTATTCGACTATCATTACAATTGGGCCTAGCTATATGGGCCTTAGGGGTACTCAACTAACGGGCTCTATTAGCTATACCCTTGTCAGTAGCCCCTGAGATTCTACCAGAATTGTAGATTCGGGTTGAATCTCTAATCTTCGACTTGATCAATTCTTCGACTTCTTCTTATCTTCAAATCTTCGACTTGGTCTTTCGACTTATATTTATGATAATTTGTCCGCAAGGGGTCTTGATGAACAAGCCTGACAACTCTGACGGATCAAGAGGTCAGTTAACTGCCGGAACAGATACTTGTCACCTACTTCAAATTCAATCCCCTTGGACTTGAATTCGGGATACCGGTCAAACCCACTCTTTTGCCGCATTTAGGACTTACAAAGAATGAATCCCAGTGATTCTCATGGTACCCAGTGCGTCCACCAGGATTTTCTTCGTGTCGTAGACACGGATACATGCCAGCAGAGCGCATCCATGTGCGTATACCGGGCCACACAGGACGGATCCTGGGGTCTTACCTTCGTGATAAATCACGGCATTCGAGTTTCGTTGCGATAACGCAACTCGAGAATCTTATGTCGCAGCCAAGTTTTTGACTGATAAAATCAAAGAAATTCGGATTTTAAATTAATCTTCTTCGCTCCCGATGGGAGTAATCTCTCTGCACTTTTGTCGACTATATAGTCGAAGTTTGTATACTAACCCTTCTTCATCTTCATTATTAATTATCTTATCCTCTATCGGGTGCGCGCTCAGCGCTCCCGATGAGAGTAGCCCCCGAGGCTATGTTTGGATACTTGTAGTCAGGCATAGGCTCAAAGTTCATTTCTTCTTCCTTCTGTTAACGTCTATTATTTGCAAGCCCCCAAGTCCAAGTCGAGGTTTTCATATCGTGCAACCGCAATCTTCTCTTCTTGTTCTCTGGTATTATCGTCTGCTGTGTGCAGAATTTAACTCCTATTGTAAAATATGTTGACGGGCCTTGCTTTAGCACGGGGGCCCGATAATACGTGCTTATAAATAAAGCACCCTCTAGCAAGGGTAAAAACCCTAATCAAATTCCTCCTCCGCCGCATCATCTTCTCCCTCCATCTAGGGTTTTCCTTTTTCCTTTGTCCACATGGCTGATGCAGATAGCTCCCGTCTGAATCTTGGCTCTCCGGTGGCGCCCCGAGGCCGAGGTCGCCCTCGAGGAAGCAAAAACAAGAACAACACCACTCCGGTCGTAACAGGATCATCATCGGCCGCTCCGGCTAAGCATCGCCCCGGCCGCCCACCTGGTAGTAAGAACAAGTCCAAGGTGACTGGCGCTGCTCCGGGTCTAGTCGCTCCTCCTCCTTCTACTTCCGCTGCTCCTGCTGTGCCTCCCCGAATCTTTTCTTTCCTCTGCATTGCCATGGCGCAGTGCCGCGAGATTCAGCGCCTGCCGCTGAATTTCACCAACTTCATGGATGGGCGCGAACTGCGAGAGGCGGTTCTCCACGAACAGTCTGGCAGTGGTATCCCATACAAGGTGGAGGTGTGGTATGATGGCGACGGCGAGCAGTACTTTAAGGGTGGCTGGTCGCAGTTCACAGAAGACCACGACATCCACCAAGGCTTCTTCATGGCTTTTGACTTCCACATCGGCACGTCGAAGTTCGACGTGAAGATCTACGACGGCACCCTCTGTCAGAAGAAATATGAGGCTGAAGTCCACTTCCATTAGGATTTTGCTTTTTTGTAATGTCGTTTGATAATGTCCTTGCTGCCATGTTCTCTGTAATGAATATTCGTATTCTATGTCGATGTTTTTGCTAGTACCAGGAAAACAAGTTATTGTTCTGAGGTACGCTTTTCCATCTGTCAGGTTCTTTGTGAACCAAGAATATCGGGTTCCTTTGTGAACCAAGTTATTTGAATATTTATCGGGTTGTCTGCACAACCTTTCAGTGAAAAAAGTTTTCCAAGTCGCGATAACAATTCCTTCCGTACGACCCGAGGGTTGAAGCCCCCGAGGCGAAGAAGTAATAATTGTACAATTTTGTCGAGTTCAACCCAAAGAACCTGACCTGTGGCCTCATGTTCTGGGTTCAGAGGGTTAACTCGAATTTATTAATACCACTATACTTATTCTACGCGTAAAAACGCCGTAGCTGCTCTGCATTCCATGGGTTGCTCTCATCCTTCCCAGTCTTCTTGTCTTGTAGTCGATATGCTCCTCCTGGTATTACTTCGGTGACGATGTAAGGTCCCACCCAAGGGGACTCCAACTTGCCGTGGCTGTCTTGCCTAAGTCGCAAAACTAGGTCTCCCACCACGAAGGATCGTGGACGAACTCGACTACTATGGTAGTTTCGTAGGCTCTGTTGATACTGTGTAGCCCTTTCTAATGCTTTATCTCTTGCTTCATCTAGTGCATCGACATCATCCTGCAATGCTTCTGTTGATGTTGTCTCGTCATATGCTGTCACTCTTGGAGCCTCATGTGTAACCTCGACTGGAAGCACGGCTTCTGCACCATGGACCAGGAAGAAAGGAGTTTCTTGAGTTGCTGCGTTAGGCGTAGTTCTTAGACTCCAAAGAACGGAAGGCAATTCTTCTACCCAAGCGCTCTTGGCTTTCTCGAGAGGTGCTAGGAGCCTCTTTTTTATCCCACTACATATCAGGCCATTGGCCTTTTCGACTTGCCCGTTTGTCTTTGGGTGCGCCACAGATGCGAATTTTAGCTTGATCCCTAATCCTTCGCAGTAACTCTTGAATTCCTTTGAAGTGAAATTTGTCCCATTGTCTGTGATGATGCTGTATGGTACACCAAAACGGAAAACTATTGACTTGATGAAGTTGATTGCTGCTGTAGAATCTTGAGTTGTCACCGGTGCCGCTTCTATCCACTTGGTGAATTTATCGACTGCCACTAGCATGTAGACATGCCCTCCTGGCCAGGATTTGTGCAACTTTCCCACCATATCGAGGCCCCATTGTGCAAAAGGCCAAGATAATGGTATTGTTTGTAACTCCGCTGCTGGTGCATGCGGTCTAGATGCAAACCTTTGACATGCTTCACACTTTCGAACTATATCTTTTGCGTCCTCGATGGCTGTTAGCCAATAGAATCCTGCTCGGAAAGCTTTTGCTGCTATTGCTCTGCTGCTAGCATGATGGCCGCATACTCCACCGTGTATATCTTGTAGTATCTTTTGTCCTTCTTGGGGCGTTACACAACGCTGCAGAACGCCCGTAATACTTTTCTTGTATAATTTCCCCTGCAACACGACAAACGCTTTCAATCTTCGAGTTATCCTCTTGGCCTCCACTGCATCTTCTGGTAGTTTTTGATTTATCATGTATGCAAGATATGGCTGCATCCATGTTTCTTCTATCATCATGACCTCCTCTGGTTCTGATGTAGCCCCCGAGCCTGCTGTAGTAGTCGAACTTTTTCCACTTTTTATTGATCTTTCCACTATTTCCTCCCAAAATACTCCGGATGGCACAGGTAAACATTGTGACCCGATATTTGCTAAATTGTCGGCTTCTTCATTGCTGTTCCTGCTTACGTGCGAGACTTCGCATCCATCGAACGTTCCTTCTAGATAATGGTACAAATTTTTGTAAGCCATCATGTTGTCATTGATTGTGTCACATCTGTTCATAACTTGCTGGACAACAAGGTTGGAATCTCCAAATATTTTTAGGCGAGTTGCTCCACATGCTTTAGCCATCTTCATTCCATGCAACAAAGCCTCGTACTCTGCTTCATTGTTAGAAGCCTGTGGAAAGCTCATCCTTAAGATGTACTTCAATTTGTCGCCATGAGGTGATACCAACACTACTCCTGCGCCTGCGCCTTGGACTCTTTTAGAACCGTCGAAGTACATTGTCCACACACTGGATAAATCTGGTGGTCCTGTGCTCTGCAGCTCCAGCCACTCTGCCGTAAAATCTGGCAAAACTTGCGACTTGATCGCCTTCCTTTTTTCGTACGTGATGTCCATGGGAGATAACTCGATTCCCCACAAAGAGACACGTCCTGTTGCTGAAGGATTATTCAATATGTTCGACAATGGCGCCTCATTGACCACTATAATTGGGTGCACCGCACAGTACTGTCGTAGTTTTCGTGCGGTTGTGAAGACACTGTATGCCAACTTCTGATAGTGCGGGTACCTTTGTTTTGTTGGAGACAACACTTCACTGATGAAATATACTGGCCTCTGGACGCCATGGGCTTTTCCTTCTTCGCTTCTTTCGACTACTAATACTGTACTCACCACCTGATGGGTTGCGGCGATGTACAATAGCAATGGTTCTTTCTCTTTTGGTGCGACCAGCACTGGTGGTGTGGAAAGAACTTTTTTCAACTGTGCAAACGCTGCGTCTGCTTCTTCTGTCCACTCGAATTTATCGTCTGACTTCTTCATAAGTGCATAAAAAGGAAGCGCCTTCTCCCCTAGTCGAGCAACGAAGCGACTTAGTGCCGCGACATGTCCTGCAAGTTTCTGTACGTCGTGTAGTTTCGTGGGTTTCCCCATTGTCAAAATTGCTTGAATCTTCTCTAGGTTCGCCTCTATTCCTCGTGCTGATACCAGGAACCCTAAAAGTTGTCCTGCTGATACACCGAAAGAGCACTTTGTCGGGTTAAGCTTAAGCTTGTACCTGCTCAGGTTGTCGAAGGTTTCTGCCAAGTCGCTGATTAGAGATTTCTCCTCTCTTGTGGTGATGACTACATCATCAATGTAGACTTGTATGTTGCGCCCAATTTGTCTTCCGAGGCAACTTTGCATCATCCGTTGATAAGTTGCTCCTGCATTTTTTAGGCCGAACGGCATCACTTGGTAGCAAAACACCCCATATGGTGTGATGAAGGCCGTTTTTTCTTCGTCTTCTTTCTTCAATTTGATCTGATTGTAACCAGAGTATGCGTCCAAAAATGAAAGCCTCGCGCATCCCGCTGTTGAATCGATTATCTGATCGATGCGGGGTAGAGGGAAGGGATCCTTTGGACAATGCTTATTGAGAGATGTGTAGTCGACACATACTCTTTGTACGTCTGTGTTCTTCTTGGGTACTATGACTGGGTTCGACACCCAACTCGAAGTTTTGATTTCTCTGATAAATCCGGCATTTTCTAGCCTGTGCAACTCTGATGCTATTGCCTTCCTTTTAGGTTCATCGAATCGTCGCAATGGCTGCTTGACTGGCTTTGCCCTAGGATCTACGTTTAATGCGTGCTCGACGAGTTCCCTGGGAACCCCTGGCATGTCTGATGGACACCAGGCGAAGATTTCCCAGCGCTCACGGAGGAACTCGACGAGCGCGCTTTCCTATGCGGGATCCAAGTTCACCGCAATTGATGTCGTCTTGTTTGCATCTGTAGGATGGACCTGGATTTTCTTCGAGTCCTGAGATGTGTCGAAAGCCTGATCTGGCAGGGATCGTCCAACATCGGGTAGTACATTGTGATCCGTTTCTCCTTTTAACCTCTCGTACTCCGCTGTCATGCCGAAGGTTTGCGCCATCCTGTTGAATTCCCTGTCGCATGTATTGGCTACTTCAAAGCTCCCTTGTACTGTGATTGTTCCATTGGGTCCTGGAATTTTTAACGTAAGATACGCGTAGTGTGGTACTGCCATGAATTTTGCAAATGCTGGGCGCCCCAGGATTGCATGATATTGTGACGGCCAGTCCATTAATTCAAATTCCAGCTTCTCTTTTCGGTAGTTTCCGCTACTGCCAAAGCAGACGTCGAGTTCTATTCTCCCCAAAGGGTAGTTTGCGGCTCCTGGTACTATTCCGTGGAAAGAGCAATCTGTTGGCTTCAGACTCGTCAGCGAGATGCACATTGTCTTTAGGGTTCTGGCATATATTAAGTTTATGCCACTTCCTGCATCCATGAACACTCTTCCGATGTCGTACCCTCCTATTTGTGCCTTTAAGACCATAGGCGAGTGACCTGGCCTGGGAACTTTCCTCGGGTGGTCTGCTCTGCTGAACTTGACAGGTTGTTCTGACCACCGGAGGTACTCTGTGGTAGCTGGTGGTGATGATATTGCTAGGTTGACTTGCCTGGATATGCTCTTTCGCTCTTTCTTTGACTTGGGCACCGGTTGAATCATGGCTGATATGTACACTTTTGACTCTAAGTGCCTTGCTAGCTTTTGCATTTGATATCCTTGATATCTGTGTCTTTCTCCTTGCCTCCCTTCTTGTTTTGAGCCCATGGCGCTTTGCAACCTTAGGAATGTCCTGCAATCCTTCATCTAGTGATTTGAGACTCTTTTCCCGTCGAGATACGCGTAGTGGATTCGACAAGGTCCGTATAGCATATCCTCGGCCGAAGGACCGGAGTATCTCGATTTTTCTACTCCTTTTGCCTGAAACCTCCTGCTTTCATATCCTTCCTCTTCTTCTAGTACGTAACCCGCGGCTACCTGATTTCGCTTTCCTTGGTTATCCCTGCTGTGGTGTCGCCTCCTCTGTCTACTTATTCTATCGACTTCTGGTGAACGTCCTCTTTTGTTGTTATACGCGTCCTCTCCATCAGCGAATTTGTTGGCTTGTTCCATTAGCTCGGCTACTGTCGTAGGTCTTGTTCTTCCTATTTCTTCCACGAGATCTGAGCGACGAAGTCCGGCCGAAAAGGCGTCTATTGCTCGTTCGTTGGAGACGTCCTCTGCTGAGTTTTTGATTATACTCCAGCGTTGTATATAAGAACGTAGCGTTTCGCCTTTCCTCTGCACACATGTTTTAACTTCCTCCAGTGATGCTGGGCGCTTGTAGGTGGAACGAAAATTTCTTGTGAATTGACTTTCGAGTTCCCCCCAACTTCCGATGGATTCGTTGGGTAGGGTATTCAACCAGGACCGTGCAGCGCCGGTGAGGTGCAGTTGCAAACTTTGCATTGCAGTCGCCTTTGTTCCCCCCAATATCTGCACTGCTTGCAGATAATCCGATAACCATAGGGTAGGTTCTTACGACCCATCATACTTAGGTTGGTCGTGTGGTAATTTGAATCCTTTGGGTACCCGTGTTTTGCGAACCCTGCGGGTAAAGCATAACGCACCCATATCTTTATCGTCGTCCTCGTAATTCTCTTCCCTCCAAGCATGACGCGATTTATTTACTCGAGCTTGTGCTATTATACTTCTTGCGTCCTCCTTCCTTTTCTGTCGCTTTTTCTCTTCTGACGACTCGCTATACTCGTTATCTTTGGAATTGTATCTGAACTTCTCCTTTCGATTTCCCTTGCAGCTTGTCGATTTTGTCTCTGGACCTTGTTCCCTGATCTTTCCTTCTACTATTCCGAGGCTTCATATCGCGGCTCGGTGCATATCTTCTCGTGGGTCTCCAGGTTCTGGTCTTGTAGCTAGTAAATACGCTTGTGCTGCTACTAGTGCTGCTTCTGGCGTTTTTTGTATGAAGTCATCTTCCTCCTCTTCTAGCTGTGGGATAGGGCTCCTTGAGTACCCTTCTTCTCTGCCGCATGCTGTCGCCCCCCTGTTGTGTTTTGGGTCTCCACGCCTTTCTCTGCTGTATTCTGAATCTTCACTGTAGTCTTCCCAGTATTCCTCCCTTGATATACTGTTATTATCTTGAAAAACCATATCTCTTTCCTCCCTTAGTTTCTTCCTATGCTGGTATAATGCATACTGATATCCCATTAGTACTTCTCTTCTCGATCCTTCGGGTACTTCTTTACCGTGGTTGATAGCTGACTTGATCATCCTCCATTCGCCAGCCGAGACATGGACTTTCTCCTTTTCCTTTTTGTTGTGATCTTTTACTTTGTCGACTTGCCTGTCGACATTCTCATTTCCTTTGCTATTGTTTTCTTCTTCTGCTTTAGTGATAATGACGCATAACTGATGTACCTTGGAGACGCCTTTGCTTCCCACGGCGAAGTCCTTTGCGTTGTTGTGCGTCTGGTACGCTCTTTCTTCTGAGTCGAAATTTTTCTGAATTTTGTTGCCTTCTGCGATTGGTTTTTTGTCGAAACTGACCGGCGAGTTTGCCTCGCTGGAAGAGCCTTCTGATGATTCCAATGTTTCCTTTGTTTCGGGCTTGTTTGCCGACGGATCTGGTTTCGTCGAATCCGAGAGGCGGGATGAACCCGATGGCCCAACGATGATGCTCAAACTTCCAATGGTTAACTCCATCTCTTGACTTCCGTCGAGTTCTGAACTGCTGTTGGCTAAAAGCGAAAAAGCCGTCGAATTCATGATTCCAACGCCCAGGTCCCCACGGTCGGCGCCAATTGACGAGGGTTAACTCGACAAATGTCCTAGATGAAGGACTTAGGATCGAGGAGATAGGGCGTCGGATGAACTCGAAGGTAAAGTTAGTCGAAATAGGTGTGTGTCGAAAGTAAACTTGGGTGTTCAACCTGGCTTGCTTTCAATCTGCCCTACACCGTCCCCTCCTGGCCCCTATATATAGGTGGCCAGGTCTCGAGGATCGGGTAGGGTCCGATACAGATTACAAATATTGACATACGGTAAAGACTCGTATTTGACTATCATTACAATTGGGCCTAGCTATACGGGCCTTAGGGGTACTCAACTAACGGGCTCTATTAGCTATACCCTTGTCACCAAGGGTTGACTCAACTTTGGCTTCATTGATTGTTGCGGAGTGGAATGAACACCTACCCTCCGAATTACAAATGCGGGTGGTTTAATACTCTGGCGGTCCCCCGTCTTTCCTTGCGAGGTCTTTGCTACCCGGGCGGCCCCCCGGCTTCTAACAGCGGTTTACAAGCGGGCGTCCCTGCAACTACGCTGCTCCTATGTAATTCTGTGTGCGCATCCGTAGTCGCGCTTAGTCTAATGCCAATATGCGAGTGGGCACTATTAGGATGGAAGGTTAGGAGAAACTCGATGTTCCACGAGCCCCTCATTGGGTTTTGATCCCTGTTTTCCTGGTTCGGCATTGCCCTGCCGGAAGACATGCTGCACTCAGCATGGGCCCTTCCCACTTTTGGGGGAGAGATCCTACATCCTATGGGAACTCAGATCCCATCATAAGACAAGGTTTCCCCTTTAGAGCTCCCAGGATCGGACACACCAAATTTTTATGGTGGAGTGATCCTTGGAAATAGTGGGCGAACCACACGTTCGCCCGGCTACGGATCCCGTCAAGGAAATTGCACTAGAAGAAAAGTGTCCATCTACCACGGTTGAAAATCGTGGTTAAAGGGTCATTTTTCGTGGTTAATGACTCTTTAACCACCATTTGCCTACTATGGTCTATCGACCGTTACTTATCTTTCTGCCATGGTTTTTCGACGACCGTGGTAGATGCGAGTCTTTAGCCACGAAAATTGGTTTCGTGGTAGATGGATTTCACCGGGCCACCAAAATGCTGATGTCATCCTAATCACCACGTGGAAGCGGTGGTAGATGGCAGGCCCACTCAAGGCCTGCCATCTATGGCCCACCTAAGGTTGACAAAACCTAAAGGCTCGGCCCATCTACAGCCTGCTACTGCTGGTGGGCCGGCCCATGTAAATTTGGAAAGATAGAACGGGCCGGCCCATCTAAGCCTAGCTATTTCTATGGGGCCAGCCCATAGAAGCCCACGAAATGTTGGCAGGCTGGCCTATCTAAGGCCTGCTACTAGTGGTGGGTCGGCCACCTTGTTCAGCTAGTACAAATTGGTCGGCCCATTTAAAGGCCCATTAGGCTTTCTAGCCTTTAGAAAATTGGCCCGTTAAAGAGCTCGCATGATGCCTGCTATATGTCTAGCCCATTCAATCTCAGGCCTAATAACGGCCCAATAAGGTTTTACATTATCCAGAACTATACAACCCATCCAGGCCTGCCACCTATCCAGTCCATTTAACTTTGGGCCCAATTAGGGCCTTTTAGAGGAAGGCCTTCATATAAGGCCCAGTAGAGTTTAGGCCTTCTGTAGACCCGGCAATCCTCTGTCCACTGGGCCCGTAGCCCATTAGTCAGGCCTGCTAAGTCCCATTACTATTCATTATATTTTTCCATATCATTCCACTAACTTGGCCCACCTAGGCCCATTACTGTGCATATTCTGTTGGGCCGTAAAGGCCCATACTTTTGGACCATCTATGTCATATGACGACAGGATCAGAATTGGCCCTACTATCGAGAAGCACGTAACATGTAAATATAGCGATTGAGTAAAAGTAACTAAATATTACACAAGTCGCACAATTTGAGAAATAATATTACATGCTTCTGACAAATTAAATGGGAACTGGCTACAACAATACACTCGCAGAGGGGTTCTAGAAGACGGAACAAAAATAGAACCGCTGCTTCAAACAAATCAGGTTCACAAACAATCATCCAGGACAATGACTTTTTAAGCCATCGGTTTATTTTGTTGAGCTGTGTTGTTGATTCCTTCCTTTCCTATATAACTAAATCAGCAAAATATCAGAGTAGCTATCTATCTATCTTATGGTAGCGAGATTGAAAAACAATCGCAAGTGGACAAACCAGTAACACGGCTGACTGCTCTGTAAAACGACCTCAACACTTTATATTGTGGGTTCTCCCTTATGCCTGATATTATAGAAAAGCGAGCATTCTGAAACTAAGACAAAACAAGTTTTAACAGGAGACCAGACATTTTATATAGTCCATTGTTAGATAATTTAGAATACATCATACAGACTAATGTACTGAGCACGTGGCAAACATGCATATAACAAGTAAAGCGACTACAAATATTCAGATTATGTGCCTAGTAAGCTACACAAAAACGTGTGCAGCTAGACATAAAATAGACGGAGATGCAACCAAAAGTAGATGACAACATCTTTTGCATGATAAACTGCTGAAGGGAGAATTGGTTTAATCATTGTCTAACTCCGAAATGGAAAGGAGAATAAAGCGATTGCAGTCTGAGGCTAAAATAGACTACCACAAAATGAAAAGGACAAACAAACAAGCATTGCAATGTTTTAATCATGGGGTAGCTAAGATGAAGCAAAGGGAACCAGCAATTGAATGATTACAAGCATAATACATGTTACATAGATGATGAAACAAACAATTAACAATGTCTTCCTGATATAGTCTATAAGAATATTCTGTTGTTGGAGAAGAAATACTTGGTGGCAGTCAAAGTGTAACAGTGTGTGCATCCTACAACAATTGGATGTCCAATTGCCATAGGCGGCATTGTTTCGCTCAGAAGCCAAAAGAAGAAGATCCTAAGACAAACACGCAAGTGAACCATTCTAATCATGTTGACTAGATAGATAGAAAATGAATGAACCACAATCAACTTAACAATTTGTTTCTTGAATATACTCCACTGACCATTTCAACATGGGTACTAGAGATAAGAGTCGACCTATCATGGTCAGAAATCGTATTTATTGTCAAAAGTTTGGAAATGAAAAAACAAACATTTCAATGTTTTAATCATGGGGAAGCTCAGATGCAGCAAAGTATAAACAAGAAATTGAACAATTGTATGCATAATACATACTACATACATGATGAAATGAGAAATTAACGGTGTTTGCCTAATATATACTACCAGATCATTCTGTAGTTAAAGAAATAGTTAGTGGCAGTCAAAAGTGCAACACTATGTGCAGTCTATGTCCACTTTCCATAGGTGGCATTGTCTTACTCGTCAGCCATATCACGAGATCATCATAGGACAAACAAGAAAGTGAACCATTGTGCTAATCATGTAAAATAGCTAGACAGAAAATTGATGAATGAAACCCATGAACCAACTAAACAACTTATTCCTCATATAAACTCTAGACCATTTCAACATGGGTATCATGGAGATAAGAGTCCATCCTCCTAGGCGAAATCAGATAATGCCTCAGACAAACAAGCAATTGAACCAATCAAATCAATCTAAAAAAGGGACTTACAATAGTGATAGTATTTTGTGTTGTCTTACTCCAGCTCATCTTGTAGGAAAATTGTTGAAGACGTCGGTACATGGAAAGAGAGCACTTCTACTTCTGCATAACATTCTAGCGAGTCATAAGCACAAACAGCTTGCACCATGCTAAATATATTCTATGCCGCCATACAAAAGCTACAGTAGGAGAACATATTGTATAGGTGCTTCACTATGCCAAGCACATTGTAATAAAATTTGGGACTTACAGTAGCTCTTTGTTGAGTCTCAACGCAACTCACCTTGCTGTTGATTCATTCATTTAAGATGCTCAGCACAATGGTTTGGCCATTCGTAAGCACAAAACATGATAAACAGATTATATATAGAGCAAAACAAAATGGAAATGTACTTAAAAGATACTACAGTGAAAACCCATGCTTTACTCTACAATTTGAAATGTTCCAGGTGTGAGCTCCAGGCAAAGTAAGACAAAACAATAAGTGTGGCCAGCTTTTGAAGCACCAAATTGCACTGAAAAATATAATCACTTGTGAACTAGCATACTGTGCAACATACAAAATTACCTGCATAATGAAATGAAAAATTCATCATGAATATCCTAAATGTAGTCAGAGGAATGGCACAACATTACTTAACATCTCAATATATGTGGGGTCCTATCATAAAATATCATCACTCTAATCATCAGCCAAAAAAGACAGTGCCATAGACAATCAAGCAATTCAACTATCATGTGCCTTATATATCTAAGATCATTAGAATTAAACTGGGGACTTTATGTTAGCCCTTTGTCATGTCTAAACAAATCTCATTTTGTTGGTAGACTCATTTACGATGCTCTGCTGATGATATGCCCACTCATAAACACGTGTTGATTCAACATGATAAACATATTGCAAATATATTAAAACCAAAAACAAATGTACTTGAAAGATCATAGCAGTGCAGTGCTTCACTCCACAACTGAAGTGTTCCAGGTGAGAGTTCCATGCAAAGCCATCGGTTATTTTGGTGAGCTATGCAGATTATTCCTCTCTTTTCTGCATAACTGAATCAACAAGATATAAGAGTGGCTACCTATCTTTCTGCTATTAGTAAAACTAAAAAGTTTGAAAACTTGTCATACCAGGGTTAGCGTTGCTGCTCTGTGAAATGACCTTAACACTTGATACTGTGGGTGCTTCCTCCTGCCTGATATAACAAACGAGCAGTTTGAAACTTATGCAAGAAAAGAAGTTTTAACAGGAGACCAGATAATGAGACTATACTGTCCACTGTCAAATAATTTGAAACGTATCATTTGAATGATATAACAAAACAAGCAGTTAACAGCAACAAATCATGTAGACTAATCTAATTATCGTGTGGTGAACATGCATATTAATTATGAATCAAGCGACAACAGGTGATGTGCCTTGTAAGCTAGCCATACATACGCAGTTGGAGATCTACCATTATGTGATTCATATCGACAGCCAGATCATAGCAATGCTTTAATCATCGACCAACTCGAGTAAAGCAAAAGACAAACAAGCAACTGAGACACTGTGTGCAACATATGCTCTACATATATAATGAATTTAGTAAGAATACAACATAGAGTTCACTTGGAATAATCTAAAACCTGCGATATTGCTAACAAAACACAGCACGTAGAGAGATATTATTAACTAGGTAATTTCGAAAAGAGATATTGTTACCAAGGTGAAGCGGGCTACCAAGAGGTTGCAGTGACTGCCAGCAGTGGGGATGCAGATCTAAGATGGTTGGCCCCTACGATGGGCATGAGCGTCGGTGAAGCAGATCCGTGTAGTGAACGGGGAGGTCAGTGAAGCGCGACAGGAGCTGTACATGAGGGACACTGGTGAAGTAGATCCCTTGCATTGTATGATGGTGTGGTGGCTCCTGTACGGTTGCGGTCGCTGTTGGTGGCAGTGAAGCAGATGTGTGGCGGTCGACGATACTTTGGTGCGGTGGACGAGAGAGTTGGTGATGTAGATCCGGTGCAGTGCACGGCGGAGTCGTTGAAGCTGGTCAGGTGGATCGGGTGAACTAGATCCGGTGTGGTGGCCGTTGGTGAAGAGGCTTCGGTACGATGGTCGAGACCGCAGCTGAAGCGGCTCTAGTAGACTGGTCGATGAGGACTATCATATTTAAAGGTGCGGTGGGTAGTGCGGGGATGAGCGGCGGTGATGTTCCGGCACGATGGTGGTCTTGGGGGTGAGAGTTTTAAACATGAGGGGCTTGGAGTTTTCCGGATGATGATTTGTGTGTGGGGGAGGGAGTACCCGGGAGGTATGGTTGGTGGGGGGCGCATTGGAACCATAGAGGGAAAATAGTTCGCAGTGTTTGAAACTTTGGGGCAAGAAAATAATTTCGGGGGAGTGAGGGAACGTATAGTTTGTAGTGTTTGAAACTTTGGGGCGCGAAATATTTCAGGGGAGGCACCAGTTAAATTTGGCTACTAGTACTAGCGTACACCCTATTTTCAGATCCAACTAGATACGCCTAAAATCCACCTATATATAGAAAATTGCACATAGCACCAAAATTTGGTGCCATTGTTGCGCAGAACCCATAAACAAAACAACTTTTATGGCTGACCCAGTTGCAGCTAGCAGATGTAGCTGATTTTGGGACTTAAAAGTGTATCTACTCCATTAGATTCTTGTCATTTTGGGTTGTCAGAGTTTCTTAGTTTATGCTCGAATTTACAAGGATTTTGCATTAATGTGATGAAAGAAGTCATTTAAAATGAAAGAAAATTAATCCAAAGACACACATCAAGTGCATCTTGTCATTCAAAAATCTAGAGCATAATCTCTATATTCTAGATTTTTCATATGCATAATGATAGGGTAAAGGTGCCCGATCTTTCGATGAGACGATAACTATCGATTATGGTGGAGGTCGACGTTGACGATCCGACTACAAACGTGCGAGACGTTGCGACTTAGCAATCGATACACCAACTTCCGAGGCTATTAATCACGCCGGAGCTAGATCAACCTGATCACGAGGATCAATCCCTCCAAGCAATCGAAGAACCAGCAAGAATTATAGATGCAATCAAGATATTGCGAATATGGATGAAGGCTTTATTGAAGAGGTGGGATTCTGTCTGTGCGTAGTACAAAAGGTCGGTTTGACACGTGTGCCTATGGTGAAGAGTAGCTTGTGGCTAAGCCTTTAACTAAACAAAATCCAAGTCTAAACCCTAGACTGCGGTGGCTATTTATTGATCTGGATGGGGCTGCGCCTGGGGTTCCTCGAGTTCTCGTGAGCGTGGCCGTCTCTTCTTGTTGGACCTGATCGCAGTCATCCATCTCCAAGTATTGGGCCTGCTTCCTTTGTATAATAAACATGCATAATTGAATAGCACCATGGGCCTCGGCCAGGTGATCAAAGTAACACTCGATGGATCCTTGGCTGATGTATGCTCATGAATACATATTGGAGCCATACATGAAGGAACCCACTCCATTGGGTTAAACGCATGACACATATAATTTACTTGCTATTTTAACTCGCATCTTAACGCGTGGCACGTACATATCTTCAGTAATTCTGCATGAAATAAATAGATATGTAGTAAGTCTGCCTCTAATTATTAAATAATATATTTTAGAAGCACTACTAGAATTCACCTGATAAATATGTCTGCGAGTAATCAATTTGGTCATATCCGAGGTATCCAGGTCCTTGTCATCCTCCCTTTCTTCAAAATAAAGCCGTCCTCGGCGATGTTTATCTCGTAAACATGCTAGCAAAAGACACAATGTGTGTTTATTATATATGTATATGTCATCCGTTTTGACTGCCCTCTCGTATTGCACATTTAATATGTTACATAAGAAATCGTTGTAGTAGCTCAAACATACATCGCAACTCAGTTTGCATATATAAGTCAAGCATATCTTACTACCTTTCAAATTAAAATGCTCATCATTAAACCATCCCAACATTGGTACACAGAAGTGCAAGGTATCCAAATTTCTAACCACTACATGCTTATGGAAGAGATCACGTGGCATACAATTTGGCATAGAATCAATATCAGTGTTGGAGGTCATATCAAAATGATTCAGCATATGTGGAATTTCACGTTCTCTCAGACTGATGAAATTAGGAAAACTATCACATGTAATGCATATTTCATGCACCAAAAAGTCATTGTCTATGCCATAATCTCCAATTAAATTAAATTTAAAATTAGGGGCATAAACACTCTTCAAAGGACGCAAGCATGTGATTTCAACAATCTTATTTCTAGCATGTGACAAAAACATTGGTGGATCCATCTTAATAGAAAACAAAGAATTAGCATGGAAAAATGTGGCCAACTCTTTGTTATTCGTAGCCAATTTTTGTATGACCCAAATTAGATTCAACTATAAAATCACAAGGTTCATTCTTGCGAGCAGTAATTTCAGTTTGGGCACTCATATCAATAGAAGAACTAATTTCAGCAATAGAAGCACTCAAAATGGTAGGAATCGCATTTACACCATCCTCTATCCCATGTCCATTCTCGTCAACAGGTGCACTCAAAATAGCATTTGTCTTAGTTGTTGGATCACATGGTACATGCAGATCAATAGTATTATCTTCTAATATAGATGGTGTGATCAAATCATTGGTTACCTCAGCGCATGATATGTCTAAAACAATAGAGCATTCATCATGTGAAGGAACAAAATCAGTACCTTTACCATTACCTTGTAGATCCATCTCAGACGATGTAGGTACCGCAGGTGATGACACCTCATCAGAAGTTCGAGGTGCTTCACTCGCACTCGTCGACGTAGTGAAAAAAATCAATCGGCTTCGTAAGTGTGGTTGTGTGGTATACACATCTCCGCATATCCTGTTCAACTTTACAAGCAAGGCGAAACAATTGTTTGATAGAATAATATTTCTCAAGTATGAGTAGATCCTGAATATCATAGTTTAAACCTCTCCAAAATCTATCTATTAAATCTTCTTCACTTTCTTCTAAAAATGAATAAAACAAGGTGTTTTCGAAAGCATCATAATAATATTTTACTGTATCACTACCTTGACGTAAATTTTGCAATTTTTTAACCATGTTACGAGTATGATATGGTGGAACAAATCTATATCGCATAGCAAGTTTCAAATCATGCCAAGTAGTAGGTATATAATCAGGATATAAACGACAATATTCACTCCACCACATAGAAGCAAAATCGGTAAATTTACTAATTGCAGCCTCTAGTTTCTTAGTCTCAGAAAAATTATGGGAGACAAAAATATCGCTCATTTCAAATTCCCAATCAATATATAAACTAGGCTTATAGCGACCATTAAATGATGGCATGGAAATAGTAACCTGATTATTTGTCTTAACCTCTCGTGGTCGTTGTCATAATTTGCTAGGTGGTGGTACATCTCCGACGATAGACGAAGCCCAAGAACTTCGAACTCCAGAATCTGCCATGATTAGTAGAAGACAAGAAACAAATCGCAGGTATATGTTCCTATCAACTACTAGGATGTGGTGGTATGTCGCTCACAGTATTTGCAACTATTAAATTCTTACAAGTTCTTACCATGCAGCAGGCGGTGATCGGCAATCCAGCGATGTCGAATAACTCCAGAAGCTTGATAAAGCGATAACCAGGCAAACGTACAACGCATGATGTAGAAATATGTGGAGCTGTAGGTAGGCTTAATATATGTGGAGAAAAATATGCTAAAACCACAATAGTCAATGTAAAGCTGAAAATCCGCTCAAAGTAGTCAAGTGCTGGTTCTAGTTTAGTCTGTACTAAAGACGCGAGCCTAAGACACAGATGAAAAACACACTGCTACAACAAGTCGGAGATATGCACGACTGAATGGGATGTACGTGAGCTTTATTGTGGCGGAATCACACTCTCAAGCAGCTGCGTGGGCAAGAGCGCAGCCTGAATTGACGAAGTACCGATAAAAGCGGCAGTTGGCCAAGGAAGTATACCACTCAGTTCAAGACCTGTTTTTTGTAAGCGACCTGTTTTTTGTTGTCTGTTGCTCTCGTCAACTGCCGCTTTTATCGGTACTTCGTCAATTCAGGCTGCGCTCTTGCCCACGCAGCTGCTTGAGAGTGTGATTCCGCCACAATAAAGCTCACGTACATCCCATTCAGTCGTGCATATCTCCGACTTGTTGTAGCAGTGTGTTTTTCATCTGTGTCTTAGGCTCGCGTCTCTAGTACAGACTAAACTAGAACCAGCACTTGACTACTTTGAGCGGATTTTCAGCTTTACATTGACTATTGTGGTTTTAGCATATTTTTCTCCACATATATTAAGCTTACCTACAGCTCCACATATTTCTACATCGTGCGTTGTACGTTTGCCTAGTTATCGTTTTATCAAGCTTCTGGAGTTATTCGACATCGCTGGATTGCCGATCACCGCCTGCTGCATGGTAAGAACTTGTAAGAATTTAATAGTCGCAAATACTGTGAGCGATATACCACCACATCTTTACTATTTCACCACCAACTCGACATACATCATTTGAGTGATGAAAATACCCCTACAAACTTAGACATGTTACAAACCGTGCCACCGCCAAAGTTATCAGCTAACCTACCTCTCCTGTGCGCCGCCTCTACCTGATCCCCTTTTCTCCTGCGCCGCCGCAGCCGCCTCTGGCACCCATATCGCAGGCCAACCCATATCGCAGGCCACCAAGGCCCTCCCACCACCAGTCCTCCGGCGCTCAAGAGCACGCCGGCCAGCCGTCCCCATGCTCGCGCTTGCTCCCGTGGCCGTCTAGGACACCTCGAGCAGCCGAGGGCAGGGTAGGCAGGAGAGCTCCATGCGTGACCCTGGTGGCAGATGGGGACGACGCTGGCGCTTGTTGACAGCCGCGTCCGGTGGGAGAGGCGTGCGCGGAAGGAGATCGCCACGATGCAGAAAATGGCGGAAAGGGGCAGAGGACAAGTTGGTCATCCCTGAGATGTTGTTGCCACCGTATACCTGGAGCTGTTAACGGCGACTTCAGTGACCATGGGCTCGCGGCTAGGTACCTTCGAAGGCCGCAGGTGAGGCTCTTCTCCATCTGATCCAGGACTTTTTATACCGTTGTTATCCTGCTCATTGGCCTTATCTATATCGCTGGAGAAGGATTTCAGATTTGGAAGATGAGGCGTGAGGAAACTTCTTCTATTTTAGTAGCACAACAGCATCGGAAGCAACAACAGGAGGATGAAGAGGTGCGTCCTAGATTTGTATTGCTTCGGGCAGTATTCACCAGTATTCACGTATGCAAGTAAAAATACTCATATAGTGAGCATCCTATAGTATTCAGCTTTGAGCTCGAATTTCAGAAGTTTAGAAAAATTCTAAAATTGTCCTTTGGTAATCTCAGTTTTGGGCAGTATTCTAAAATTCTATACACTTCGGGCAGTATTCTCCCATTGCATTTTACATAGTAGATTTGCAGATTTTTAGAACTTGATTCATCGGAATGACCCAGTGTTGACAAAATAGATTTTTATTTACTGAAATATGTTGCTCAGTTTTGATTGATTTGGTATTGTTCTATTTTATTAGAAAGCTGATGTAGTACAAACTTTAGAATTCTACAAGATATGATCCCAATTATCTAAGAAAGTTGTTTTTTATATCCATAAATGCAGGTGTTTGGGGCTATTTTGAGTTTGAGTTTCTCTAGCTCACTCAGGTTGAATGTACCATGTCTCATGATATTGTCTCTGGTTTTGGTCATCTCTGGGAATTTACTGAAAAATGGGAGATCGATAGCCTACTTGAATGTGAGTGGCTACCTTGATGACAATATATATCCAACCAATTTCGATGGCTCTTCCAAAGAACTAAGGAACAGTCTATACAGAGATTACAAATAGTTAAGCAGTAAGGTCACATTTGTCCACAACCTTCATAAATTTGTTTACAGTACCTTGATGAGTTACTTATGTATGTAACTTTACTTTAAAGCGTAGCGTTGACTAACACTGTGTTAATCTATATATTCATACAGTACCAACTCATCTAAAATATACTCATTAGCAAGTTTGTACATGCATTTGTTTTAGTACTTTCCTCAGATTAGCTCTAAAGCACATCATACTGATGACTGTCAATTGAGTGCAAGTACTTCTGCATTAAGATGGAGATCCCCGTTTGAATTCCTACAAGATACCGCACATCTGGCTTCATTCGACTAAGTAAACAGGATTTGACCTGGCCTATCAATTCTTTCTGTTTGGTCCTTAGTGTGTGTGGATTCTATATGACTTGGTATGCATGAACAATAATGAGTGAATATTCAATCGTAAGTGTATTATACTTGGCTAAGATTAAAAAGTAAAATGTCTTCACTGCAGTTCTTCCTAACGAACTTCCTAAAATTTCAGTTTTGTACGTAGGATATTTTATACTATAAAAAAATGTGAAATTTGGTTTTGATTAGGCTGGACAAAATCCAGTTGAGGACGTAGCCAGTTGAGCTCTTCAGTTTGCAGAGTCTTCTTCGCATCGTGAAGTTCAGTTGGGGTATCAGAATCCACTAGGGCATGCTCGGACAGGGACATCACATATTTGTGTGCGGGCGCAGATGGAACTGCAGCTTAGAAGCAGAAGCCAGGGGCAGTATGTCGCTTTCCGGTTTGTTGTTACTTCATGATCTTTTGATAACTTTATTTCTTCCAGTTTAACCATCTCTTCTGCCTGCATTTACTTAACATTTGATTGCAATGCATCAGCAATGTTTCCATAGGCATAGCCACTGAAATTTCACAACTGTTATCTTCGCCTTTTTCTATTTAACTCTGTGTCGTGTCACTGATTTTTACCTCTCTGATGAAGTAATAATATGCTTTACAAGACTAGCTGACAAGCGCAAAAATTTAAAATTCATCAGCATACTTTCGAGTGTAACCTGAATATACTTGACCGTGTTCTTTTGCTTTTTTCACCATCAACTTACTGGCTACAAGGTCTCCGTACCTTTTGTGTTTTAATGCTTTTCCATGAGGGTATAGATCTCTTACCTCTCAGTTCGACAGTTATCCAATAGAAGTCTAATTTTGATTTGATACTTTATGGAGTTCTCATATTAATATCAAATCCTGACATTAATCCACATTGTAACTTCACGTAGAATGCCATGGTTCCTGTATTTTATTGTACTTCCCCAGTTTCTTTTCTTTCATAACTTTGTTGCTCTAGCTTTTTTCCCTCTCCCAACTAGAAGTGCAAGTATGGCATGCACCCACCTTTTTCTGTTCTCCTAGGTATTTCATACTTTGTCATCAGAATAAAGGTTTACATCTATATATTGTTGATTCATCGTGTGTTTCCATTATATTTTCAGAATGGAGTCGATTTAGGTTGTAGTACAGAGGATCTTCCAAAAGGTAGTTGGACGTTTAGAATTTTGGTTTCTTAAGATGAATGATACACTTCACTTCTATATGATTAGATGTATGCGTTATGCCTGTATCAGTGTAGTGTGTACTTGATTTGTGCTAGCTTAATGTTGGTATACAAAATTCCCTATGTGCTATAAGAGACCATGCAAGGTGATTGTTTATCCTTATAATTTTCTTGGCATCTAATTATAATTGACATGTAGTTTTTTCCCACTATAAGATCAATTATATTTTTGGAACATAATTTAAATAGTTTGAAGGATTGACAAATTTCTATCGCTAGGCCCTCTGCATGCTCAGAAATAATACTAATCTGGGTGAAACCTCTTTCCTACAAATGTATATACCTTGCCAAATTTTCTAGCACTTGGTCCTTTGTGTGCTCACATTTAGTGTTGTTCTCTGTGGAAAACTTTTCCAGCAAACTTATATTACCTAAACATAATTCATTTTTTCTTTATTGCTTCAAGTTTTCCCCGGAATGCTATTTGTTTCCATGACGTCTTATGATATACTTATAGGTTATTATTTATACAATGTTTGGTTACCTTGGTTGCTATATGTTAGCCATTTGACATCAGGTATTCAGGTTATTGATGTGGAACCATTGCTGATCATGGAATTTTTGTGTAGAAATTGAGAAATATTACCAGATTCAAGCTATTTGTCTCACTCTTTGTTTCCTTTAACCCTAATATACACACTGAAGTCTTACTATACGGAATTCATAACGGAAGAGATCCAAGGACACGGTTTACATTTTCAATTGTCCTTTTTCTTTTCAGATTTATGTGCAGATCTTTAGTGAAAAGGATATTATGCAAGATATGATTAACTATAGTGCATGATTATAATGAGGATCTTGATCTCATCGGCAACAAGGCCACAGGTGACGGCATCACCTAAAGAGGCATTGCCTCTTTCATCCCTACCCAACCATCGTCTTCTGACCTGATCAATTGCATAGCTGCATGGCGTGAACTTTTATCAGCATCTCAGGTTAGTACTTGAATTATAAGGTTGGGTGTGTCCGGTTATGTAGGCTTACTATTGCTGGATGAATTGCTTAATTTGCATCTTAATTTTGGTCCAGGCTCGCCTATAGTTTTGCTGGTAGAAAAGTTTTGGCATGTCAGCAAGCCTTCTGGCTATGCTTTAAATGAGAGGTGCTTTCATAGGATAATGGCACTATAGATTACGAAGAAAATGGACATGGCAGAATTTATTTTGGTTATCTTCTAATATTATATATCTTTCATATTCCTTAGTTGAGCACTATTTAGTAGTTTGTTTGATGTTTCACGGCAAAAACATAATTATGCGTTGGACAATAGAAAAAGATGTGGAGGGTGAACTTTAATAGGTTCAGTGCAATTGTGGTTCAGATATTGTTTGTAAAAATGCTGAACACATAAAACGCCTTTGATATTTATTATTTACTTAGGTTGAGAAAAAGGAGAGGGATATATGGAAGAAGTCTTGGAAAGTTCTGAAGAATATGCAACATTACATGTTTGTTTGGAAAGGTATGATGTGGTATGTATAGGCATGCCATTTTGACCCTCTTCAGCTCAGTTCTAATAGTAAAACTCTAATTGTATGGGCTGTTGTTATAAAACTTTGGTTGCCCCGTTTGATATAAGATTCGTTAACTAAAATGCAAATTACGTTTCCATGAAGTAATTAGATAAATTTTGTTTCCTCCAAGTTTAAATTTGGTTGCTTACAATGTAGTTGTTTTATGCTTCAAGAATCAAGATCGTAGCAGTGCTTTTGCTTTTTGCGTCTGTGAGGTTGTTTTTCTCTGCAATGATTTCCGCTCATTTTGCTGGTAGATCTGTTAATTCATGGGTACACAAATATGCTGTTGTATTTGCTGCGTTTAATCCTTACTTGCCTCAAATTTCAAGAAACTTGACACGACAATCATTGTTATAAATACGATTTCGGAATGGCATGACATGAAAGCCCATCAAAGTACCATGGATCCGTTTCTTATTTCTTTTCTTACCTAGGCTGATACTATATGCAATCTTGCATCAAGATTTAATATCTTTATGGTACTGTCACCTACTTAGAAAATAATAGCAGGCGATGGACACAACGGAGAGGCGTTCACAAGATGAATGGCGATAAGGAGGCAGGCGTGCTACTGGGCGTGTTCTTTGCAAACAGATATGGCGGGGCTTGTCATCGTGTAACGGAAGCATCAGGCTGGCATTGTTGGTTTACATACAATGACTACTTCGCACGCCTCAACCTCATCTGATGCCTGCTCTGTCCTTCCATCTATTTGCAGTTCATGTTACAATACTCAAACTTTTGTACATAAAGCAAGGCCCATGAAAACCCTTTCGTGAAAAATCTTCTTAAAATACTAGATTATTATTTTGATTATTATTTAAGTTGTGTTAAGTTTTATGGTTACTTAAATTTTGAATTACAAGGTTTCTTATGACCTATAAACTATTGGCTCTCAAAAAGGAGAAGGAATTGTTTTAATAATTCCTATATATTTCACAACTCTAAGGGGGAGTTAGGAGTAGAAACCGCCACGATGCTGTCAAAAGTGATATGATTGTTGGAATCTCTCCTAAATCATGGATATGGGAACAAATTGACTCCCCAATGTTGGGGAAAAAACAAATGCAACGGTCAATATAGAGAGAAAGAGGGAGCGACTGGTGCGGAAGAAGGAATGATCAGACCAAGGTGTTCGGTTTGAGTAATCCAAATTGCATTCTTTCGCTTGGTTGGATGGTGGGATGCTGTTAAAATATTCTAATAATTACAAGAATTTTGTTTAACTGAAGTTCCGTGGCAAAGAATTTTGTTTAACTGAAGTTCCGTGAAGCCACCAACTCGACATACATCATTTGACTGACAAAAATACCCCTACAAGACCAGCCATTATACAGCTTTACCACAGCACAAATCAGGACTATTAATCTCATCTCAGTGACCACAAACAATCGCACCCATCATAAAAGGTAAGGTCTAAAGTAAATCACCGCACAAATGAAATAGTACTAATTGGTGATTTGATGCACAATTAATGGGATAATTAATTACTTTCCTAACTAATCCTCCCTACCGCATGCAGCTCGTGTCACATCCGTCAAACGTTTGCTGATTTGGACGACTAATATGGAGTTTTCAACGCTCCGCTAATCGCTCTGATTAATGTCTCAATAATTTCTCCGATTCGTTTCCATCAATTGCGCTCCTCGCTGCCAGGCACCCTCACATCTCATCCCCACGCCCTTATGCCGAGCGGGACATTGCCGTTCCTCTCCTCCACCACGCGATTGGCATCGTTCTCCTCTGCCGCTGTGTCCTTGGAGGAGGTTGACGAGTTGCACGCCGCACTTGAGGAGATCCCCTGCGTGGACACCAAACCACTAATTAAGGATGACAGGGCTCACGACGCAAATGTTGCAGTCTTCGTTGGCGGCCGGGGCAGGGGCGCAGGTCGAGCTGATGCATGCTTCCTGCCTGAGACGACATGCGTTGTTGTCCTGCCTACAACGCCCTACCCGCGCCGCCCTACGCCGGCGCGGTGCCCTCGCTATCGTGCCCTGCTCTGCACCTCCAACGCCATGCCATGGGCCGTCCCGCACAGTTGACTCCTTGCATTAGGTCACTGCCCCGCCACGCGCCATGTTTGTTCATGACCTTGTCCTCGAGGCTGCCATGGTCGGCAAGTCTCAAGCCAAGCATTTTGATTGCGCCCAGCTCCTCAAGACCGCCAGGTCGGCACATCCCATGCTGAGGACTTCAACATAGCACATCTCGATGCAATTTCAGATATGGGACACTTCGTTCTCTCATATTAATGTTAATTACCAGACATTTTTTCTTGCAATTTGGTTTTCGGCTCTCTGACTACCTAGACGAAGTATGAATTGTGCATTATTTCACTGTGCTTCCCTGCTATACATGTATGGATGTATCTGAACTTCATTACCAACCGGCAAATCACATGCTCACTTCTGGATCACGTTGTCTTTGTTTTATAAGTTTATTGCTTATTTGTTCTACTCAGTATTAACACTAAATTTAGTAAGGATAGTTTTTATGGTAGTTTGGCTAAATGTGCTTGAGGCAGAGGCATTGCTTATTTGTTCTATGAATTTTATTTGTTTCTTCAGATGCGAGAGCATGATAAAGTGGCAAGTGCAGTCACTGGCAGAAAATATCAATAGATTTTCATGTTTAGCACACGATGTAAATTAGAAACTTGTATTGTCGATTAACTTATCCAATACAAGATGATTAGTTATATTTTCTTAATCATATGCAGGGTTTTTTACACAATTAATCATATGCAGGTTACTTTGGCCGTTGTAGACAGATCTGAGGCTTAGTACATAGGTCATATTCGAGAACTAGATTTGAAGGATCTCCATACAAAATTAAGAGGCAGCATGACCATACAGCTTGCGAAATGTTGTTTCTGTGGGATGGGCACAATATTTATTCCAGGTGACTACTTAGTTAATCTTTACACCTCTATTTATTTCTATTTGAACAACATGCCCTTTTGTGCAGGCTTTTCGACTTTGCGATTTGTCGATAATCTAAAGCTCATCCCAATACTTCAAAGATATATCTAATGAGGCCATTGTTGAAGGTGATAAATTTTATGTGGTCATTATGATTTTATTATTTGTGGAGTATTTGCTATACTTTCTTCTAACAATACTCGGTTTATGCATACTCTATGTGTTCCTTAAGACGTCTCTACTGATATCTAATCTTCTATCTTCTTCTAAGCTATAAAATTGGAGTTGGTGGTGAAGGCACTTTTTAACATACATCTTTTGATTTCTGATTACCCCTAACCAAAAAAAGGCAGATCTTCTCTCCTTACTTATTAACGATTACTTAGGGGATGTAAATCATCCTTTTTGCCTCACAGTTTGCATAGCTCTTAATCAAAACAGATTTTGCCCACAACCGCATAAACTGGCCTATTAATGTTGGGGAGAATAAATGGCATGCATACATGTGGAGCTTTATTTTAGGAGAAGGATAGCACCTATTTAAATGAGCTATTAAGTTTTATTTGGACGAAATTTGCCTACAATGGCATAAATGACCCAATAATCTTGCGGTTAGAAAGTACTTGTGTAGACCGTAGCAACGCACGGGCATTTAGCTAGTCCTAGTAGTTGATAGGAACATATACCTGTGATTTGTTTCTTGTCTTCTACTAATCATGGCAGATTCTGGAGTTCGAAGTTCTTGGGCTTCGTCTATCGTCGGAGATGTACCACCACCTAGCAAAATACGACAACGACCACGAGAGGTTAAGACAAATAATCAGGTTACTATTTCCATGCCATCATTTAATGGTCGCTATAATCCTGGTTTATATATTGATTGGGAATTTGAAATGAGCGATATTTTTGTCTCCCATAATTTTTCTGAGACTAAGAAACTAGAGGCTGCAATTAGTAAATTACCGATTTTGCTTCTATGTGGTGGAGTGAATATTGTCGTTTATATCCTGATTATATACCTACTACTTGGCATGATTTGAAACTTGCTATGCAATATAGATTTGTTCCACCATATTATACTCGTAACATGGTTAAAAAATTGCAAAATTTACGTCAAGGTAGTGATACAGTAAAATATTATTATGATGCTTTCGAAAACACCTTGTTTTATTCATTTTTAGAAGAAAGTGAAGAAGATTTAATAGATAGATTTTGGAGAGGTTTAAACTATGATATTCAGGATCTACTCATACTTGAGAAATATTATTCTGTCAAACAATTGTTTCGCCTTGCTTGTAAAGTTGAACAGGATATGCGGAGATGTGTATACCACACAACCACACTTACCAAGCCGATTGATTTTTTCACTACGTCGACGAGTGCGAGTGAAGCACCTCGAACTTCTGATGAGGTGTCATCACCTGCGGTACCTACATCGTCTGAGATGGATCTACAAGGTAATGGTAAAGGTACTGATTTTGTTCCTTCACATGATGAATGCTCTATTGTTTTAGACATATCATGCGCTGAGGTAACCAATGATTTGATCACACCATCTATATTAGAAGATAATACTATTGATCTGCATGTACCATGTGATCCAACAACTGAGACAAATGCTATTTTGAGTGCACTTGTTGACGAGAATGGACATGGGATAGAGGATGGTGTAAATGTGATTCCTACCATTTTGAGTGCTTCTATTGCTGAAATTAGTTCTTCTATTGATTTGAGTGCCCAAACTGAAATTACTGCTCGCAAGAATGAACCTTGTGATTTTATAGTTGAATCTAATTTGGGTCATACAAAAATTGGCTACGAATAACAAAGAGTTGGCCACATTTTTCCATGCTAATTCTTTGTTTTCTATTAAGATGGATCCACCAATGTTTTTGTCACATGCTAGAAATAAGATTGTTGAAATCACATGCTTGCGTCCTTTGAAGAGTGTTTATGCCCCTAATTTTAAATTTAATTTAATTGGAGATTATGGCATAGACAATGACTTTTTGGTGCATGAAATATGCATTACATGTGATAGTTTTCCTAATTTCATCAGTCTGAGAGAACGTGAAATTCCACATATGCTGAATCATTTTGATATGACCTCCAACACTGATATTGATTCTATGCCAAATTGTATGCCACGTGATCTCTTCCATAAGCATGTAGTGGTTAGAAATTTGGATACCTTGCACTTCTGTGTACCAATGTTGGGATGGTTTAATGATGAGCATTTTAATTTTAAAGGTAGTAAGATATGCTTCACTTATATATGCAAACTGAGTTGCGATGTATGTTTGAGCTACTACAACGATTTCTTATGTAACATATTAAATGTGCAATACGAGAGGGCAGTCAAAACAGATGATATATACATATATAATGCACACACATTGTCTCTTTTGCTAGCATGTTTACGAGATAAACATCGCCGAGGACGGCTTTATTTTGAAGAAAGGGCGGATGATATGGACCTGGATACCTCGGATACGACCAAATTGATTACTCGCAGACATATTTATCAGGTGAATTCTAGTAGTGCTTCTAAAATATATTATTTAATAATTAGAGGCAGACTTACTACATATCTATTTATTTCATGTAGAATTACTAAAGATATGTACGTGCCACGCGTTAAGATGCGAGTTAAAATAGCAAGTAAATTATATGTGTCATGCGTTTAACCCAATGGAGTGGATTCCTTCATGTATGGCTCCAATATGTATTCATGAGCATACATCAGCCAAGGATCCATCGAGTGTTACTTTGATCACCTGGCCGAGGCCCATGGTGCTATTCAATTATGCATGTTTATTATACAAAGGAAGCAGGCCCAATACTTGGAGATGGATGACTGCGATCAGGTCCAACAAGAAGAGACGGCCACGCTCACGAGAACTCGAGGAACCCCAGGCGCCGCCCCATCCAGATCAATAAATAGCCACCGCAGTCTAGGGTTTAGACTTGGATTTTGTTTAGTTAAAGACTTAGCCACGAGCTACTCTTCGTCATAGGCACAAGTGTCAAACCGACCTTTTGTACTATGCACTTGCAGAATCCCACCTCTTCAATAAAGCCTTCATCTATATTTGCCCTAATTTGTTCCAAGTCCTAATATGAGGACATCCCTACGGTTGATACAACCATTGCACCTACAGCCACACTTCCTCACATTCCACAATTCCAAGGACCTCTCACAAGAGCTCGTGCACGCCAACTAAATTATCAGGTACTTTCGTTTCTAGGAACTATTCCTAATATTCATGAGAATATGATGCTGCCTAAATCAGATGTGTTTATGTTACTTAGGAATGATGGGCCTAGCATGGCAGAGAGGGACAAGCATTGGAGCATGATCATGCATGGAGATGATGGTAGCAATCATGTGAGGATTCAGGATGACGCTGCAAGTGAAGATTTCAGAACTTTGAAGCCACCATAATGCTGCAAGGATGCTTGGACAAAATTCATAAGTTACCAAATCATAAAATTCGTCCAAGGCTTTATATGGTGTTGTGTCACTTTATTTTATGGGTTAAACCCATGTATTTTCGTCATAGGTATTTTAGGGATTTTCTGGAGGCTGTTTGAGTGGAAATCGGCCCATCTAGGGTTATTTTCGGATGGCCCATTAGGGCTATACGAAAATCCCTGCCCTTTCTCTCATATATACCTCCTCCTAGCCATCATTAGAACTTGGATTTTGTTTAGTTAAAGACTTAGCCATGAGCTGCTCTTCGCCATAGGCACAAGTGTCAAACCGACCTTTTGTACTACGCACAGACAGAATCCCACCTCTTCAATAAAGCCTTCATCCATATTCGCAATATCTTGATTGCATCTATAATTCTTGCTGGTTCTTCAATTGCTTGCAGGGATTGATCCTCGTGATCAGGTTGATCTAGCTCCAGCGTGATCAATAGCCTCAGAAGTTGGTGTATCGATTGCTAAGGCGCAACGTCTCACACGTTTGTAGTCGGATCGTCAACGTCGACCTCCACCATAATCGATAGTTATCGTCTCATCGAAAGATCGGGCACCTTTACCCTATCAAGTGGTATCAGATTTCGGGTTTCTCGGTGAGATCTTACTGTTTTCATAGTTTAGATTGCATTTGTTCTTCTTCCTATAAACCATAAAAAGGCAAAAAAAAATTAGGGTTAGATCCGTATCCTAGAAACACCTTTGGGCCTTTTGCATCTTTTCTTTTCAGTATTTTCTTTGTTGAATTCTAGTCTGCATCGTCGTGTCCAGTGCTGGTTTTACGTCTAGTTCTTTAGAGTTTTGAGTTCTGGTCACAGCCATCACCACCGCCACCAACGTTTTCGCTATCACCACCGCCACCACCGCCACCACCGATTCCTCCATCACCAACGCCACCACCGATTCCGCTATCCCCACCGCCATACACTCTTTCATTTTCCTACTCTTGTTTCCCATCTTTGCAGATCCGATCCGAGTTGTGACTTCATCCGAGTTCCAGAAAGTTTCGTCCAGAAGGAAAGAGGAGTGGAGAGCAAAAAAAAGTGTCTGAAAACTCCTCCAAATTTTTTTTCGGCCTATACTGTTTTTAGGCTTCTGGGATCGTTTTGAGATATACGCCATTATAGTGAAAAAAAATTTGGCATCTGCACGCTTTCCAGAGCAGTTTTGTGCAGTTTTCGGAAATTTCAAAAAAAAATCTTGTTCCTATCCTGATATTTCACCTTGCTGATCGTTTTGAGACACTTTCCATCATAGTAATTTTCGCCTCATTCACGCGCTGTTCAGAGCACTGCTGCCTTGATAAGGATCACGTCGGCGATCCTTGAGTTTTTGTCCCGATCTTTCACAGCGAGTCAAACCAGATATGAATCTTCCAATAACGCGAAGAACGTCACCTGAAGACGAGGACGAATCCAGCAAGCAACGTGATGATGAACACCACGCCTCAAACCAAAGCACGACAATTCTTGATGAACACAAGAACCTCCGCAGCAACTTTATTAGATAAGACGGCAGTGCCGTTTCCCCGGAGGGATGATACACGGTGGAGCACACGATAGTTTTTAACTAAACAACTGAACTCCCTAAACCCTAACCTGCTGGCCTCCTTATATAGATGGCCAGAAAACTGTTGGGCTTGGACAGGCCCAAACCCAAAACACAAATAAATCTAAGTGGCCCATAACATGACCTAGCACACAGAATAACATGAACAGATATGCAAACTAATGACACAGCCTTAGACTTAATTATCTCATATCGTAGGTCGTCCTGGCGTGCCAATCTGCAACGAGCTTCCCTCATCTTGGTGGAGTCCTGAAATTGGGCTTCACCTCCTCCTTCTTGCCCATATCATCCTCCCACCCTTCAAGAAGCGTTGTCCCCAACGCGTGAGGGTCTGCTCGAAAGGGTGGCGGAATATCAACAATAGCACCTTGCATATTCGCCGTCTTCAAGTCTTGCTTGCCTTCCTCACCACATCCTCCCTCTTGGCCTGCTCGACTTGATACAGCCCTAGGTGGTTGCACCTCTTTTCTTTGCCAAATAAACTTGTGCTTAGGCGCCTCCACCTTCTTCTTCTCAAACCTTGCTGGAACCTTGCGTTGCTGAACATGAACCTGCTTAGCACGACCCTGCAAAGTAGTAATGCCTGGGCCACACAACTGACGAACACGTCCATCTTTGCCTGTATGCACACTGCACTGCTGCTCCAACAAAATGTCTCCGAGGTGTTCTAACAAAACTGTGGCTGACTAGCCGCGGCACCATATGCACCGGAACACGATCAGCACCACCGTCATCGGTCTGAACACCCATGTCAACACGAACTGGAAGTGGAACACATGGAACACATGCTGACATATCCTTCCCTTCATCAATAAGAGGCTTGACTTCAACCGGCATGTCACTAACAAGAACAATGGGCTTGTCATCTATAGGCTTGGCTGAAACGTTATCACCATCGATGCTTTTCGCATCATGCTCCTCATGCTGCGGCATAGCTAGCCCAGATTTTGGCTTAGCCTTGCGCAACTTCGCCTTGTGTACCATCAGCTCAACATCAGACTTTATTTGATCATCCTGCATAGGTTTCAAAGTCCGTTGTTTGCCATCATGCACAAAAGAATAAGTATTTGCTCCCAGCATGCATAGCATTGCGATCATACTGCCATGGACGGCCAAGTAATAGCCCACACACCTCCAATGGCAACACATCGCATTCCACCTCATCAACATAGTCAGCAACTGTAAATGGCACACGCACCTTGTGAGTAATCTTCAGCATACCGCAGCTATTAATCCACTCAACATGCCTTGGTTCTGGAATACGCCATGTGGATAAACCCAAAGCCTCCACAACCGCCTTGCTAATGCCATTACAGTAACTACCACTGTCAATCATCAACTTGCATGCTTTGCCTTTGATTATGCACTGCGCCTGAAATAAATTCCATCGCTGGCCTCTATCCGCTATCATGCAAGTCTCATCATGTACTCTTTTGAGTTGCATATTCAGCCCACTCAATGGTACAACCTCCTCCACGACATCCTTGACAACATCAGCCTTGACAACATCAACCGCTGACAATTCAGAATTCGTGGCTACCACCTTGCTAACTGTCGGCAATGGAACAACTGTCAACTTCTCATGAGTAGTCACAGCTGTCACGACCTTCGGTATAGGAGCTATGCTCTTGCCAACATCCTCTATCCGATGCACAACCTTGGGTGGCTGCTGAATCACTTCTACGGTTACCATGGGCTTTCGAGAAGGAACCACGGTGCAAGAAGGGATAAAACACTCTCGCAGAAATTTTCTGAAATTTGCCCAAGTTGCAGAGGTAATGCTCTTCTCGCTCAACGCTTTATGCCACCAACTGTATAGCCTGGCATCCACGCGTCGGTCTGCAAGAGCCAAACGGTGAGAATCAGTCAAGTTTTGATCATAGGTAGCACACCTGTAGAAACCCTGTAGCATATGACGTTCCCATGACTCATACTCTTCAGCTGTTGCATCATAGGTCAGTTGCCAATTGATCTCATATGCATCATATGCTAAAACACCATCCAGCAGGTCCAGATAATCATTGAAAATATCGCTAGATTTCTTGCCATGGTGACACTTATAGCCGTAATAATCATCCGGAAAAAAGTCCATTGTAGTACTATTTTATCCCAGCTTTCACTGATTTCTCAAGACAAAACAATTTTACTGTGAAATTGCAGTCAAAACCACCAAAGAAAACTGACAAAACGAAGAGCTTCCGGGGGCGCCTGACCACAGAGATGGTCTGGGGTCGAGCGACCACGCGAGCAGCCGCAAACTGGCGAGCGCGAGGCCTGCGCGTCGAGAGCACGGGCAGTTGGGCCGGTGCACACCTGCGGGCGGTGATGCGAGCGCGAGCGAGCGCGAGTAGCGATCTCGAGTGCGGGCGCACCAGAAGACAGACCGTGCAGGGGCACGCTGGCCACATGGGCCGGCCCACTATGGCCTCACGATCGAGCGCAGGAACGGGCAGCGAGGATCCCTCGACGAGCGCGGCGGGCGGTCCCTCGATCCAGCGGCGGTCTAGCGATCCCGGGCGGGCACCACCAGACGTGGACGAGCTGGCGCGATCGAGCTCAGGTGGGCCAAATGATCCGCGGCCGGCCCAGGAAGGCGCGCGATCGATCCCCAGGCGGGCGAGACGCCAGCCGCTCAACCGCGGAGGTCGTCTGGGGTTAGGCGTGTGGGGCGAGCGCTGCAGGCTGATTTTTTATTTTTTTTTTCTTCGCTGTCGATCGAATCTGAGTAACTAGCCTCGATCGGATCTTGTATCGCCTGGCCACCGCGTGAACTCCACCTGGATCGGATCTGGAAACACTGCGCCGCCTAGAGGAAACTGCAACGCCTGGACACCAATGATCACCGGTACTTTTTGCAAATCTTCTGATCTGAAAACACAGAACAACCGCTACTTCCGATCTGGAAACCTGTGATCTGAAAACCTCTGATCAAGACCACTTTGCAATTACTATGATCTGTAAACTGATCGATGAAGAACAATCCGCAGATCAACAGAAAACACTCGCGGTGATCAACCCAGTAATCTGATACCACATGATAAGGATCACGCCGGCGATCCTTGAGTTTTTGTCCCGATCTTTCACAGCGAGTCAAACCAGATATGAATCTTCCAATAACGTGAAGAACGTCACCTGAAGACGAGGACGAATCCAGCAAGCAACGTGATGATGAACACCACGCCTCAAACCAAAGCACGACAATTCTTGATGAACACAAGAACCTCCGCAGCAACTTTATTAGATAAGACGGCAGTGCCGTTTCCCCGGAGGGATGATACACGGTGGAGCACACGATAGTTTTTAACTAAACAAATGAACTCCCTAAACCCTAACCTGCTGGCCTCCTTATATAGATGGCCAGAAAACTGTTGGGCTTGGACAGGCCCAAACCCAAAACACAAATAAATCTAAGTGGCCCATAACATGACCTAGCACACAGAATAACATGAACAGATATGCAAACTAATGACACAACCTTAGACTTAATTATCTCATATCGTAGGTCGTCCTGGCGTGCCAATCTGCAATGAGCTTCCCTCATCTTGGTGGAGTCCTGAAATTGGGCTTCACCTCCTCCTTCGTGCCCATATCATGCCTGTTGCTTTTCGGTGTCGCGGCGTGATTCGCCGTGTTCTCGGCTCGCGTCTCTAGTCTGGGCTACTCTAGGACCAGCACAGTACCATCGTTGAGCTGTTATTCAACTTTGCATTGCTATTTTGAATTTTTGCTACAGATATTGCAGCCACCCAGAGCTCCACATATTCCTACACCGTGCGTTGACACCACCTGGCAATCGCTCTATTCAATCTTCCTGAAGTTTGATCACGACGGTTGCTGATCGCCACCTGCTGCAGGGTAAGAACGGGTAAGAGTATTGGTTTGCTTGACAGATTAAGCGTTTTCCACCCCTGTTCTTTCTATAACTATGCTTTCGCGTACTAATCATGCCACCAGACAACACCGAGCCACAGCCACTGGAGGGTGAAGCCTTGTAGGCTCACGTCACCAAACTTTTGTATGATCATATGCAGGATGTGGACAAGCGTTTTAGTGACACGATGGAGCAACTTGAGGGACTCGAGACCACCTTCACCGCCAAAGTCGACGCTAAATTCCAGGAGGTGCTAGCACGTTTACCACCTCCACCGCCGGCTCGCGCGCCTCCTCCACAGCCGACTCGTGTGGCTCCTCCACCGACCTTTTTGGGACGTGCACAGCGCATTCTCCATCAACCGGCACAAACTTCGGCTGCGGGTGGTACTGCGGGCACTGCGGCTGCTGGCGTTGCAGGCGCTACGGGTGTTACATAGGCCCGTGATGCACAGTTGGATGATTATTACGGGGAAGATGAGTACGAGGGCGAGTATGCGGACGACTTCACAGTTGATCAGCCACCTGGTCGTCCTCAGCCCTATATTCGCCGTCCAACTCCTCGTCCGTTGGTACGTGATGATGACCATGTTGCTAAACTGAAATTAAATGTTCCTATGTTTGATGGTCGCTATAATCCTGATGCATATCTTTCTTGGGAATTAGAATTAGACCAGCATTTTGCATGCTTAAATTATCCCGAGGATAGACATGTTAGTGCTGCTACTTGTGAGTTCACTAGTTTTGCTTCTATATGGTGGTATGAATATTGTCGTGCTAATCATGCTAATCCAATCACTACATGGGATGCTTTAAAACATGCTATACGTATTCATTTTGTTCCACCATATTATCAGCGTTCCATGCTTACCAAATTAGCACGTCTAGATCAAGGCAAAAATTATGTAGAGGATTACTATCAGGAGTTGCAAACTGGCATGCTACGTTGTGGTATAGAGGAGGATAATGAAACATTAATGGCACGTTTTGTAGGCGGGTTAAATAAGGAAATTCAGACCATTCTTCGATATAAATCTTATCACACTATTACCCGTTTGTTCCATCTTGCTTGCAATACTGAATGTGAAGTGCAGGATCGACGTGACGCGACACGAACTAATTTTTCTGCAGGGCGTTCTTCTTGGAGATCACCGAATTCGGCGTCACGGGCTGCTGCACCTACACCTCCAGCAACCACATCCACGCGATCTGCAGCATCTACACCACCTCCGTTTGCTGCACGGAAGACTACTACGGGACCAGCCCCGAGCGCTGCGTCCTCCATGGCATCTACGGGCAAGTCCAGCCAAATTCAGTGCCACGAATGTGGTGGACTTGGTCACTTTGCACGTGATTGTGCCTCCTCCCGCGTGATGATTGCTCTTGAGGATGGTGGATACGATTCCGCCAGTGATTATGATGAAGATACTTTGGCTCTTATTGCATCTGATGAGCAATGTGCTGCAGCACCCACGGACCAAGATTCTGAATATATGGCTGCAGAACATGCGGAGAAATACCCGAGTTTAGTTGCACAACGAGTCTTGAGTGCACAAATTACCAAGGCCGAGCCCGAACATCGCCATAATCTTTCCATACCAAGGGCGTGGTTAAAGATCGTTGTATTCGCATTATTATTGATGGCGGAAGCTGCAACAACTTGGCGAGCATGGAGATGGTTAAAAAGCTTGCTCTTACGACACGACCCCATCCTCGTCCATATCACATTCAATGGTTTAATAACAGCGGCAAGGTTAAGGTAACACGTACAGTTCGTGTGCATTTTACTATTGCTGCATATGCTGATTATGTTGAGTGTGATGTTGTTCCTATGCAAGCATGTGCTCTTTTACTTGGTAGACCATGGCAATTTGATACAAATTCTATACACTATGGTAGCACAAATCAGTATTCTCTTGTTCATAATGATGAGAAAATTGTGTTACTTCCCATGTCTCCTGAAAGTATTTTAAAAGATGATCTTGCTAGAGCTAGTAGAGCACATAATGAGGGGAAAAAGCTGAGCGAAAATCAGATTGTTGCTAAGGAACTTATGCCTTCTACAAGTACTTCTAAATCTGCTCCAAAACATGCTAACGAAATTCGTTTGAAAAGTACTTGTTTGCTAGCTAGCAAATCTGATATTTCTGAAATTGATGTGAGTACTACTGCATGTTATGCTATCATTTGCAAAGAAGTGTTGTTTTTGGCTGAGGAGATGCCTTCTTCTTTGCCGCCTGCTGTTGCTAACATTTTGCAGGAGTATGCGGACGTTTTCCCACAAGATGTACCTCCAGGACTGCCACCTATTCGTGGAATTGAGCACCAAATTGATTTGATTCCTGGAGCATCTTTGCCCAACCGTGCGCCATATCATACCAATCTGGAGGAGACGAAAGAGATTCAGCGACAAATTCAAGAACTTCTTGACAAGGGTCATATTCGTGAGTCTCTTAGTCCTTGTGCTGTTCCTATTATTTTGGTACCAAAAAAAGATGGTTCTTCGCGCATGGTGGAGGTCGACATTGATGATCCGACTACAAACGTGTGAGACGTTGCGCCTTAGCAATCGATACACCAACTTCCGAGGCTATTGATCACGCCGGAGCTAGATCAACCTGATCACGAGGATCAATCCCTGCAAGCAATCGAAGAACCAGCAAGAATAATAGATGCAATCAAGATATTGCGAATATGGATGAAGGCTTTATTGAAGAGGTGGGATTATGTCTGTGCGTAGTACAAAAGGTCGGTTTGACACTTGTGCCTATGGCGAAGAGTAGCTCGTGGCTAAGTCTTTAACTAAACAAAATCCAAGTCTAAACCCTAGACTGCGGTGGCTATTTATTGATCTGGATGGGGCGGCGCCTGGGGTTCCTCGAGTTCTCGTGAGCGTGGCCGTCTCTTCTTGTTGGACCTGATCGCAGTCATCCATCTCCAAGTATTGGGCCTGCTTCCTTTGTATAATAAACATGCATAATTGAATAGCACCATGGGCCTCCGCCACGTGATCAAAGTAACACTCGATGGATCCTTGGCTGATGTATGCTCATGAATACATATTGGAGCCATACATGAAGGAACCCACTCCATTGGGTTAAACGCATGACACATATAATTTACTTGCTATTTTAACTCGCATCTTAACGCATGGCACGTACATATCTTCAGTAATTCTGCATGAAATAAATAGATATGTAGTAAGTCTGCCTCTAATTATTAAAAAATATATTTTAGAAGCACTACTAGAATTCACCTGATAAATATGTCTGCGAGTAATCAATTTGGTCGTATCCGAGGTATCTAGGTCCATATCACATAATGACTAGTTTTCTTTTGTTACGCTAAAAAATATAAAAAATTCACATAATTATGGTATGTGGCATAGAATGCATGCCTACATGTCATATACACTTTTAAGAGCCTTAAACCCTATATTTGGGTTATAGCTGCAACTTATTAGACTATAATCTGGGGTCAACAACAAGTGTGTCAATTCTGGGTTTTGTGCAATCACACCAAACCTTGGTGTTATGTGCAATTTTTCTACTATTTTGAATATTTTCATATTCAAAATGGTATTGTTCTTATTCAAAATAATATTCTCCAATATTTGGAAAGTATTATTTCTTGGTTTTTGTTTTCTTTTGGTACTTTATTAATACCCAGGTCATTTATCAAAGATTTAATTGAAATTTTGTTTTTAAAACTTCACACAAGTGATATAAAAATTATTCAAGAATTCTCTAGGTGTTTATAAGTATTTTGATAAATATTTGAATAAGTATTTAAATTATTCATCTCATTTATCAACAAAACAATGGTTAGAAAATTTTATTTCTAACACATTCATTGAATGACAACATTGAGTTAGTCATCTTTTTAGCTTTCAAAAAATATATTTTTCATAATTTTTGGACTTCTAAACAAAAAGTAATGGCATTTTTACAGTTAAGTCCCTGGGATTAAAACAATTTACAGAAAACCCCCAGGTGGGGCCCAATGGTCAGACCCCTCGGTCAAACCGACCGAGCCGGTTTGGTCGAACCGAACCACTGCAACCCTCACCTCTCTCACTCTCTCTCTCTTGCGACGCCCATGGCGACTCGGTCGCCTGCACCATCGCCGGTGTGCGCTAGCCGTCTCCGACCACCGCTGGCCTCCCTGCCACTGCCAAAGTGACCGCCTCCTTCCGCTCTACCCTCTTAGTAGAGGAATCGAGTTGGGGTGCTTGGGCTTGTCCTCGCGCATCCCCTCTGGATCCGCTAGGGTTTCGACCATGGTGTTCATCATCTCCGACAAGCTTGGGCTTCTCCCCTTGGCTAAGCTGAGCCTCTTAGTTCTCAACGGTGACCCACGGTCATTGGCTTGAGCAGCCTTGAGGAGCTCTTCCTCGATGACCTAGGTCATGGCTATGGCTGATGGGTTCGTAGCATGGAAAACAAAAAAATTCCTACGCATGAACACAAATTAGCCAAGAAAGCTCTACGATATGGTCCTTCACGCACTCGATCTCCATCTTGTGCGTCATGGCATGATCTCCATCATTCCACCGGCGCAGCACCAAGGTCCATGGCGCGCCACCTTGATTATCTTCCTCAATTACAATATATCGCTTGGATATATATATTCGGCACGCAGGCCATAAAATGAAAAGGACAACCATATGGCTCCTGCCGGTTGTTTATAACTTACAAAAAGGATCATTGCATACAATTTGTAACATAAACAATTTAACCATATCACATCACATGCCCTGCAAAAACAAGTTAGACGCTTCTAATTTGTCTTGCATATTTTACGTGGTTTGGGGCTTTCTAGGAAGAACCGTTCTTACCTATGAACATGTAACCACAACGGTGATAAAAATATTATTAACGACTCTTTGTAATAATAGATCATAACTATAGTGGGAGAAACGTGCACCCGCAAAGCCACATATGCCGAAGCATGTCAAGTGTGGGATAAGTCTCGTGAACGCGGTCACGTAATGTTAGTCTCGGGCAGCTTCAATCCCACTATACCACTATGATCCAATAATACAAAAAATAGCAATAACATGATCATCAACGCCCACATCTCCATGTGTTCTAATCGTGCATACCAACTACGCATAGAGATGGCTCTGATACCACTGATGGGTTCGTAGCATGGAAAACAAAAATTTTCCTACGCATGAACACAAATTAGCCAAGAAAGCTTTACGAGATGGTAGCAATGGAGAACTAACCCTCGAAGACCGGAAGCGGGGATTACGTTCCCGCACAAATGTTGCCGATGGAGACTTGACAAAGACACACGTAGTCGACGTAGTCGTTCACTTGACGTAGTCAATGTAGTCATTCACTTGACGTAGTCAACATAGTCGTTCACTTGACAATCCGAAGATCATGTACAAGGCGCCACAACCGGCGGCGCCTCCATACTCGGTCACACGTATGGCTTTTTGTTGTCTCCTCCACGCCCTCGGTCCAGCGGGGCAGCGGAAGAAGGGATCCGCCGGACACTCCAACACCACTTCAACTAAGTGTATGAAATCAAACTATAATTTCGGCAGAGCTTCGCTAAGCAATGTCGACGGTGGAGCAGCAACTATGGGAGGAAGGGAGGGATCAAGAGTGCATGAAGAGGGAGAAGAGGGGCTCCTTTTATAGGAGAGGAGGGGGCAGCCCCCTAGGGGGTGCGGCAGCCCTATGGAAAATTCTCCTCCTCTTCATTTCCCTCTTCGTGGTGGTAACCCCCTCTTCATGGTGGTAACCCCCTCTTCATGGTGGTAACCCCCATTTTAATTTTGCATGACATTTATGCTAATTAAAACTCACACTAATTGAATTAATAAAACATTTTTATTTCTTTAATATTTGTTAATTCAATCAATTAACAAACATTAATAAAAAAACCCTTGAGTTATTTCGATATACCAAAACAGTTTCAGCACTTTTCTGAAACAACCCTCATGTTGTCCTATAATTCGATCGGAGTATTGTATCCACTCAAAAACAATGACGAACCTTAAGTGTGTCACCCTACGGTTCGTGAATAACGTGGACATGATCGAGACTCCTCTCCGATCAATAATCATCAGTGGGATCTGGAAATCCATGACGACTCCCACTTACTCGACGATGATCTAGTGATCGTGTGAACCATTAATGAACATAGTCAATTCCTTTTGTCTCGCGATATTATTACTTGTCCGAGATCCGATCATTTGGTATCAACCATACCTAGTTCGATCTCGTTCCTGACAAGTCTCTTTACTCATTCCGTGATAAAGCATTCCCGTGACCTAGTCACATGCTTGCAAGCGATTTCAATGCAATATCACCGAGAAGGGCCCAGAGAATAACTTTCCGTCATCGGGTTGGACAAATTCCACTCTTGATTGGGTAAAGGTGCCCGATCTTTCGATGAGACGATAACTATCAAATTTTTTGGTGGAGGTCGACGTTGACGATCCGACTACAAACATGCGAGACGTTGCGCCTTAGCAATCGATACACCAACTTCCGAGGCTATTGATCACGCCGGAGCTTGTTCAACCTGATCATGAGGATCAATCCCTGCAAGCAATCGAAGAACCAGCAAGAATTATAGTTGCAATCAAGATATTGCGAATAAAGATGAAGGCTTTATTGAAGAGGTGGGATTCTGTCTGTGCGTAGTACAAAAGGTCGATTTGACACTTGTGCCTATGGCAAAGAGTAGCTCGTCGCTAAGTCTTTTAACTAAACAAAATCCGAGTTCTAATGACGGCTAGGAGGAGGTTTATATGAGGGAAAGGACAGGGATTTTCGTACAACCCTAATGGGCCATCCGAAAATAACCCTAGATGGGCCGATTTCCACTCAAACAGCCTCCAGAAAATCCCTAAAATACCTATGACGAAAATACATGGGTTTAACCCATAAAATAAGGTGACGCAGCACCATATAAAGCCTTGGACGAATTTTATGATTTGGTAACTTGTGAATTTCGTCCAAGCATCCTTGCAGCATTATGGTGGCTTCAAAGTTCTGAAATCTTCACTTGCAGCGTCATCCTGAATCCTCACACGATTGCTGCCATCATCTCCATGCATGATCATGCTCCAATGCTTGTCCCTCTCATCCATGCTAGGCCCATCATTCCTAAGTAACATAAACACATCTGATTTAGGCAGCAGCATATTCTCATGAATATTAGGAATAGTTCCTAGAAACGAAAGTACCTGATAATTTAGTTGGCGTGCACGAGCTCTTGTGAGAGGTCCTTGGAATTGTGGAATGTGAGGAAGTGTGGCTGTAGGTGCAACGGTTGTATCAACCATAGGGATGTCCTCATCATCCTCCCCTTCTTGAATTGAAGTCGTCCTCGACGCAATCTCATCTTCTTCTCCCAAGTATGGCTTCAAATCTGCAATGTTAAATGAAGGACTTACCGTGCCCATCTCTGCAGGAAGCTCAAGTTTATATGCATTATCATTCATTTTCTCTAACACTTTAAAAGGACCAGCAACACGTGGCATTAATTTAGACTTGCGCAAATCAGGAAAATGATCTTTGCGCAAATGCAACCAAACTAGATCTCCCACATCAAACACAATATGCTTTCGTCCTTTATCACCAGCAACTTTATATTTAGCATTCATACGTTCTATATTTTCCTTAGTAATCCTATGCAACATAAGAATCTGTTCAGCACATTGTGTAGCATCAAAATTATGTTGCACCGAAGATGGAATAGGTAATAAATCAATAGGTGCACGAGGAACAAAACCATACACAATCTCAAAAGGACATAACTTAGTTGTAGAATGCACGGAACGATTCTAAGCAAATTCAATATGAGGTAAACAGTCTTCCCACATTTTTAAGTTCTTCTTTAAAACAGCCCTTAACATGGTAGATAAAGTTCTATTTACTACTTCAGTTTGTCCATCAGTTTGGGGATGACATGTAGTACTAAACAGCAATTTAGTCCCCAACCTAGCCCATAAACATCTCCAAAAATGGCTAAGAAATTTAGTATCATGATCTGAAACAATAGTATTAGGCACACCATGCAAGCGAACAACATCGCGAAAGAATAATTCAGCAACATGAGCAGCATCATCACTCTTATGACAAGGAATAAAGTGTGCCATCTTAGAAAATCTATCCACAACCACAAAAATACTATCCCTCCCCTTCTATGTTCGAGGTAATCCTAAAACAAAGTCCATAGAAATATCCTCCAAACGTACACTAGGAACAGGAAGAGGCATATATAAACCATGTGGATTAAGGCGTGACTTAGCTTTTTGACATGTTGTGCAGCGAGCAATAAACCTCTCAACATCCCTTCTCATGCGTGGCCAAAAGAAATTTGTAGCAAGTACGTCTTCTGTCTTCTTTACTCCAAAGTGACCCATCAATCCTCCTCCATGCGCCTCCTGCAACAACAAAAGACGAACGGAACCTTCTGGAATGCATAGTTTGTTAGCACGGAACACAAACCCATCATTGAGGATGAATTTGTTCCAAGTTCTACCCTCTAGACAATGCTGCAAAACATCTTTAAAATCGGCATCGTTCACATATTGTTCTTTGATAGTTTCCAATCCAAAGATTTTGAAGTCAAGTTGAGATAACATGGCATAACGACGTGACAAAGCATCAGCAATAATATTATCTTTACCCTTTTTGTGTTTAATAACATAAGGAAAAGATTCAATGAATTCAACCCACTTTGCATGACGTTTATTCAACTTAGCTTGACTACGAATATGCTTCAAAGATTCATGATCAGAATGTATAACAAATTCTTTAGGCCATAAATAATGTTGCCAAGTTTCTAATGTCCGAACAAGAGCATATAATTCCTTATCATAAGTAGAATAGTTCAAACTAGCTCCAATCAATTTCTCACTGAAATATGCAACAGGTTTGCCCTCTTGTAACAACACCCCTCCTAAACCAATTCCACTAGCATCACATTCCAACTCAAAAGTCTTATTAAAATCAGGAAGTTGGAGTAAAGGAGCATGTGTAAGCTTATCTTTGAGTAACATGAAGGCGTCTTGTTGTGCATTGCCCCAAACAAAGGGCACATCTTTGTTAGTAAGCTCGTTCAGCGGCGCTGCAATGGAACCAAAATCATTAACAAATCGTCTATAAAATCCAGCGAGGCCAAGGAAGCTCCTCACTTGTGTGACTGTTTTGGGTTGTGGCCAACTCGAAATTGCTTCAATCTTGGCGGGATCAACTTCAATACCCTGTGTTGTAACAACATAGCCAAGAAAAGCAACTCTATTCGTGCAAAAGGTGCACTTTGCAATGTTACCACACAAACGTGCAGCACGTAAAGCATCAAAAACAGCACATAAATGTTCCAAATGTTCTTCTACAGATTTGCTATATATCAATATATCATCAAAATATACCACCACAAAATGTCCAATAAAAGCACATAAAACTTCATTCATTAATCTCATGAAAGTGCTAGGAGCATTAGTTAAACCAAAGGGCATTACTAACCACTCATATAGGCCAAATTTAGTTTTAAATGTAGTTTTCCATTCATCTCCTAACTTCATATGAATTTGGTGGTAACCACTACGCAAATCAACCTTAGAGAACATGGTAGAGCCACTCAATTCATCAAGCATGTCATCTAAACGAGGAATAGGATGACAATAGCGAATAGTAATATTATTGATTGCTCTACAATCAATACACATGCGCGAAGAACCATCTTTCTTTGGTACCAAAATAATAGGAACAGCACAAGGACTAAGAGACTCATGAATATGACCCTTGTCAAGAAGTTCTTGAATTTGTCGCTGAATCTCTTTCGTCTCCTCCGGATTGGTATGATATGGTGCACGGTTGGGCAAAGATGCTCCAGGAATCAAATCAATTTGGTGCTCAATTCCACGAATAGGTGGCAGGCCTAGAGGTACATCTTGTGGGAAAACGTCCGCATACTCCTGCAAAATGTTAGCAACAGCAGGTGGCAAAGAAGAAGGCATCTCCTCAGCCAAAAACAACACTTCTTTGCAAATGATAGCATAACATGCAGTAGTACTCACATCAATTTCAGAAATATCAGATTTGCTAGCTAGCAAACAAGTACTTTTCAAACGAATTTTGTTAGCATGTTTTGGAGCAGATTTAGAAGTACTTGTAGAAGGCATAAGTTCCATAGCAACAATCTGATTTTCGCTCAGCTTTTTCCCCTCATTATGTGCTCTACTAGCTCTAGCAAGATCATCTTTTAAAATACTTTCAGGAGACATGGGAAGTAACACAATTTTCTTATCATTATGAACAAGAGAATACTGATTTGTGCTACCATAGTGTATAGAATTTGTATCAAATTGCCATGGTCTACCAAGTAAAAGAGCACATGCTTGCATAGGAACAACATCACACTCAATATAATTAGCATATGCAGCAATAGTAAAATGCACACGAACTGTACGTGTTACCTTAACCTTGCCGCTGTTATTAAACCATTGAATGTGATATGGACGAGGATGGGGTCATGTCGTAAGAGCAAGCTTTTCAACCATCTCCATGCTCGCCAAGTTGTTGCAGCTCCCGCCATCAATAATAATGCGAATACAGCGATCTTTAACAACGCCCTTGGTATGGAACAGATTATGGCGCTGGTCCGGCTCGGCCTTGGTAATTTGTGCACTCAAGACTCGCTGTGCAACTAAACTCGGGTATTTCTCCGCATGTTCTGCAGCCATATATTCAGAATCTTGCTCCGTGGGTGCTGCAGCACATTGCTCATCAGATGCAATAAGAGCCAAAGTATCTTCATCATAATCACTGGCGGAGTCATATCCACCATCCTCAAGAGAAATCATCACGCGGGAGGAGGCACAATCACGTGCAAAGTGACCAAGTCCACCACATTTGCGGCACTGAATTTGGCTGGACTTGCCCGTAGATGCCATGGAGGACGCAGCGCTCGGGGCTGGTCCCGTAGTAGTCTTCCGTGCAGCAAACAGAGGTGGTGTAGATGCTGCAGATCACGTGGATGTGGTTGCTGGAGGTGTAGGTGCAGCAGCCCGTGATGCCGAATTCGGTGATCTCCAAGAAGAACTCCCTGCAGAAAAATTAGTTCGTGTCGCCTCGCGTCGATCCTGCACTTCACATTCAGCATTGCAAGCAAGATGGAACAAACAGGTAATAGTGTGATAAGATTTATATCGAAGAATGGTCTGAATTTCCTTATTTAACCCGCCTACAAAACATGCCATTAATGCTTCATTATCCTCCTCTATACCACAACGTAGCATGCCAGTTTGCAACTCCTGATAGTAATCCTCTATAGAATTTTTGCCTTGATCTAGACGAGCTAATTTGGTAAGCATGGAACGCTGATAATATGGTGGAACAAAACGAATACGCATAGCATGTTTTAAAGCATCCCATGTAGTGATTGGATTAGCATGATTAGCACGACAATATTCAGACCACCATATGGAAGATTCACAAGTAGCAGCACTAACACGTCTATCCTCGGGATAATTTAAGCATGCAAAACGCTGGTCTAATTCTAATTCCCAAGAGAGGTATGCATCAGGGTTATAGCGACCATCAAATGCAGGAACATGTAATTTCAGCTTAGCAACATGGTCATCATCACGTACCAGCGGACGAGGAGGTGGACGGCGAATGTAGGGCCGAGGACGACCAGGTGGCTGATCAACTGTGAAGTCGTCCGCGTACTCGTCCTCGTACTCATTTTCCCCATAGTAATCATCCAGCTGTGCATCGCGGGCCTATGTAACACCCGTAGCTCCTGCAACGCCAGGAGCCGTAGTCCCCGCAGCAGCACCCACAGCCGAAGTTTGTGCCAGGTGATGTAGAACGCGCTGTGCACGTCCCACAAAGGCCGGTGTTGGAGCCACGCGAGTCGGCTATGGCGGAGGCGCGCGAGCCGGCGGTGGAGGTGGTAAGCGTACTAGCACCTCCTAGAATTTAACGTCGAGTTTGGCGGTGAAGGTGGTCTCGAGTCCCTCGAGTTGCTCCATCGTGTCACTAAAACGCTTGTCCACATCCTGCATATGATCAGACAAAAGTTTGGTAACGTGAGCCTGCAAGGCTTCACCCTCCAGTGGCTGTGGCTCGGTGTTGTCTGGTGGCATGGTTAGTACGCAAAAGCACAGTTATAGAATAGAGATGCAACTGGAACAGGGGTGGAAAACACTTAATCTGTCAAGCAAACCAATACTCTTACCCATTCTTACCCTGCAGCAGGTGGCGATCAGCAACCATCGTGATCAAACTTCAGGAAGATTGAATAGAGCGATTGCCAGGTGGTGTCAACACACGATGTAGGAATATGTGGAGTTCTGGGTGGCTGCAATTTCTGTAGCAAAAATTCAAGACAGCAATGCAAGGTTGAATAATAGCTCAACGACGGTACTGTGCTGGTCCTAGACTAGCCCAAGCTAGAGACGCGAGCCTAGAACACCACGAATCACGTCGTGACACCGAAACGCAACAGGCAGCAGTGCTCTGAACAGCACGTGAATGTGGCGAAAATCACTCTGATGGAAAGTGTCTCAAAACGATCAGCAAGGTGAAATATCAGGATAGGAACAAGATTTTTTTTTTGAAATTTCCAAAAACTACACGAAACTGCTCCGAAAAGCGTGCAGGCACCAATTTTTTTTTCCACTATAATGGCGTATAGCTCAAAACGATCCTAGAAGCCCAAAACAGTATAGGCCAATTTTTTTTTTTGCTCTCCTCTCCTCTTTCCTTCTGGCTGAAACTTTCTAGAACTCGGATCAAGTCACAACTCAGATCGGATCTGCAAAGATGGGAAATGAGAGTAGGAAAACGAAAGGGTGTATGGCGGTGGGGATAGCAGAAACGGTGGTGGCGGTGGTGATGGAGGAATCGGTGGTGGCGGTGGTGATAGCGAAATCGGTGGTGGCGGTGGTGATGGCGGTGACGAGAACTCGAAACTCTAAAGAACTAGACGTAAAACCAGCACTAGACACGACGATGCAGACTAGAATTCAACAATGCAAATACTGAAAAGAAAAGATGCAAAGGCTCGAACTGTTTCTAGGAAAAGATCTAGTCCTAATATTTTAGGTATGAAGATGCAATCTAGACTACGAAAACAGTAAATCTCACCGATCAACCTGAAATCTGATACCACTTGATAGGGTAAAGGTGCCCAATCTTTCGATGAGACGATAACTATCGATTTTTTTGGTGGAGGTCGACGTTGACGATCCGACTACAAACGTGCGAGACGTTGCGCCTTAGCAATCGATACACCAACTTCTGAGGCTATTGATCACGCCGGAGCTTGTTCAACCTAATCACGAGGATCAATCCCTGCAAGCAATCAAAGAACCAGCAATAATTATAGTTGCAAACAAGATATTGCGAATAAAGATGAAGGCTTTATTGAAGAGGTGGGATTCTGTCTTTGCGTAGTACAAAAGGTCGATTTGATACTTGTGCGTATGGCGAAGAGTAGCTCGTGGCTAAGTCTTTTAACTAAACAAAATCCGAGTTCTAATGACGGCTAGGAGGAGGTTTATATGAGGGAAAGGGCAGGGATTTTCGTACAACCCTAATGGGCCATCCGAAAATAACCCTAGATGGGCCGATTTCCACTCAAATAGCCTCCAGAAAATCCCTAAAATACCTATGACGAAAATACATGGGTTTAACCCATAAAATAAGGTGACACGGCACCATATAAAGCCTTGGATGAATTTTATGATTTGGTAACTTGTGAATTTAGTCCAAGCATCCCTGCAGCATTATGGTGGCTTCAAAGTTCTGAAATCTTCACTTGCAGCGTCATCCTGAATCCTCACACGATTGCTGCCATCATCTCCATGCATGATCATGCTCCAATGCTTGTCCCTCTCATCCATGCTAGGCCCATCATTCTTAAGTAACATAAACTCATCTGATTTAGGTAGCATCATATTCTCATGAATATTAGGAATAGTTCCTAGAAACGAAAGTACCTGATAATTAAGTTGGCGTGCACGAGCTCTTGTGAGAGGTCCTTGGAATTGTGGAATGTGAGGAAGTGTGGCTGTAGGTGCAACCGTTGTATCAACCGTAGGGATGTCCTCATCAACTCTTGACCCATGAGCCTCAACTAATACTTTCAGAATACCCAAATCAACCTTTATAATCACCCTGTTACGGTGTGACATTTGATATCATCAAAGTACGCTTCTGGTATCAGTGATTAACATGATCTCATGGTCTAAGGATTAGAACTACTTCGTATGAGTTTGATATAGCAATGAAACTTGATGACTTGATCATATTGCTATTCTTACTATGGGTGTGACTGTTCATCACATCATTCTTCTAATGATATGACCCCGTTATTAACAACATCCAATGTTCATGATCTGGAAACCTTGATCATCAGTTAATCAACGAGCTAGTATAAAAGAGAGGCTTCACTAGGAATCTTTTGGTTTATTAATCACACACGTATTAATGTTTCCGATTAATACAATTCTAGCATGAGAAATAAACATTTATCATAAACATGGAATATGATAATAACCACTTTATTATTGCCTCTCAGGCATATTCCCTTCAGTCTCCCACTTGCACTAGAGTCAATAATCTAGTTGATACTTGCGTATATAACACTTATGGCATTCACGTGTTATCCATCGCGTTGCATGTGGTTAATCTGATCTCCAGATCTGACACTTTCAATTCTGTGTGTATTTGCATGTCTTTGCGTCTCTACGCATCACTTATTCTCAAATGAGACAGTTGGGTATAAATTTGGTCCTTAGGTGAGACCTTAGTTCCTTTAGCTAAAATTATGTTGTCACTATTGTCACACAATAGATCTTCATAGTAATATCCCACTTGGAACTACACCTAGTTTGATAACAAACTTCTTGACACAAATGCCCTCTTTTGCTACTTCTAAAGCAGCCATATACTCAACCTTTATGGTAGAATCCATCACAATGTCTTAACTTTGGAACTCATCCAAATCCATTATGGAACTTCCTTCCATTACATTGTGCCACCTAAACACATAGCTAAAATTGAGATAAACTTAATTTGTATCTTGTGACAAACTTAGTATCAATGTAACACTTTACAATGAACTATGTGTCACTTTGTCATACACAATATATATCCTTAGTCCTTCCAAAGCACATAAGGATATCCTTACTATTGTCCAGTGATCATCTTATGACATTTATCACTCTGGTATATGCTCATAATATTTAGAGCATAGGACATATCTAGATATGTACATATCACGGTATACATGATCGATCAAATCATTCATGTGGCTTCACTCATCAAGTGTCAAAAACGCATGAATCTTGTTTCAACCTCTTCCATGCGGCAAGAACTTTTCTCGCCGTTTCCATATTGAAATTCATTCAATATTTCATCTATGTACTTTGGCACAACCATATTGGCACCTCGATCTATCTACATAGACATCGAGACCCAATATTTTGGTGTTGCCTAAGTCTTTCATTGAAATCTAATTTTAATGAAATTCTTAACCACTGTCAATAAAAGATACATCATTTCCAATTAACAATATGTCTTCTACATAATGTACTAAAAATATGTCTCAACGCTCCCACTTAATTTCTTGCAAATGCAAGCATATTCATCGTATCTGATGAAACTAAACCTTTTAATTATTTCATCATGGTGAATATTCCAACTCCACGATGCTTACTTCAACCATTGAAGTTTGCATGCCTTTTAGCATCCTTTGAATTTACAAAACCCATTGGACCATGTCATGTACATGTCCTAGGTAACCATTCTATTAAAAGAATGTTGTCTTGTTTGTTCAACTAACACATACCAAAATTGGCATATGTAGTGGTTGCTACAGTAATCCGTCCAGACAAAATATCGGTATGAAAGATCAAATCTTGTCATAGTCAACTCATTGAACATAATCGTAAACTCTTTTGATGATATGTCGAATATTTCGTAGATGCAAAAACATCCATGTCTATTTATAGATCCAAATATGTTCATTAGGCTTCATGCCTTTTGAGGGTCTTCCAAGTTCAGAAACTTGGTTTCTCGTGTATGGGAATATCACGGATTTTATGGCTTCTAGCCATTTGACGGAGTCAGGGCCCATCATTGCTTCTTTCCATGTAGTCAGTTCATCATTGTCAAACAATAATGATCTATTCTCAAACCTAATTATTTGATTGTTACCCGACTCACGCGGTTCAATAGGAACTTTGATATCTGTGACCACAACCTTTGAGGTACTGTATCCATGCGCATTGTAGCCGCCTCCGGGACACTTCCCGGCATTGCGCTACTCAGCACATATAGCTTAGGTTCAATAACCTAATCAAAGTTCTATTGTCCTCCCACTTGACTTTTCGCGAGAAATTCCTTCTCAAGAAACTTGATGTTTTCAGCGACAAACAATTTTGTCTTAGGTGTTCTAGAGGAATACCCAACAATTACTTTGGGATAACCTACAAAGACGCATTTATCCGACTTTGGTTGTAAACATTTTACGTATGCCTAGCATACCAAAATTTTAGAAAAGGCAACTTGGGTTTTATCCCATGTCATAACTCATATGGTGTCATTTCAACGGATCATGATGGCGCTCTTTCCAGTGTAAAAGCGGTAGTCTCTAAAGCTTTATCCTTAAAATATAATGGCATTTTTATAGACGACACCTTTGATCCAACGATGTCAAACAAAGTTTGATTTCATCTCTCGAACACTCCCTATTCCTATGGTGTTTCGGGAAATACAAGTCTATGGAACGATTCCTCAACTTTTAGGTGTTTGCTAAACTTGTAACTCAAATATCTTCCTTTATGATCCAATCATAAATTCTTTATTCTCTTGTTACAATGATTTTCAACTTCATCTAGAAATACTTTGAACATTTTTCAAATATTTCATACTTCTTCCTTATCAAGTAAATATACACATATATCTTCTCAAATCCTTGGTTAAAGTAAATGAAGTTCAAAGATCCACCACACATGGCTATACCAGAGTTGCCTTTTGTAGATGAGAAAGCCAACAATTTTGCAAGGAGTTGATAATTGCACACATAATGGACAATATACATCAACATGTACAACGTCCAATAAGTTAGTCGTCCGTTCTTCTTTGGCCTACAAACGGAGTTTTAATCATCTCTAGGAAATTTTCACAAGTGTCAATTGATTCAAAACCAAAAGACTCCAAAATTCCATCAATATGGAGTTCCTTCATGTTTTTTCTTTCCAATATGATATGAATGGTGGTGTCACTCATAAGTGATCTTCTAATCATTTGTCTTGAGACACTTTTAGCATCAGTGTTATGGATGTGATTTCTCCAACAAGATAAGCGTTCATCCATCTTTTATGAATGCGGTAATAATTTGAACAACCATTGTTCTCATAATACCAGAACAAAATAACAATTATTAAAACAAATCTTGAAGGCTGGGTTTAATTCCAACAAAACACAATAACACTTTATTTGTTTTTGATGAGAATCATCCCATATTCATTTGCTAGTTAATTACGCCATTGTAGTTCTTGTATTGCGTTGTTTTGTATGACAATTCATACCAACCAATTTAGTATCAAATACCCAAGAACCACATTGTTTTAACAAGCAACGAATACAACCATTACATGTATATCTTCTATATACCCGAGCTGGACATTTCCAGTCTTTTCTTTTCTACCAAAATAATTTTCGGATTCTCTTTTAGCAATTCCTTTCCTTTTAAGAAGAATCTATCAA